>JAQPPZ010003429.1:2127500-2539895 GCA_028583015.1 Wollemia nobilis
CCACGTATCTTCGGGTATATCGGGAGACCATCTAGGATTAAACAAACTTTTAGCCATTAGGAAGATCTTCGGCCTTGTATTAATCATAGTCTACGGGACACAGCATCCTGGACGATTACCCTCCCGTATTGTCAGAGAGGCAGGTAGTGTGCTCAAGGGTATGTGTGGAATCCTCCTTGAGTAGTGGCTCTGAAATATTGGTCCGAGCACTATTGTTCATAACTTGTCGGTATATTAGAGGGCCTATGGGTTGTACATACTCCTATACTTAGCATTCCCTGGTTCCGTTAAAACTTCAACTCGTAAAAACGTAAAAATAAAAATAAAAATCCAAACATCCATGTTCGTAAACCCGCATTTCAAAAGTGAGCATATGAGAAAGGAGTCCTCTACTAAAAAAATAATAGAAGGGACATGCATTCGGGATAAGCCATGAGGGTGACACTTAAGCTGACAGATGATGGAGAATAATAGTAAAATTTACAGTATGCGATCACAGATCGAGTCGAGAGGTCAAGCACAGATCAAGGCGAATCGAGTCTTCGAGGTCGGAACGGAATCGTCATATCAGTCACCCGCAAAATACAAAGAATCTTGAGTGTGAAACACGACCGGTTATAGATAGTGCTCCAAAGAGCCAACTTTTGCTCGATGAGCTCGGAATCGAATCGTAAACACCGTTAGACTCAGCAAAACAGGAGATAAAAAAAAAAAAAAAAAAAAAAAAAAAAAAGTCTGAGGTGCCAAAAATTAGTGTTGAGATATATAGCTCATTGTGACCACCTCCTTCTACTGATCATTTTGATATATAGCACCCAAGCACTTTTTTGGGCACTTACTAAAAATAGTAAGTCCTAAAAATTCAATTCTATTTTTCGTAACTGGTCACAAAAGGTCAAAAAAATGGCCTAGGGTACTCGTGGACACCAGAAAGAACTAGAAAACTTGGAGTCCCTAACAAAAGCCATTGAGAACTTGAACTCGGCTTTTCACTCCATAAGGGAAGAAGTCCAAGGTCTTCGCCTAGAGCATGAGGCCACTAGCAACCGCCTAGAAGAAGCACTGACAGAAGTGGACAGTAAACTGAGAAGAGAACCACCCAAATCAGAATACCAAGCTAAGAGTTCTACAAGGAATCGTGACCATGATCCATCCTTTAGAATGCCCAAATTGGACTTTCCCAAATTTAGTGGGAAGGATGTTGATGGGTGGCTATGTCGGGTTGACCAATTCTTTCGACTTCATAATGTACCCATATTTCATCGAGTCCAGATGGCTTCCTTTAACTTGGAATCTGAGGCTCTACACTGGTTCCAATGGTTGTGTCTTGCCTACCCAAATCTCTCTTGGGAGGATTTTGAATCCCAACTACTCACTCGATTTGGTCCTAGTGAGTTTGAGGACTTTACAGGAGCCTTGACCAAACTGCAACAAATAGGGTCAGTCCGAGAGTACCAAGCTCAATTTGAAAAATTGGCCAATCGGACAAGAGGATTGAGTGAAGGGTTCTTCCAGAGTTTTTATATCAGTGGGTTGAAGATGGAACTCCAAGCAGAAGTCAAAATGTTGAAACCACGAACTATGATGGAAGCTATCAGTTTGGCCCGTTTGGCTGAATCTAAACTCTCTGCCCAAAGACACCCATCAAAGTTTCCTCAAAATAGACCTTCATTTCCCCCTAGAGCCCAACACCCAGATGATAATAAACCTGCTGCACCCAAGCGCCTCACCATCGAAGAGATGGATGCACGTCGTGCCCAAGGATTATGCTACAATTGTGATGAAAATTTTTTCAAGGGGCATAAGTGTGCACACAAAAAATTGTTCTTGATAGATGTTGGAGAACCTGATACCGCTGACGAGAGTGATGAGGATGAGGACCCTCCAGAAACACCTCCTCCATAAGAAGAAGGGAAATAGGAACCTGAGACATCAATTACAATCCATGCCCTTGTAGGCATTACTACTCCTCAAACCATGAAGGTTACAGGATGTTTCAAGGGCCAACGTCTTTCCATCCTTTTGGATTTGAGAAGCACGCACAACTTCATTGACCCTAGAGTTGCTCAACGGGAAAATTGCTATATCCACAATTGTAGTTCCTTTGAGGTCATGGTAGCCAATGGGGGAACCTTATCTTGTCAAGGAAAGTGTCGCAATGTTAAAATCAAGATAGGGGACTATGAACTCAAGCAGGACATGTTTTCCCTCCATTTGGGTGGATGTGATATTGTTTTGGGATGCCAATGGTTGAGTACGTCTGCGTGGAGGTGACTACCCACTGGGGTAGCCCAACTGGATGCCTAGCTAGCGCTAGGGCGCCGTGAGGTAGGAGGTCACAGGGTCAAATTCGGTAAGCATTGTTTTGCAAGGTGAGAAAGGAAAATCATGCGTTTGGTGGCCGAAAAGGAAAACCGTGCTCTTGGTGAAAGGTATGAATAAATTTTGATTAAAGGGAAATCGTTCGCTGTGTGTGTTAAAAATAAAGGGGGTAAAAAATTTGTATTTAATTTGATTTAAAGGGAGCCATAAGGTCTAATAAGGATTATTATTTAATATTGTAATGTTTGCATGAGGTAAATAGAAATAAGATGTTTTGGGTATTATTTGAAAGTTGCGACCTTGCATATTTAGAGAGGAGAGATAAGGTGTGTTTATGATTATTGTGATATGTAATTTTGTATGTTCTAGAAAGGATAAATAAGGTGTATCTATGACTATTATTATTTGTATTTTTGACGCATCTTAGAAAAGGAAATTTGAGGGTTTAGTCATGATTAAAAGCTTTATTTTGTGATACTAATAGAAGTTATCAAGTATTATTTTTAAGCCTTATTGTGTACATATTTTGAGAAGGGTTTTAATGTGAATGATTTGAAAAGGAGATTTGCTAACCTATTTTGAAGTGGCAAAAGAAAGAGAATTATTTTAAGACAGGTTTTGAGAAGTCAATACACATAAAATATTATCATCAAGGTAGCCTTAGAGGTATGGTGATTTTATTCCTTTCTCCTAAGGAAAATATTTTTGATATCATATGGTGGAGATATAAGGATTGATTTGATGTGCATTAGTGATTGATTGAAGTTGATAGTATTTGTGCATTACCTTGATTGAAATTGGAAATATATGTGCTAGGGTTTGAGAACAAAGGTGTGCATTGCTTTGGGTGAATATGAAATGAAAGTGCAAAAATTATAGATCAGATTTGTGAAGTAAATTTGTATGTTGTTCATGTTTGGATTTGAGCATTGTTTGTATGCAAGAATTGAGCAGGTTTTATGAGCAGATTTAAGCAAGTTTTATGAGCAGATTTGAGTAGGTTTTATGAGCATATTTGAGCAAGTTTTATGAGCATATTTGAGTAGGTTTTATGAGCATATTTGAGCAGGTTTATGAGTAGGTTTTATGAGAAGATTTGAGCAGGTTCTTGTGAGCAAGTTTGAACAGAGTTGTGAGCAAGTTTGGGCAGAGTTGTGAACAGGTTTGAATAGAGTTGTGAACATGTTTGAGTAGAGTTGTGAATAGAGTTGAGCAGGTTTTGTAAACAGATCAAAGTAGAGGAGATTGGTGTCTCCTATGGATCGAGGTCCACAAAATTGAGCATAGGGGATTGGTGTCTCCTTTGGGTTGGTGCCCATAAACATTGTAATAGGGAATTGGTTCCTAAGAGATTTGTTGAGAAAATTTATAAGAAATATTTTCTTCATGGACATAACCCACATTGGGTGAACCATGTTAAATCTGTGTCTCTTACGCGTGTGATGATCTATGTATTTTTTAATTATTGCAATTGATAGCATTGGATAATACTGCTTTGGAAAGAAAAGTAAAAAGTTGTGTCTTATACTGTTCACCTCCCCTCTTAGTATAAGCTTGTGTTATTCAATGAGTTATTTTTGAACTACGTCAAAACTCTACAAGCAATATCAGAGTGTGGTTATAGGGAATTTGCAACATGTTTGTTTCTGTAGACACCAAAATCCAGCCACTTGCAAGTCATCTATACCTTCCGCCACGTGTCGGTCATCCATCCTTCCCGCCATTATTTGGCCCAAATCCACACTTTCCCGCCATTATTTGGCCCAATTTCACCTTTCCCGCCATTTTTCATCCCCAAATTTATTTAAATTAATATTTATATATATATTTTAATATTTTAATATTTTAATATATATATTTAAATAATAGTTTAAGTGATTTAATCTCGAGCCGTCCATCCTTCATTTAATCTCATCCGTCCATCCATCTTAATCCATTTCACAACCTAGATTTATTCTCTACCCTTAGATCCACTTTAATCTTAGCCACACGTTCAAAGTGTCGTTAAAACCCTAAAGTGTGCCCTAAGAGTAGATTATAAATTGAGTCACTTTGATGGCTCAAACCCTATCTCCTATGCTACTTCTATCTCTCGATCTTCTAATTCTTCTATCTCTTCTATCTCCTCTATCTCTCTCTCTGCTACCCTTTCGCCGCATCCATCGCCGCTCCGTCGCCGCTTTCGCCGCCATCTCTTCTGCAGCATTCTCGTAATCCCCCATTCTTGTCGTAAGTGCCCGCGGGTGTTTACCCCTTTACCAAGTGCCCATGGGCGTTACCAAGTGCCCACGGGCGTTTACCCACGACCTACGCACTCAGACCGACGTCTCGAAACCTTAATCCGTAAGCACGCGGGCGTTCAAACGAGTGCACCAGGGCGCCTTCCGTAGCTCGATTTGATAACCACATTACTTCCAGGTGTCGCCTGGTCTAGCTGCGTTAACGGAGAACAGGTATAAATTAGTTTAAAGCAAGTAACTTCTTTTCTTTTATTGATCTGTTATTGAATTCCCGCATTTCATTTTTCTAGGGTTTTAGATTGTTTTCGAGGGCTCACACAGAGGAGCCCTCTTATTAATTTCTAACTCCTTGATAGTGTTAATGTGTGCAGTGTTTTGACAGCAGATCCGGTTTATTGATGGCAACTGATTAAGCTGGAGTGGTCCAAGCAAGGGATACAACAAAGCCCACTCACTCTGTTGGGATTGAAGATACATTCTTCGGAAGCGCCACCATTTGTGCCGCCTAGGGTTTCGGAGAACCCTAGCATAACTTGTAATCGTGTATCACAAATAAAGGGTTACAGTGCCCCGTTGTACTCAAAAAGGAGTTTTTAAACTCCATCGATTAATAGAAATCGTTTGTTTTGTGCAACTATTCCTGTACTCTATTATTGTGATTTTATTTTTTTTGTTTGGCGTTGTATTTTTAATCTACAAATGGCGATCACGGTGGGACCCCCTAGGGTTTCATATTTTTAATACTTGCTTTACTAATCTGTTCCTGTTTTTTGTTTTATTTTGCAGGTTCCAGAAATCGTGAAATTCGTTGTTCCAGTGAACTAGGGTTTCTGAGTTTGCAGAAAACGCAGCAGACGCAGAGGGGCGTCTCGGAAGTCCAATACGAAACGCAGAGGTGCGTTTCAGCTTGTGCAGACTCCCGTGGGCGTTTGAAGTCAGCTTTACGTAAAAGCGTAGGCTTCCAAGTAAGTGTCTGTACTTTTTACGTTTTTGGTTTTTCTCGCCATATTTTGTTTCTTTTTCAGATCATTACTTTAAAATGAACAAAAACTAAGTAATCTGGAAAAGAACAGTTATTTTTAATTACATTTTTCTTTGCATTGCATTATTGATTGTTGCTTGCATTAAAAAAAAAAAAATTTGCATACCTAGCTGCATATTAGAATAGCTACGAATTATTTGTTTTAATTATCTAAGTAGGACTATTGATTGGATGTCAATAGTACTCCTGCCATTGGGTGATTCCAGGTAGAGAAGTGGACGAACCTTCCGGTTGCTCCTTTGATATCCGATATCATTGGTAGGCAGGGGGTTTTAAACGGTGTACTCCACTTCTTCGGAGGAAATGACATGTTTTCGTAGCCTCTTGCTTAGATCATTAGAACTTTTGATTTATAGCCTTGTATGTACACATTAGATAACTAAAACATTTAAAAAAAAAAATTCATTGCATTTTCATATTGCATTTAAAACAAGTGATATCCTGGATTTCATCACTGGGTATTGCTTGAAGTTTAGTGACGGTGGAATTCATCTCCATCCATTAAACTTCTGCCTTAGACACCATAGGTCACCCCCGAGCAAACTTGCCGGATTTCATCACCAAGAAGAATCTCGTTGTCCTTTCCTAGCCATAGTTTTTACCTTTTTTGTGAATAATTCAAGATTAGATCACATGCAAAACTCATAAACCGGACACTTAAAATTTACTACAGATTAAGATCAGAAAATAATTAATTAACCGCAAGGTAAGACACATTGGTTGAAACCTAGGTTGTGACTGTTTTCTGATAATTTTTGTAGTGTAAATTTATCATTCTAGTTTTGCATTCTTCTTTTCTGAATTTGTTTAGATTTATTGCTCTATGGTCTTAACAAGGAATCAATCTAAAATGTTAAATCTAAATAATCAAATGGGTAATTCACGAAACATCCCCACCACCAACATGGCCACTTATCCTAGTGAATTTCAGTGCAAGGTTCGCCTCGCAGGTCTTTCACGTCCTCCTACCGTCTACCACATGGCCATGCCCATGGAGGAAGACAATTCCTCGTCATATTACCCACATTGATATGGCCCAAGTGCAAACTCACTTAAGAGATGGCACCGGCTATGTCCTTGAGCCAATCCAAGATTCCCCTATGCAAGATTCTATTTTTCAGCAGGATATTGCATCAACCATACCCGCCGGTTTCACTCAAGTCTACACTAACCCTTTTTTTGAGGCTAATGTGGTATCCGTTCAGCCGGCTTCATCTCCAACATCTTCCCGGATGCTCAATTGTCCTCCTTTGGAGACAAATGTAGTGTCTTCCTGACCACCTTCTCCTCCATTTACCCGGTGTACACCAATTCTCTTTATGAAGTTGGTGGAAACTCCTCTAGCCATAACCAATTTCAACCCTCTTCTTCCCAAACCATTTATGGTTTCACCCTACCCGGGACACAGCTCACTGTTCCTTCCTGTATCGCCTACTTCAGCCACCTTCATTGCTCCCACTATCACCCCTACTACCATGCACCTCCCAACTTCATCGCCCTCGCTATGCGCTTCTCGTGACTACCATGGCAACCTCGCCCTCCACCTTCATCCAATCATCCCACCTCCCTTGGGTTAGAGATTAATAAGGTTAAGGAGTATCTCGACAAATTGATTTAGCAACAACAAGCAACAAAATGCTCAACCACCTGTCGTAGTAAATCCTACACCCCAACCAATTTCTACCCAGCCAGCTTTTATTAGCTCAGGCCCCACCTGGTACCCCAATCTTCGGTGGTGTCCATTCCTACCCCACCTTTCTCCCAACCTAGTCCAATTCATCATCCACCCCAATCACCTTCTTTTCGGTATCATCCATACCAACAACCTGTCCATTCCACACCGCCTAATCCAAGCAATTTCATCCCATCTCATCATTTTTCCACTCCTCCATTACATCATAATAATTATCAAACAAGTCAAAATTTTCATGAAGATTCTCGACTCCATGCTATGCAACAACAGATTGACAACCTTACGCTCAACATTCCTGGCTCATCTAGTCGAAACCTACGCTAAGGTCATTGATCAATCAACCAATTCATCCTTCGGTACCTTCACCACCATATCCGACTCGATTTCACATTACCGAAGTTTGACAAATTTCGAGGAACCGAGGATCCTCATGAACATGTGAGCTCATTCATGCATGCTTGCTTTAGAATCCAAAATAATGATGCTCTTATGCTCAGAACTTTTCCTCATACATTAGGGGGAGATGTTGTACAATGGTACAATCATTTAGCTCACCATAGCATTTATGCTTACGAGCAATTGATTAATCTGTTTTTAGAACGATTCTCCCTGAATGTACAAAAGAGAGTTTCATTGTCCGACTTATACAAGCTCAAGCAACATGACGATGAGACTGTTTATGACTTTGGAAACCGTTGGAGGGCTATCATTAATAAACTGGCATTCTCCCTACCAATGGAGGAGTTAACCAAAATGTTCACCCGGAGTTGTCTAAAACCTATCTCTTGGTTACTCCAATTACAACAATACAGGACTTTTGAAGAGGCTTTGGCCCAAGCAAGTATCATAGAAGACATTAAAGTCCAAGAGGGTGTTTTAAAACCCCGTAGAAAAGAATGGCAACAAAAGGGCCAACAACGAAATAATAATTATGGCCAAAACAAACAAGCACAAGCTAGTACAACCTCAAATGTTAACCAAGTTAATCAAGTGGTGGCGAGCCAGCCCGTAATGGCTCAACAACAACAAGTAATGCAAAGTCAACCGCAACCAATTGCTTATCATGAGGTACCCGCCCCTACTCAACCAGATCCCAATACTGAGCCAACCATGGAAACTCGACCTTGGCAAAACAATCGTCCCAAGCGACAATTCACACCTTTAGATGAACCATATGCGGTCATATTCAACAAGTTATATAGCATAAATCGGTTAACTTTACCCCGAGTTTAAACCTTTAGACCCATCTAGAAGGGGGAAGTATTACAAGGAGTACCTATTTTTTCCTTATCATAGGCAAAATGGGCACGATATCAATAATTGTACAACTTTTCAAACATGTGATCCAAGATCTTATTGAGATTGGAGCCATTAAATTGGATAGCCCCTTAGCCCAACAAAATCAAAATCTTGGTATATTTCAAACACCCCTTCCACATCGGGAGGAAGCTCCAACAACTTCGGGGGGAGTAACTCAGGTAACTCCTCCTAATCAAGTCAACCATGTACAACAATACCAAGGTTTTGTGGGTACTATTAACGTAGTAACCCGGGGTCAAAGGGCGAACCAACCAAATCAAGCTGAACCACAGCCACCTGTACAAACCCCCAGTCCACCTCGGGTAACAGTGACCCAACGACGTGCTAGTACTTCTCAACAACCGCTAAATCATTCTACTCAACGCCAACGACCCATCATGTCATTGAGTAGCCGATTAACTACCAGTTTAAAAATGGCTTCTGCCAAGTTATCGATCTATGACCTCATTCAACAATCTCCCCGCATAGAGAGGCATTAATGGAAATATTAAAGTCAATCGAGCTTCAAACTCAAGATACTAATGCCTTCAACAACTTTGTGGGGAGTATTCAAACATGCATGGAGCCCTCCATCACTTTCTATGATTTTGAAATCAAACCTATGTCAACATAAAGTATAGATCCTCCACTACATATCATGGCCAAGATCGATAACAAGCCATTCAAGAGAGTCTTAATTGACACCGGTTCCTCAATCAATATCATTACAACATCGGCGTTGAGTCATCTAAAGTTGTCGCCATCCCTTATCACAAAGTCGACTTTTACTCTTAAAGCATTCAATGATGCTTTATCTTCCACGGTTGGCACGGTTATCTTGCCCATTGAGGTAGGGGCCCGAACTTTGCATACCTTGTTTCACATCTTGGAAGGGTCCATGGCATACAATGTATTGCTTGGACGGCCTTGGCTTAGGGAGATGAGATGTGTCCCTTCTATACTGCATCAATGTCTGAAGTATGTATATGAGGGACAGGTTCATTGTGTACCTGCTGACACTGAACCCTTCAAACATTGCAACTATGTCTCAAATCCTTATGAGATTGTGTTGCCATCCACTCATCTTTTCTTGACCCCATCTACTTCTTCTATACCATCTTCTTCTAAAGCTCCCATTCCTGAGGAGCTACCCATCATATCGCAACCATCTTCCTCTTCCGCTATTCCATCTCATTCACCACTTTCTTCATCAACTAATCTTCCTTCTTCTTCATCACTGACCACATGCACATGTGGCCATGACCAATCATCTCTTTCCACGTCATTACCCCCTTCTTCTACACCTTCTTCAACATCACCTATTATTCCTCCATCTTCCCAACCATCACCACCTGATGTTTCACAAGTTAGTGAAGCATCAACCCAACCAAATCCTTCCAATTCTTCTATCCCACATTCTTCTATTCCATCATCTAGTCCATCTCCCTCCCAAGTCAAGGTCCATCTCACTCGATGCGGTATTGGTGAGTATGCCATCCAAGATGTCCACATCACACCGTTCAATGTGCAAACAGTTAAAGATTTTGGTCGTCCACATGACCAACATTTATCCATTGGATCGGTTTATAACATGGGTTCTATGCCAAATTCCATTAATTTTGTATATGGGGGAATAGAGTCATCTTCTAGTCCTACCACCATACTAGAACCTAAGCATCCAAATCCCCGCCAATATCGAAAGGATGGAGGGTTTTCCCTCTCGCTATTTCCATGGACATAATTGGCAGCAATTTGGCCTAGGTCGATACGAGCAAGAGGTAACTGAACGCATCGATATGCCATACCAGAGACCCACCGAGCGTTTTGGTCTTGGATACCAAGCACTTCCATCCCTTTCTTCTTTTGAACGAGCTTTTCAAAGCATTAATATTAATTCGAAGAAGAAATCCTCCACCCCGACGAATCCGAAGATGAAGCCTATGAAGAATTTGACGTCATGTCAAATGGTGATGAATCTGAAGAAGAGTCGGCGCCCATTGTTCCCCTCACTAAACAAGACGAGTTTTATCTCCAATTGTTCCCTCTCCAAGAGGCCATCTTTCGCTTGCTTCTTCCACAAGAACGAGGTGAACCACCCCTCCGCCACATCCATAAGCCATAATCCAAACCTGTATTATATGTATATACTAAAATAGTGGTTTTCACCACTACCAAAAAAAAAAAAACAAAAAAAAAAAAAAAAAACTGAAAAACTATGTTGTTTTGCATCTCAAGTCTTCCGAGGTCTTCACCGGTTTTCCCTTCCATTCCGCCCATCCTTTCTTCCATAAGTCGACAATGAATTTCGAAGACTTATTCACCCCGCTCCATAATCCATATGATCCGGATAAGCCTAAGAAATGTGTCTTTGGTGTTACCTCATGCAAACTCCTAGGTTTTATTATCTCTAAACGAGGTATTGAGGTGGACCCAAACAAGGTCAAAGCCATTATGGAAATGTGTCCCCCAACTAATTTGAAGGAGTTGCGTAGTTTACAAGGAAAGATTAATTCAATCCGTCGCTTTATTGCACAACTTTCTGATAAATGTAGGCCATTTTGCCACCTACTACAAAAGGGGGTACAATTTTCATGGACAGATGAGTGTCAGAAAGCCTTTGATGACATCAAGCGGTACTTAGCGTCTCTGCCAGTCTTAGCTCCGCCTCGTCGAGATCCCTTCCTTGCGAATTTCTTTGCAGGAATTTATCGATGATGATACTCGCTAGACAAGCACGTCTTGATCAACTCACACTCATAGATGAAAAACGAATCAATGCTTTAGAGCATTTGCGAGTTTATCAAGACCGATTGAAACGTGCTTACAATGCCAAAGTTCATCTAAGAGAATTTCAAGTAGGGGATCTTGTCCTTAAAGAGAATCAACAAAACACCAATGCATTGCCGCATCTTCGAGATAAATTCGCGGCTAATTGGTTAGGTCCATATATGGTCACCGAAAGAGTGGGCAATGGAACTTATAGACTTGCCGCTTTAGAGGGAGAGGAAGAACCCGAACCACTTAATGTTATACACTTGAGGGCATTCTACGCATAGTTTGAATTTTATATGTACATATATACATGGCTTGTAAAAAAAAAAAAAAAAAACAAATAAAATAAAAAGAATTTGCATTTCATTGTTAGTTGCATACATCTCATTCAAAAACATTGCATTTCATGTGCATACATCTCATTGAAAACCATAACATTTCATTTTCAGCCATAGTTGCATATCATGTTAGAGACCATTCTATCTTTTGGATATAAAATTTGGTCAAGCAAAAGTCATGTTGCCTTAATCAGGGGCACCTTCATAAAATCCATCAAACCGAATTGTCATTCGTACACCCATTTTCCATTTGCACATATTTACATTGCCAAAATGTTTTCAATCACTCAGCCATTCCTAGTGTTTTAAGCAAACTTTGAAATGCATGTCAAAGTTCTCTAGGGCCATATCACAAATTACACTAAATAAAATCTTGAGTATTGGGAAATGATTTCAAAAGCGGTCTTGAACCTATCACATTTTCACATCTTAAAAACATCTTGTGTCAAAGAGAGATAACACCATCCTTGGGTTGTGCCTTGAAGTGAAAAGGGTAATCCTCGTTTGTCCTATCATGCAAACATAGTCCATAAAACAGTGGTTCTTACCACTATCACAAGCAATCACAAAATATAAATATAAACAGAGTAGTAAGGATAGGGTAAAATTCTCATCATACTTCGGTTGAGAATCCGATTCCCCAAAGCTCTAAGGAAATGAACATTTTTCACACACCACAGATCCCAAATAAGTTGTAAGGATCGTACTACTTGTCCAAGTAGACGGATAGGTAGTCATCCCCAAGGCTTACAAAGGTCAAAAACAACATGGACTATGGAGTTAACCTTCACCGGGGCTATAGACGCTTGACTCGGCAAAGTGGAGTATACTCATTGCGTGGCGACATGTCTCTCCTCAAAAAGAGACCTCTCAATGCTCATACGGACAAACTAGCTTTGGGGTCTTCTCCATAACAGAGTTACCTAATTTATGCAAGATGAGGTTAATGAACACACTTGCACACACACAGGTTTTTGATTGCCTAGAGTCACTACCATGCTTCGGATTTGGTTAATGAACTCACATGCACACACATTTGGTCCTAGTTGAATTAGGCAAGATTAGTAAGTTTGTTTGATACCACTAGCATGTTTGAGTCTTTGTAAAACAGCTCTTCCTCCATATTTTCTTCCATATCAACCTCCATATCTTCTTCCATATTCATGTCATTCCATACGTCATCCATTCACAAGCCACCAAGTTCGGTGCCCCTGATTAAACAATTATGATAACAATTGGCTAAATCTAACTATCTAAAAGTATGAGTGCTTCTTAGTGCATATTTCATTCTCTACTTAGTCTCGCATTAATCATCTATAACTTTGCATTCCATTCCATCACATATGTCACATTAAAACATATAAAAACATGCATCACAAAAACATAGGCATTCACACAAAAGAAAGTAAAACACTAAATAAATAAAAGCCATGTTATATATATGTATAAAGGTCAAACCGTACAATGAATGCCAAAAGGCTACAATATACAATAGAGCACCAAGGCTCATAAAGAGTGCATCTAAGCACTAAGCTAACCATCAAAAGAGGATCCCCGTGACCTAGTAGGAGCCCTAGACCTAGTGGTGTGCCTAGACTCACTACGCCTAGAGACAGAGGAGGATGGAGGATCGGGCAACACAATGTGATGCCTAAACAATGTGTCCTCCAGTAGCCTCAATATAACGAGTCCTAGACCTAAGTCTAGATATGTCTATCCCGTGTCGTCGCTCCCGCTCCGCTAGCTCGCCTCGGAGTCTCGTCACCCCGTCATCCCGGGGCACCCTAGTCGCTCCATCCAAGTCCGCCCGCATCCGGGCCATCCTCTCCTCCCGAACAGCTATCAGGGCATCCCGCTCTACAACCTGTTGCTCCAGCCGAGCTATCCTCTCATCCCGGACAGCTAGCATAGCATCGCGCTCTGCTATCTGCTACTGCAGCTGCGCCAGCTCATCCTCGTGCCCGCTAGGGGGTACCTCCCTAGTCTCTCCTGCGGCCTCTCCTAGGCCCTCGCCATCATCCTCCTCGTCATCTCCGCTCCCGGTGCCTACCGCGCCATCTTCCCCTTTCACCTTCGACTGTCAGATCGAAGGCGGGGACCCTCCCTGCGCTTGGGAACCTCTGCGGTTCCCTCGTCCTCTCCAGCTCCAACAACCACCAATGGTGGCTCCCACCTCGGCTCTGCGGCCATCCATGCTACATACTCAGCTATCACCCCGACGTCGTCCATGTCGAGGATCTCCATGTCCTCATCGTCCTCTGTCGCCTCCCTCCATGGCTCAGCACACGACAAATCCCCCTTTGATCTGTGCCTCTGGTAGCGCACTGGCTCACCGGGGACATCCCGTCTCAATCCGACCCGGCGGAGCACTCGAGACATCCGTATGTACTCCGCCTCGCCGTGGCCCCGACCCACTACCCATCTAGCCCGTCGCACCCGTCTCGGATGCTCTCCATCCCCGATCCACCTCGCCTCCCGCCGAGGGCCTCCAAATGACTTGGGCATCCGTCAAGTCCGCCCATAAAC
Organism: Wollemia nobilis; assembly: GCA_028583015.1. NCBI lineage: Eukaryota > Viridiplantae > Streptophyta > Pinopsida > Araucariales > Araucariaceae > Wollemia > Wollemia nobilis. The sequence goes on from JAQPPZ010003429.1 coordinate 2,141,733, forward strand.
TCCTATACCATTACCCCGATCTCACGGGGCGGCTCGGCTGTCTCTCCTCCGCCACTAGCCATCTCCTACCATAAGCCCGGCTCATGTCCCGAGAAGCACATGGCAACCCCTCCGGTCGAGCCACTCTAAGTGCTCCCACCCCAAGACCGGAGAACCAAACTGCAACCTAGGCCCTTCCGGCCCCGTCTTCGAACCTCATACAACTCCCGGTACACCTGCGCCAATAAAGCGGGCGCCCATGCATACACTACCCTATTAGTGAGCATCTCGCTCACTACACCCATCAGGTTCCATGGAAACCTGCACCCGATGCTGTTCGGGGCCACAATGTTGGCCAACACGAACATCATCAGAGCCTCCACCGCTACCAACTCCTTGGCCGTATACATGGCCAAGTAAGGGATCCCCCGCTCTCCGTCCGGATCTCCCTCCGCTCATCCCCAAACAACTTGGCCATCTCCGTGGCCCTATCTCGTCCAACCTCCACCCGTGCCCCCTCCACGGGCACCTTGAGGATGCGGTATACATCCTCAAGCGTCACCGTCATCTCTCCGATCGGAGCCGGAACGTCCCCCGATCCGGATCCCACCTCTCGGCAAAAGCCGAGAGGTACCCCTCATCCGCCCGAACTACCTCCAACCGGGCCGCCTCCGCTAGTCCCACTACCTCCAATATCTCCCAGTCTTCCTGGGACAATGACCTCCTCATCCCCGGAATGATAGGGGAGAATCGGTGTCGTGCCTCTAACACCCTAAGCTGCAAAACAACAAAACAAAAATTTGTTACAAATTTTTTTCAAAAAAAAAAAAAAAAAAACAAAAAAAAAAAAACAAATAAAAGTACTTGCTTAAATAAACAAATACCTCAACTGGCTGCACTGGCGCGTCCGCTCCCATCTCCGCCATAGCTCCCGCGTGCTTCACTCTCCCACACAACCTTTCACTTCACTTCACTTCATTCCACTCCCTCAGACGCACTTCTCTCAAGCTCGAACGCACAAATGAGCGAAATTCTCGCTGAAACTGTTTAAATAGCTGGTTTTGGCGCCCTGAAATGTAGTGGGGCATTTCATGGCGCATTCAGATGTAGTGGGGCATTTCATGATGCATTCAAACACCGGAGGGCGTTTCTGCCACCTCCAAATGCATACCGGCGTTTGGTGTCAGTATTGAATAAAAGAACAAAACTTGCAAAATTGAAGCTTACCTCCTCCAAATTTCATCAAATTGCATCCATCCATTCTTCTTATCATAATAAAACATTTTGTGAAGGTTACAAAAGTTTTGGAAACAAATTTTGTCATTTTGCTCAAAAAGCGCATCATTCATCATTGATTTACAAATTGGGTTAAAAACATTCAAAACCTTCACAAAATTAACAACATTCATCAATTCTTCCGATCTATCGTCAATTTCATTCATTCTTCTTTCATCATGCATATTTTTGCCAAATCAAATTAAAGTAAACCTCGTATCTAGTGGTATATTCTATCACCTTGGCGATTGCAACGATTTGCATCCATGCAATTCGGTAAGAGGATTAAACCACCATAAGGACACTTACCATTTATCATCATCAATTATTTCACCTGCTTGAAAATTGGAAATCAATTTTGGGTATCCTACTTTTCAAGTGACCTCATACCAAGATTAATTTGCTCAACAGCTTGTCATTGATGGCCTAGTTCATGGGGCCTTAAACATGGACAATCTTCAATATCATCATTATTTTGAGTCTTGCTAGAGATTAAGGCTACCTAGGTTGATTGGTTCCGACCCGAGGAATTATCCATACAAATCACTAGGAGCATCTCTCGAAGTTCTGGACTCTTTCATATTGCATCTCTCGCATATCAATGGTGCCAACAAGGCAATTTCATCAACAATATGGATTCACCCACAGGAGTTGGGGCATCCGTTATCAATTTTTAACTTTCCTAATAGTAGAATTCATCTTACATGATCATGGAATTTAAAATTTGGCAAAAATCCCTTTCTAACCGTTAGGGCAGAAAACGGTTCATCTTTCACATCACTCATATCGTCTTCAATCATATTCTTTTCTCGGTTTGTACACCAACCCCTTTTCTCGTTGGGACATAAACAGATGGTTCATACACCAACCCCTTTTTTCACCGTTGGGGCAAAAACGGTTCATTTTCTTCCGATTTTCTTCCAATTGGCTCGTGAGAACCATTCTCGCTCGCCAATTGAGGGGGTAAGCCGATAAATTTTAAATATTATTTTATTCTTTGGTCTTCAAAGTTGTGCTTTAGTCTTGAGAGAGAGTTGCGTCTGATCCAAATTTTCAGGTGTCCTAAGTTTTTGTGCCGCATTGTGTCTTCACACAAAGCATCTCAAAAAGGGGCATCTGTAGACACCAAAATCCAGCCACTTGCAAGTCATCTATACCTTCCTGTCAGCCACGTGTCGGTCATCCATCCTTCCCGCCATTATTTGGCCCAAATCCACACTTTCCCGCCATTATTTGGCCCAATTTCACCTTTCCCGCCATTTTTCATCCCCAAATTTATTTAAATTAATATTTATATATATATTTTAATATTTTAATATATATATTTAAATAATAGTTTAAGTGATTTAATCTGAGCCGTCCATCCTTCATTTAATCTCATCCGTCCATCCATCTTAATCCATTTCACAACCTAGATTTATTCTCTACCCTTAGATCCACTTTAATCTTAGCCACACGTTCAAAGTGTCGTTAAAACCCTAAAGTGTGCCCTAAGAGTAGATTATAAATTGAGTCACCTTGATGGCTCAAACCCTATCTCCTATGCGCTATCTCCGATCTTCTAATTCTTCTCATCTTTATCTCCTCTATCTCTCTTCGCTACCCTTTCGCCGCATCCATCGCCGCTTCGTCGCCAACTTCGCCGCCATCCCTTCTGCAACATTCTGTAGAATCCCCCATTCTTGTCGCAAGTGCCCGCGGGCGTTACCCTTCCAGTGCCCACCTCCAGTGCCCCGCCCAAGTGCCCGCGGCGTTACCCATAGCCACGGACTCGCACCGGCGTCCGAAACCTTAATCCGAAGCACGCGGGCGTTCAGCGAGTGCACCAGGGTGCCTTCCACAACCGATTTGATAACCACATTACTTCCAGGTGTCGCCTGGTCTAGCTGCGTTAACAGAGAACAGGTATAAATTAGTTTAAAGCAAGTAACTTCTTTTCTTTTATTGATCTCGTTGTTGAATTCCTGCATTCCATTTTTCTAGGGTTTTAGATTGTTTCCGAGGGCTCACACAGTGGAGCCCTCTTATTAATTTCTAACTCCTTGATAGTGTTAATGTGTGCAGGTTTTTGACGGCAGATCCGGTTTATTGATGGCAGCTGATTAAGCTGGAGTGGTCCAAGCAAGGGATACAACAAAGCCCACTCACTCTGTTGGGATTGAAGATACATTCTTCGGAAGCGCCACCATTTGTGCCAGCCTAGGGTTTCGGAGAACCCTAGCATAACTTGTAATCGTGTATCACAAATAAAGGGTTACGAGCCCGCTTGTATTCAAAAAGGAGTTTTTAAACTCCATCGATTAATAGAAATCGTTTGTTTTGTGCAACTATTCTGTACTCTGTTATTGTGATTTTATTTTTTTTTGTTTGGCGTTGTATTTTTAATCTACAGTTTCCATCAATTTATTTTGGAACTATGTTAAAATTCTACATGTGGTATCAAATGAAGTATTGAAACCAAAAGCCTTGAGCATAAACAATGTGGTTCAAGGACTGTGTTGTGGAGAAATGAGCAACAACTCAGATGTGAAAAATTTCTACACCAAAACCATAAATAAATCCTCAGAAGGGCCAAAAGCTCAGTTGTAAAAATTTATAATGTTACTTGCTCCTTACCTTTAATAGGGTGTGAACTGAATTTATAAAGTTAAAATAGAATGGAACAACCATATAAATAGTCCCCCAACGAAGTTATGTGAACAATGGATGAATGTTGTTTGGTAGAAGTGAGGCTCCCACAAACTAGAGTAGAAAGATGAATATTTGGAGCAATACAAGAATTTCTAAGTATCAAATGATTGAGTTAACCTCGTGTATTTTTGTTTGCTCTATTAAATTTGGAAGTTGTGGTATTTGGTTATCCATGCAATCCAATAGGATGGGTATGCTACCATAAGAACACTTATGGTCGAGTGTGTTGTTCAAAAATATGCAAAGGAGAAAGTATGACAACAAAATTGAAAATTTGTACATATGATAACAAATTCACAAAAAGTATCAAATTGCATTAGCTTAACCCTATTACTTAGCTTTCAAGGAGGATACCCAAGTTCGAATCTTGCAAAGCGATACATGTATAATTTCCAATGTCTTGTAATACATTTTAGTGTTTGTGATGTAATATGAGTGGGTCCATTTCAATGTTGTATAACACTCACAAAAAGCATGCATGTAGCAACAACAAAATATGAAGGTATTACAACAACAATTTCTTTGCAATAACAATTTGATTATCTTCAATAAAAGGAGAGTCTCATTACAACAACAATTTGATTAAAAAAAGATATACGAGCGTTCATAGAAATTTGATCTTAGTAGGTGTTTTTTTGAGCAAGTGGTTCATTAAGCATTTTGGGTGAGAATGTTGGTAAACTAATGCTCAATGAGAATAATATTCCAAGAGATATTATTAAAAGGAAGTATGGATAAGTGAAGAATATGTTATATATATAAAAACATGTTTTAACGATAAGAATCATTTAAAATATATGACTTATCAACTAATAAACCTATTATTAGCATTGTAATGGTTCTCTATTGTATGCTCATTGGTTAATTTATCCACCCATCCTTCAGATAGATCATCCAACATGTGCAATTGGATTAAATTGTATGAATCAACTATCAGATTTATAAATGTAAATTGAAGCACATATTTCATTATATCAATTGTGAATATTTATACAAGGAATGTGGGTAGTCCGAAGGGACGTACCCTTACATTAATTAACTATCATACCCTTACATTAATTAACTAATGTATTATTCTAACATTCCCCCCATAATACATTAGGTCTTTAGAGAACAAGAGAGGAAACTTTGAAAGTATTCAAACTTTCCACGATCAATGACAAATCCCTTAGGTTGCTTCATGTAGACTTCTTTTGCTAAGTCTCCGTTTAGGAATGCAAAAAATTATTTTGATGTGTACTCTCCCCCTCGATTTGAGTGGAGGAGAGAAGCTTTGAAATTCTTTAAATACTGAAAGGTTTCATCCTTCGATCTCAACAAATACACCCATATTTTTTTGGAGTAGTCATCAACAAATAACAAGAAATATCTGAGGCCAGTGTGGCTAACCTCTAGGGGTCCACACAGATTGGTGTGAATCACATCAAGATGTCCTTTAGAACAATGTGTGCTAGCCTCAAATAAAATTTTGTGCTATTTTCCTGCTATAAAAATATAACAAATGTTAGAAGGAAGAGTAAGGGATGGAAGACCATGTACCAAATCTTGCTTTTGCAAGGTAATCAAGTAGTGGGGATTCATGTGTTCATATCATTGTTGCCAAAGGGTAGTGACATATGCAACACGAACAAGAAACACTTGATTGTTGGAAGCCACACAATCAAGAAAGAACATCTGTGAGAATCTCTGGCTTTATCTCGAATGAGACAACATTTTTCTCCATCCACAATATCAAACTCCACGTGCAAATTGTTATCTAACATTTGATTGATAGATAAGAGGTTCTTTGTGAGTCCTGGTTCATACAAGACCTTATTTATTTGACAAGGATGCTTTCTAATACGAATTTGCACATCTCCCATTCTTTCAATATCATAGGGTGTGTCATCCCCCAAATGTACCTGACCTTAATAAGACTTCTCATCCAACAAGACAAACCAATCCTTTCGACCAGTCATGTGTTTGGAAGCACCTAAATCAACATACCAAGTGGTAGTGGTGGATGGTTGCTCCTGATGAGCAAGAGCAAATTCCTTAGGCTCCTCCTCATCTTCAGTATTGGCAACATTCCCTTGTTATTGTCTTGGTGGTCTTCGTTGGTTCCACTCCCCTTGTTCGGAGGAGGTGGTCCTCTTTTCTTAGTATTCTTGTTACTCGAATCTCCTTGAGTAAAAGAATTGTACCAACATTCATGCAAGTCATGGCCCTTTTTACCATAAATCAAATAACTTTTTTGTGACTTGTTAGGATTTTTTTTCCCTTGTCCTTTCTGGTGGAACGGATTCTGGCCCTTCTGATTCATAATCATAACATGCCCTTCTTCAGTTGAGTTCTCATAGAACACTTTCTCTTGTTGCAACAAATTTACTAGCTCTTCAAAATCTGGCTTCTGCTTTAGGATGTTAAAGGATGTCACAAAGGTGCGATACAACTCTAGGAGTGCTCTCTGGATAATGGATACAAGCAGCTTATCTTCCACAGTCTCTCCTCATGCTTGTAGGGAGGCACGAAGCGTCGCTACTCAACGAAGAAATGAATCCAACTTCTTGCCACCTTTCAACCTTAGAGTGTGCAATTGTCCTTGAAGATGAAGAATTTGATTTTGATTCTTTGACTCATACACTTGTTGCAAATTCATCCATACGACAATAGAAGTCTTAGCATCCCGAACATGAGGTTGGACATCATCCGAGATACCAAGTAATAGGATCATATGAGCCTTGTGGTTTTGTTGATTAAATACCTCATGATCTTTGCCAGCTGTCTATAGACGTTGCTAAGTCCCAGTAACAGTCTCCCATAAGTCTTTGAATTTAAGAATGGCTTGAATCTTAGTTTTCTAGGCTGCATAATTATCACCTTTAAGGACTTGAGAATTGAAAAGCAAAATTTTAATAACACTTGATTGCGCCATTACACTTGAGAAAAAATATAATCCCTTCATTTTTTTTTAAATTTGATTTATGAATATTAAATTTATAAAGTTACAAGTATTAAATATATAAAACTATATATTTAATATAAAGTTATTTATATTTATAAATTAATTTATATTACAAAGTGACTATATTATAATCATGGTGCACCTTGTATAATATAAATCTGGTAGCGCTTGCTTTATGGATAATATAAATCGGGTCCCTTAGGTTTTTTTTTTTTTCAAACCAAAAACAATTCCTTGCCTGCCTATGGTCGTTGGGAGAGATTTCCTCGTCGACAGAAAGTTCGACCTCACCAAAAATGACAAAGTGTCAAAGATTTGATTGCCAACCTTAGGATTGATAAAAATATTTTACACCGAACATTGATCGGAATTTGTCCACCTTCGGAGCTGGTCATCAAATCATGATGCAATTCGTATATTTATGCCGAGCAAAGTCTTTGTGCCTCAGAAAGTTAATCGATGTGATTGATCATAATCCAGTCACCTTCTGTGGGTGTGACAAAGTGGTTACCCGGTTTCTTACATGCTACAACTGCTATAGTGCTCTCCCTCTGTTTGCAGTATTTTCCAACTGTCTGTGAGTGTTGTGAATGATGAGACCAGTGGAATGGGAGTTCCAGTAACGATTCCCATCATCGTAGTCTCCGTGACAGTAATCGTTTCTGTCACTATGACGGTAATGATGAGTGTTTCTGAAATGATGAATTTATAGGGAGATGAATGAGATTTTTCATCTATTTGCCCTGGAAAAAAATAGAATCTTGGTTGGATTCCGTGCATGGAGGGACTCACTCCAAGGATTTGGATCCGAAATCTTCCACGTTAAAATAATGGGTTTCTATTCTATTACTATGAATCACAACCAAGTTTTGGTTCGCCTCAACCAATGCGGATTCTCAGGCTGGGTTCAAATCTGGTTGGGTATTGGATGCTTCAATCCTTCACAGGTCTAATGGCAGATAAGGAGGTTTATTTTTTCTACCTTGGTGCTCTAATACTTTATCAGATATATAAATGTAAATGGAACACCTCTTTCATTATATCAATTGTGAATATTGTGAATATTTATACAAGGAATATGGAAAGTCCAAAGGATGTACCCTTACATTAATTAACTATCATACCCTTACATTAATTAACTATCATACCCTTACATTAATTAACTAATGTATTATTCTAACAGCTACAATGCAACAACAAATTTGTTATGTAAGGGCTTTCAATAAAAAGACGGAGCAAAGAAATTTACACCAAACTTTATCCTATTGATCTGTTTTGTGGTGTTATTGAATTTGTATCATGCAAACACTCTATTTGTATTTTTTTGAATCACAAGAATAGTGAAGTGTCAGTGAATTTGCATATTACTCTTACGATTTGTTTTAGCACTATGTCAAAATGTTTATTTATTATCATAGTGTGGTTGTCTAGAAAGTACAACTTGTTCATTTTCATCAAACTATTTCAAAACTAAGCCAAAATTCTACAATGTGACTCAACTAGATCTTTTTTTTTATACAAATTCAAAACAATGAAATATACCTTGCTCAATGCGTCAAAATAAAGGAAAATATAGTTAAAAACCATTTAAAAATAGGGCAGCCAAGAGGACAATCGGTAATAATAAAAAATAAACATCAACAATAACAAGAACATAATAATTTATATAGAAGAACCATCTAGGGGAAGAAAACATATGCAAAAATGTTGTAGCCTATTTTGTTAAAATGTAATAAAAGCATAATGTTATAGAAGAACCATCTAGGGGAAGAAAACATATGCAAAAATGTTGTAGCCTATTTTGTTAAAATGTAATAAAAGCACAATGTGTATGAATTGATAGTTAAATATCTCTAGAAAAATGAGAGCACTAAATCTCACACAATCCAAATCTCTTATAGCTCTTGCGTTGCTAATGGATGGAGAATGCAACATCATCCTTGACCTACGCTTCCCAACTATGGGGTAAAAAATAAGGGAATCAAATATCAAGGTATATGTTTGTTGCTCTTAAACCTATTTGATAACCCATCATTTACTAGTCTCCCTTCAAATCCAAAAGTGGTCTTTGTTTTATTTGACCAACTTTCAATATTTATCAAATTTTACATCAATTTTTTTCCCTTACGTAGCTTTACACCATATCTTTATAACTCTTTATAAAAATCCCAAGCAAGCTTCATTTTTAGATTTAATTTTGAAATTCTATCCTTGTTGAGAACTACATCTCTCCATACTTGGGTATAGAGAATTTGTATCAACTAAGAAATTTGCATGATTTATTGAGCATTCTAAACCAAATGATGTGCTCTTGAATTCTATTGATATCATTTTATTATTCAAAAAAGCATTTTCTAGACAAACATCTTATACATTGACATGGTTTAAAAGTGGATTTGAGAAATATGTATTCTAGCTCACAAGGTTAGGAAATTTTCCTTCAATACTTCCCTCAAGTTAGAATTTCACCCCAATGGTCTACCTTGTTTTAACCTATGTAAGAACATGGGAAATGACAACATACAAAACCAAAATCCTAAATACAGTAATCAACACTAAGAGGTTTATGTTAAAGAATTAGATTCAAGATTTCTCCTTACATATGATTTGTCATTTTTTTGAGACTTTGAGCTTATTTTAGGAGACAATGCCATATAAGAGACTATCACCATAAAATCAAGATGGGATAGGTACTTCACTCTTGAATAGATGCAAGTACCTTTGATGAAGTTAACCCTCTTATTCAAACAAAGAGCTCTTCCTAGCTCTAAATATTCAAAGAAAACCTTGTTACACTACCATTATCTAGTGTAGAGAATTTTGGAGATTTGTAATAAATTTTACTTCGCTTGCACTAGTCCTAACTAAAACCAAACCTCTAAGGGCCAAATCAAATTATAGATCTTGTTAGTAATGATCCTAGATTGCATGTTGAAATTCAAGAAGCAAATAATCTCATTGGTAAAAAATAATGCAATCTTTATCTTGAATAAATTTTTCTTCCTATAAAATTACACAAGGGAGGAGTGCCCTCATCCTATTGGACATGATTTTGTATGTTTAACCTTATCAACAATATTGTAGAGATTGGCTGGCTTCTTTTTTTAGGGTTGATAGCCAAAATGAAAAATTGAATTATTTTAATATTATATTATTTCTTTTAAATTTATTGAGTACCATAAAAAATAATTTTTGATTATCTTCCGACATAATTGCAACCAACATGTTTGTTGAGTGTTAGGTTTTTACTTTGTAATATTAATAAATTTTGGAAGTATATGTTAGAATAATTTTAATTAATTATTTAAATCTTCTACTGTTTGAGTATTTAAGAATTAATCTCTAGGATTCTAGAGTTATACCCATCACAATGAGAAGACATATCAAAGAACTTAATATTTCTATCTCATTCTCTTAGTAAAATTAGCTTTGATTTTTTCTTTTAATAAGCTTTTTCAATTTTCAAGATCCATAAATTTTTTTTTATTAGAGAATACAATATCTTAATTTAGGCCAAAAATGTTATTAAATTTGGTTTTATTTACCTTATTAAAATATTATTGATCATTTCAAGTTTTTATGAAATTTGACACATTCTACCTAAAATTAAAGCATCTTATCACTTCTTAATGACATCTCCAACCAATTAATCCAAAGTAAACATCATTTGAAACTAAAAATGCTTGCATTTCTATGCATAGTCTAAGTTGATATTAAAACATATGGACCAAGGCCTAGTTTGAGAAAGCAAGTTGAAAGAAATATGAATATTTAATTAGAGACAATGTAAATTCATGAGAGACTTCTTTCAACTTTCATCCACAATATCTCTATCGATTCTCCTATTTTCACAAGTAAATTTTCTATACTTTAGGTCCATCTCAAATGGTCAAGTTTAAAACAAGACTCTCAACATTTGTTATGAATTGAGATTTATTGTTCCTCCAAACTTCTCACAAGGATGAAGGATGGCCTTGAAGTCTCCTACAATCAACCATTTGTAAGAGATGAAGGATGTTATCTATTAAGTTGTTGGTCTTAGAGAAGCTTCTAAGATTGAGGAATGATGGGTCATAAATGTAGGTTATGAACACTTCCTTTGAAACTTAAGTGTATTCATCCAAATAATAATTTTATTATAAATAATCATGTGATTAAATGCTTTTGTTTCACATAGTGGTCAAATCTTGATGTTTCACAAGCTGATATTGACATTGCTTGTTAGGTACTTATTATATTATTTGATCATTATCATATTACACCTCATGGGAGGTTGAGAAGCTGAATAATTACACCTCATGAGATGTTGATAGAAGTTGATTAGTTAGATGAAGGTGAAGCACCAAAAGTCTCATGAACAACTAAGATACGTTGCATGCATTTGTATTTGTACAAAGCTTAAAGCACATGTGTATGTGCAATCAAATAATATTTTGTAAATTATGCAAAAATATTATTTTGTCTTTTTATATTCTACATGTGTACCAGAGTAAACTAGAATCCACATTCAAGCCATTTTGATGAGTGTGCACGGTGAAGTTGTGCACTGCCATTTTCACAAGTTGTTGAAGAAACATTTATTGCTACTATGAGGGAGGTGGATACAAGGTGTGAAAGTTCTATGAAGTGTGAGGAGGATGCAATTTATGCTGCATGCTTGAAGACGACCAGTAAGTTGTGCACTGCCATTTTCACAAGTTGTTGAAGAAAAATTTATTGCTACTATGAGGGAGGTGGATACAAGGTGTGAAAGTTCTATGAAGTGTGAGAAGAATGCAATTTATGCTGCATGCTTGAAGACGACCAGTTCGACCCTTGAAAATAGAGGGAAGAAAAAATAGAGGTGAAAACCAAGGTTACATGTCCCTATAACGCGGTTGTAGGTATACAACCATGATACTATAACTGAGAGATTACTGATTGTGACGCATAATCAAGACTCTTGTGTTTGCAATCTTATCCACCAACAATTCTAACCTCTCACCTCTCTCTAGTAATTTATTAATATTCTCCACCATTACATTGCGAACCTGTGTCATTTCTCCCTGAGTATGTTTATTTTTATCTACATTTGGGTCATTATAATAATATTTCATTTGTTGGCGTAGAAATCTTGAAAATTCATCATTTATTGCATAACAGTGGTGTGAACAACTAGACCATAAGTCTTCACAAATATTCAATGAATATACTCTAAAAAATCCAAAAGGGATCCTCCTTCCCACTGTGTCGTTGACCATACACATTACCGTCAACCCAATGGTCCTTTTGATATAAAAATATAGTGATCCTACAAAGTTTGTGATAATTTTCTCAAAAATTTGGCATATAATTTGGCTTTTACTTTTCTGAACCAGGCTTGGAATTTGACAGGCATATGACCGTATTTTATTTTTGAAACCGTAAATTACAGTTTTAATTTCATATCAACCATAGATTTTTACTTTTACTTGATATTTTTTTTGCAAATTTTACAAGTAATTATATTTAGAAATTGTAGATTTTACTTATAAGTTATAACATACATATATACATTAGATGTTTTAGGAAGAGGTTAAATGCCAAATGACACAACCCCACAAGCACCCTTGTGACTGCAGGTCTGCGACTATAGGCTACAACTTGCAAATTGCAAGGCGATCAGTGAAACATTAAATTTAATTATATTTTATATTTATTTTTTTAAAGCACTGTAATGACATGTCAAATGAGATTATGGCATTCTTGCGTTGCGGTTGCACGATCTACCTACTCCAAGATACAATTAGCTATACCTCTACTGCTCTGCATAAGGGAAACTCTTCCTTCACTTTCAAAATCTCTAAAGAATTCATCTGAAGCTTTGTGTGAAAGTCTGGTATTCGATTTGGGGGGCTTGTTGCTAGCGCAACTTTAAAGGTGAGGTTTCTAAGCTACAAGTCTACAACATATATTGCCCGTTCGACATCTCTCTGCTTTACTGCAAGTCTAAGCTTAATCAAACATTTTTTTAGTTTTGTTTTTCTATCAGAAGAACCTAGGAAGTGTCTATTGATCTTTTCTTACTCTTTTTCGTTGCCTTTGCATAAGGGAAAATCTTCCTTCGCTTTCAAAAACTCTGAAGAATTCATCTGAAGATCCGCATGAAAGTCTGGTATTCTATTTGGGGGGCTTTTTGCTAGTGCAAATTCAAAGGTGAGGTTTCTAAGCTACAAATCTACATCATATATTGCCCGTTCGACATCTCTCTGCTTTACTGCAAGTCTAAGCTTAATCAAACGTTTTATTGGTTTTTATTTTCTATCACAAGAACCTAGGAAATGTCTATTGATATATTTTAAATATTTTTCACGTATATAACTTTCGACTAATTCTAAGCCTTATAGTATAAGCTAAGATTTTTTTAAGTTGTTCTTTGACTTTTTTGAAAAGCAAGAAATATATTTTTGTTTGCTGGGTAGTGGGTACCATCGTTGATTTTTGTTTGCTAACTACCATCATTGATTTTTGTTTTCTAAGTACCATCATTTTAGCGTTTGCTGAGTTCTCTCAAATATATATATATATATATATAACATCTTGGTGTAAGTGAATAGGGTTTGGAGATTTAGAATTACAAAGTTAAACCAAAATCACAATGAAAACGATATTACCGTAAAGAAGAATGACATTACGATGTTCCATCCACTCAAGCGGTGGCCTAAAATCTAAATCTATTTTGATCATTTTTGTACGAGGGTAAAATTTCATATGGGATTTCAACGCCACTATAAAACCCTCTACTATGATTCTTATCAAAATATTGTAGAAAATTTACTTGATAATTTCATATAATTTTATATTGAATGTCACCACTATAAATCTTTTACTTGATACAAGGCAAAAATTCAGCTCGAACACTACCAATTTACCACTATAAACCCTATCCAATTGAATAAAACAAATGAATTAAACCCAAACATCAACCACGGATACACAGTGGTTTAAACATAAATCTCTTTAAAGAAAAACCTAATCCAGTGCAGGTATTTTTTTTAGTTAGTTATGTGGAATTAAAACGGGCATGTATTTAAATTTAATGTTTATGAATTTTAAATGACTAAAGAAGTTGTTGGGATAATTTTGATGTAATTTTTTTAAAGTTAATGGGTTGATTTTGATGTTTTTATCATAATAATATATACATTTGATGTAAACTAAAAAAAACAACATAATCAAAATTTTGAAAGGCTATGTAAACTGAAAAAAACAATAGAATCAAAATTTTGAAAAGCAAATAAAATTTTAAACCGTAACCTGACAGACAATAAAAAATTTTAACTGTAATAAAAATTCCTCTTGACAGGTAATTTCTTTTGAAGTTCCAGGCCTGGTTGGAACTGCTCTAAACTCAAAGCTAAAGACGATACCTCTCATCTTCAAAAACTTCTCTATGCCAAATTTCAGCCATTTTAGGCAAAAATTTGCAAAGTAAGAGGTAGAGCATAATACATTTGGCCTTGTGAATTGAGAATATTCCAGTACAATTATGATATTTCATGCAGATTATTGAGCGCAAATTTGGAAGTAGACTCTCCACATTTTTTGGATGTTGTGTGAAAAGAAAAGAAAAGCAGAGCATATGTTGAAACATATAGAAAACAGAGAAATGAAAGAAAAAACATAAACAACAGATAAAAGGACTAATATTTCTAGAAAAGCATTCATTTATTTAGAGGAACCCCATATGCAATGTTACATGCAAAAATATTTTTATAATCACAAAATGAGAGGCTTTTCTAATTTGCCCACCTAAATAATTTTTTTGAATATTCCAGGTTTTATTAGACATTTATGCTGATGTGTACCAACATTTTTAATTTGGCCAAAAAACATAGTCTCCAAAAAGGGGCATCCGTGAACTTTCTAGAAGATTTTGTCATCAAATAAAAAAATTGTACAACACCTGCACATTGTAACAAACTCTCACTTGATGCAAGATTTTTCTACAATATTTTATCCCAATCTCATTGGTGCAAAATTGGTGCTTTTGAGATGTGACAACCTTAGTAAGTGCATCTAATCCTTTCTCTTGGATTCTACCTTTTATTAGGCTGATCATTCCACTCTCTACCATATCATGCACAAAATTATATCTCACTGCAATGTGCTTTGTCCTTTCATGAAATGATGAAGAATATGCAAGTACTATTGCACTTTGTCTATCACATTTTATTCTAATATATTCTTGGTGCAAATGCAGACCTTTGCACAACCTCATTAACCAAACAACTTATTTTGCAGCACTAGTGGTAGCAATATATTCTACTTCAGCACTTGACAAAGCTACAACAATTTACCTCCAGCTCACTGCACTATCATACAAACTGAAGACATATCCTCTTATTGACTTACAATTATCCAATTCACCTTTACAATTTGTGTCTACATGTCCTTGCAAATAAAATTCTTCATTCTTCTTGGGATGATAACACAAAATATGATCTTTAGTACTTCGTAAATATTTGAAAATTCTTTTTATAACAGTCCAATGTTCCTTTCCAGGATTGGGCATATATCGAATGACCATACCAATAACATGAACAATATCAAGCTTGGTATATACCATTGCCTACATCAATGAACCCACAACCTTTGCATATGGAATTTTCTTCATCTCCTTTTCTTCAGCTGTAGCTAGACACATTTTTGCATAGGAGTTTTTGCAGGTTTACTATCCTACATTCCAAATTCCTTAAAAATATGGTTAATGTAATCCTTTTGGGAAAGCCATAATTGTATACTCTTGTGATCTCTAACAGTGTCAATGTGTGCCTGACCAAGTCCTTCATATCAAAGTTCTTTGACAACAACTTAGTTTTTAAAATCAACTATTTTTTATTTCCAATCAGGAGGATGTCATCCACATACTAAACCAAAATTATGAAGCTTTTACTTTATGTTTTGTAATACACACCTGGATCTATAGGGTTATGAGAAAACCCATTCTACAACATGTAATTGTCAAACTTATTGTAGCATTCTCTAGGAGTCTGCTTCAATCCATAGAGGGATTTCTTCAATCTACAAACAAATCTTGTACCTCCTGCTTCAAAACCTTTAGGCTAGTGCATATATATTTACTTCTCCAAATATCCATGCAAGAATGCTATCTTTACATCCATTTGTTTAACCTCTAAATCAAAAGCAACAACATATGCAATCAAAAGTCTAACAAAATATAGCTTCATAGTGGGAGCATAAGTTTTATAAAAATCTATACCTAGGATTTGAGAGAACCCTTTTGCAACCAACCTGGCCTTGTATCTTTCCATAGACCCATAAGGCCTTAACTTCTTTCTGAACACCCATTTGCTGCCTACTATATTTATTCTAGCAGGTTGCTAAACAAAATCCCACGCATGGTTCTTCTTCATTGAATCTATTTCTTCTTGCATGTCCTTCTTCCAATGCTCTTTCTCTGGACTATTCATGGCATCCTAAAATGTGAGAGGATCATCATAAGAAACTATTAATCTATAGAAATAATCTTGAATTCTGTTGGGAATATGTATCTCTCTTCTAGTTCTTCTAGGTTGCTCCACTGATTCTTGGACATCTTCTTTGCTAGGTGGAGAATTAGGCTGCATAATTTGTTGATCCTCTTGATGCACCTCTTCAGGTGCATAAGAAAGCAACTCTTTACCAGGTCATTGTAGGCTAGAAACACTATTTGGATTATCAAAAGATGTTGTTTCTTGAGGCTGATAGGGCTAAGCATGTGCTTCACTTGAAGGATGACCTATCACAGTGCATTCATGCACACTAGCCTTATATTTCAACTGTTGTTGCAATTCTTGTTACTGAATATCTTCAACTATATTAGTTTATTTGAAAATCACATCTCTGTTGAAAACACTTTTGTGTTCATGTGGAATCCACAATTATATCCTTTTGTTCCAACAACTTCTCCATAACCAACAAGAATGCATTTCTTGGATTTTTCATCCAACTTTTTCCTCTTTTTAACATGAATGTGCATAAAGGCCTCACAACCAAAAACCCTAGGTGAGATATTGATGGTTTTATCCCACTCCAAGCCTCTTCTGGTGTCTTATCATTCAAATCAATGCACAATGATAAATTAACCAAATAGCTAGTAGTTGAGATTCCTTCAGCCCAAAACCTTTTACTAAGCTTTGCATATGACAACATGCTCCTCATATTCTCTAGCAGTATTCTATTCATTCTCTTTGCTATTCTGTTCTATTAAGAAGAATAAGATGTAGTCTTCTATCTAGAGATGCCTTTCTGCTTGCAAAACTCTTCAAACTTAGTAGAACAATATTCTCCTCCATTGTCACTAGCAATATCTTGAGTTGCCTACTTGTATGCCTTTCTACATTAACAACAATTTTTTTAAAATGATCGAGGATGTCACTCTTTTTCTTCAAAAATATAGTCCATACTTTTCTACTCCGATCATCAATAAAAGTGGCAAATACAGTGCACCACCAACATATGGAATATCCATAGGACCACAAATGTTTGTATGAATAAGATCCAAAATAGATTTAGCTTTGTGTGGGTGATAAGAGGAGGTTACCCTTTTTTGTTTGCCCATCACACATGATTTACAAAAATTGGTAGTGTTGGAGTTGATATCCTTTAGGCCATATACCATGCCTTTGCTGACCAACTACTTGAAGTTCATTTATACGAGATGGCCAAGTATTCTATGCCAAAGAAGATAATCTCCAACATCTGCTTCATAATTTTTCTCAACTGCATTAGCTTCTTTTACAGAGGAAACATTGCAATGGATTTTCTCACAAGGGTTGACATCCAATTTGAATAAAGTGCCTTTCTTCTTTCCTTTTGCAAGCACCAGTGCACCTCTAGTGAGCTTGCATCCTTCATCTAAGAAGGTAACATTACTCCTTTTTAGTTAGTTATCCAACCGAGAGAATATTTCTTCTCAGCTTAGGGACATATCTAACTTTTTGCAAGTAAATTTTCACCTAAATCCTTCATAGAAATTGTACCTTATCCTTCTACATCACAAAAGGTATTATCACCCATATAAAATTATATACCATTTACCTCTTTATAATTGATAAACCACTTACAGTGTGGTGTCATGTGGAAATAATCTCTTGAATCTATACTCTAGTCTTCAAGACACCCTTAAGATGAAAGATAGGAAGAAGCAAGAAATATGGAGTTTTCATCTACAACTTTATTAGTTGTCTCTTCTTTTATCACCATTTCATTATTCTTCTTCAACAAGGGACGATAAAATTTTATATGATCTTTTTTGTGATAGTAGTAACATTCCATATTGCTAGCATTTTTCTTTCCTATGCTGGACGATATGCCTCTACCTCTAGATTTGCTTTTCTCACTAGATCTGATTTTTTATCTTTTGATCATCCACATGCTAAATAGGCCTCTTGAGTGGATGCTTCACCAAAAAATATCCTTCTTGTCTCCTCATTCAGTAGTTGGCTAACCACTGAATCCATCTGTAACTTGTCAATAGCAACACTTATGGTAGTAATAATATTCTTCCATGAGTCTGGCATGCTAATTAATAGTGCTAGGCATTGATCTTCATCACTCCATTTATCACCAATGTGATTTTAATTGTTTCATTAGCATATTAAAATAATTCAAGTGGTCTAAGAACTTACCATTTTTCTTCATCTTGAGATTTACCAGCTTCTTCTACAACATTAACTTGTTCACTACTGACTTGGAAGCATAGATTCTCTCTAACTTGTTCTACATATCTTGAGCAAATTGTGCTTCTGTCATGTTTAGAATCATATAGTCTACTAAAATCAGTCTAATGAGGGACATTGCTTTTCTATCTAGCTTATTAAAATCCTCTTGTTCCATCCTAGTGGGATTTCTAGTGATTGCAACCCACAAGTTCCTTTCCACCAATAAATTCTTTATTTTGATCTTCCATAATGTGAAGTTAAATCTATTGAACTTCTCAATCTCGAGGTTGCTATTAATTTTTTGTAATTGTTATCTTCTTCCACTCAAAATGTGAAACAATGCACTAGCCCTTAGGAGCACTCCAAAATAAAGATAAATAAACCAATGTTGTAGAGAGGGAGAACATGATTCACTACCAAAGCATATCCAACTACCTCTCTTCTACTATGGTACTCAGATACCATCAAAAGAAAAACATAGCATATTCTAAAACAGACACAAAATAAAAAAATGCAAACAAAAACGTTAACAATAGATAAAGTGAGGACCAAACATTTTCAAAAAAAGATTCATTTATTCAAAGGAATCCCATATGCAATGTTACATGCAAAAATATTTTTATAATCACAAAATGGGAGGCTTTTCTAATTTTCCCACCCAAATAATGTTATGAACCTCTCTTCTCATTACAATAAATCATTCACCAATATGTAGAAATATACAATATGCATCCACAAATAAATTGCACAATAATAATCCACACAATAAAATAGAGATTGATAATACCCTTGAGGTAGGGCAACACTATACAATGCTCCTTATTGGAAGGAAGCCACTCCACAAGATCTCTAGCTCCATGAGCCAAGACTTCTACAAGAATACTCCATACCTATATGAATCTTTACAATGGGGGCAAATATCTCTTTTTACAAGAGTGTGATGGTTCACCTTCTATGAGTTACAAGATCACCCATGTGGTGGTTCACTTTTTATGAGTTACAAAGTGCATAATAATATGACAATATTCCTTGATGGTTACAAATGACAATATTCCTTTACGATTACATTTATGATTATATGAAATTAGTCTCCTACCTATTTCTAATTTGAAATGTGGCCTTCCTTTTCATTTATGGCTCAATACAATATATAATATTATATTATTAAGTACCTATCTTGGGTACCTAACAAATAATATTATGAAATCTTGTAGATCTTACTAAACATTTATGTTGATGTGTACCAACATCTTTAATTTGACCAAAAAAAACATAAAGTCTCCAAAAAGGGTGTTCGTGAACTTTCCAGGAGATTTCGTCATCAAACAAAAAAATGTGTAACACTACACATTGTAACAATTTGAAGGTGTGCTAAAGTACCTATCATATTCAAAAACCTCTCTATACCGAATAACATTTTTCAGCCATTTCAGGCAAGAAGTTGCAAAATAAGAGTGAGAGCATAACATTTTCAGCCAT
Source organism: Wollemia nobilis (assembly GCA_028583015.1). Lineage (NCBI taxonomy): Eukaryota > Viridiplantae > Streptophyta > Pinopsida > Araucariales > Araucariaceae > Wollemia > Wollemia nobilis. The sequence continues at coordinate 2,161,785 of JAQPPZ010003429.1, forward strand.
TTCAGGCAAGAAGTTGCAAAATTTGAGTGAGAGCATAATACAGTTGACCTTGTGAATTGAGAATATTCCAGTACAATTATGATATTTCATGTAGATTATTGAGCATAAATTTGAAGGTAGACTCTCCACATTGTCAGGATTATTTGAAGGTGTGCTAAAGTGGCCATGATTGAAGCTTTGGAAACACATACAATAACGACTCCAGTGTAAAGTTTTATTTTTACCTATTTTGGGAAGATTGTAGATAGTAAGCAATCGTGGTTTACTTTGGTGCCACATGGATAAAGAAAATTGTTGTGTGTAGGTGCAAGGTATTAATTTTTTCATATTGCCTTTTCCTTTCAAGACATGAATCAATTTTTGGAAGAGTTGGTATTTAAAAGAAAGAATAATTCTTTACAGAGAATGTCTTGAGTTCAAAACTCTACCCATTTTTTTACCGCTATATTTTTTAGAAAGAACATAAACAATAAAAATAAGAAAGAGGAAAATTATTTAAAAAAAAGGAAGAGAGTTATTATGAGTCTTTTTTTCAAATTCATGTTTTAAAAAAAATCAAGTGTGATTTGAAGAGAGCTATTATGAGTCTTTTTTTTCAAATTCATGTTTAAAAAAATCAAGTGTGACTTTTTATAGATGTCAAGTCAAAAGTCATGTTGTAAGAGTGATTTTTTATAGATGTCATGTTAAAAGTCATGTTGTAAGAGTAGTGTATGTTGTCCAATGTTGTATTGAAAATGTTGTAAATGCTAAAAGAGTCATAGTTGTAATTAGTCAACGGTTAAGGGATTATATTGAAGAGGTGTTATGGTAAAAAAAAAAAAGGTGAGAAGTTATTATATTTTAGGTGTCCAAATAAGTTTATAATTTGCTAGAAGAGTTCTTTTAAAATTTTGATCTAGGTCAAGAAGCATTGTATTTGAGTTTTACACATATCAAACTTATTCTTAAGCAAATTTCAACATTTGTTTAAAACAACACCTTTGACTTGTATTTACAGGTAAATTTGTGTTAAGCTACTATGTCTATAGCCTAATATAACTGCCATAACAACATTTAAACTCAACCCTATTAATTTTTTGGGAGAAATAAGGTCACTATATTTTGTTGTAATTCTTTCATTTCAATTTTACCCTATCCATCACTATCATTAGATGTAAATCTTGAAATTGAGAAAATATAAGTATATAAGGAAGTTACTTTCACATATAAGGAATTATTTTTAAGTAGGTGTCATTGATAGGGTGAATTATTTTTCATACTACATTGCTACCACATATTGTTCTCTTTCATGTACCTTAAGGTCTATCTCACGTACAACTATGTATATTGAGAGGACTAGCTTCTTCAATATACCGATAGGTAGATAGGAAGGGTGTGTATCTAGAAAGGATCATTATATAGGACTGATGGTATATTTAAAGGGAGATCATTTGGGAGACATAAGGAACCCTAATTATTGTGTTGAAGAAAATAAATTTCAAGCATTCACATCATTTAACTAAATGAGAAATACAAAGAAGAAATAAGCCAAGAAGCAAGTTGAAGTTCAAAAGTATACGACACCAGATAATGATATTTGTTTCTATTGAGCTAGTGATGTTGGAAAAATACAAGCTGAAGATTGAACATATGTAATGCCAAAACTCCAAGAAGATTATGAAGATGAAGAATTCTTAACACTTAAGTGTTGCTTACATACAATTCTCAAAGAAGTTGATTGTTTTGAAGATGGTGTTACAATCTCTATTGGAAATATGAAGAAAATGTACTTGGCATTAATCAATCATGACATCCTTGAGGTGAAGTGTAAAAGAAAAGAATAAATAAATGAAAATGTGAAGGACAAAACCATGATGGTAACATTTTTTGTGACATAAGCGATCTCAAGCCTATGATGGAAAATATATATTGTGATACAAGCGACCTTATCAAAAGAACATATTTCACTTGTGATACTAATGATTTGAAAATTATTGATGATGGTGGTATTTATGTTGAACATGAACATCATGATATTATGCTCAAACTTGTTGATTGTGTTGGTCGTGTCAAAGGCCATGCCACTAAAGACAATAGTAATGATGAAGAGTTTGGGTGTTAGAATATTGTTGGTGATGTTGAGCATGACAAAGGGTATGTTGATTAAGAAATTGGTTGCTTTAAAAAATACACCAAAGGTATTGACACAAAATATATGAAACACATGGGCTATAATGGCCTAGGATTGGGAAGGAATGGGTAAGGCATAATAAATCTCATTGAACCAAATTTAAGGACAAAGAATGAAGGCCTTGGTTTTGTTGGTCAAACATGAAGCGACAAGACCAAGTTTGTGAAAAGAGATACCTATGATAAAGGTGGAACTCCTAGAATAGTTTGTTGTAATAATTGTGGATGACCCAAACATGTGAAAACTAAGTGTTGGGATCTGAATCCTTGTAAGATTTGTGATGAAAATAATCACTCTAAAAAACATTGTTGGCACAAAGATAAAATGACCAAAAAAATACATGTTTATTATGGATGGATGAATGTAATAGAATGGGATCAAATAAAAGGAACGTTGAATGAATTTTTTAGAAGAATGTTTTGTTTTCAAAAAAGAGCAAGGATAAGATGAAGTTTGGTGTTTGTGAGAGATCATAATTTATAAAATGTAAGTTTTTACATAGAGCAATGCAATATTGGTATTCTTTAGGAGGTGTAAAAGTAAGAGATGCATGACTTGTGCATCAAAATTTATAGATGTGATTTAGGCTATGCTAAAAAATGAGCTTGCAATAAAACATCACATAGAAGATTTTGAATGTGTGTTGGCTTTCAAATGAGGCTAACCTAGAAGAAATGATTCAATGGTGATGACGTAGAGGCAATCCCAAAGGATGAACCAAAAATAGATCCAGAGGAAGACCTAGAGGCAATGACCAAGAGGTAGATCTAGAGGTGATGACCTAGAGGTAAAACCAGAAGCAAATGCAAATGTAGACCCAAATATTGTTACCTAGAGCTAGAGCCAAAGCTAGAGCTAGTACAAGAGCTAGAGCCATAGCTAGACCACAATTTTATTTTACTACCTTAAAATTCAAAATTAAGGGGGCACACTAATTTCGTGTAAAAGGTGTATTTTCAATTGTGATCGACACCTTCAAATATTTGGTATACCAAATAGTGTAATAAGGGGAGATGTTAGGTACTTATTACATTATTTGATTATTATTATTTGATCATTGCATTATTACACCTCATGGAAGGTTGTGAAGCTAAATAGTTACATATCATAGGAGGTTGATAAAAGTTGATCAGTTGGATGAAGGTGAAGCATCAAGAGTCTCTTGAGACAACCAAGAGACATTGCATATATTTATATATACAAAGTTGAAAGCATATGTATGTGTGCAATAAAATAATATTTTATAAATTCTATGAAAATATTATTTTGTGTTTTTATATTCCTACATTGCTTTCATTACTTTATATATATTTGAAAATTTGAATAAATGTATTATTTTACATTTTAATTTCATGAATTATTATTTATCAAGTTAAATTCACTAATACATTTTCATGTTGCATTGTCACTTATTGTGTTAGACAAACACTAAAACTAGACTTTTGCATGTTTATATGATACAAATACTAGCACCACAATAACATTGGTTTAATGTCACTAGTGTTCTTCAACAATAATGTGATGCTACAACAATGTCAATTCGATGCTAAAATTTCACCAAATTATGATGCTAAATAAACAATATATTATGTTAAAATAGTGTCAAATTCGACTCAAACAAAAAAAGAAAAAGGTGAAAAAAGAAAAAAGAAAAAAACTTTTCCTTTTGTCTAAACAAAAAACCATGTAGAAAGGGAGAAAATAAAAATAAAGAAGACATGAGAAGATTTTGAAGGGAAGGAAAGATATAGATACTAAGAAGATGGACAAAATATCAAGTAGACAACAACAAAGAGAAGGAAGTAGTAAGAGACAAGTAGAATATTTATAAAAGGTAAGTTTTCCATATTTTTTAAATTCAACATGATTTTTTTAAATTATTTGTTTGTCTTCAACTTTTGAACTATAATTAGTTTAAAACTCAAACCCTTTATAGAACTAAAATCCTTGTCAATTTATGTGTGTATGTTTGTAAGGTTTTTACCCTATGGTTTGAGTTGATTCTACATAAACTAATTCAAATATGAGGACAAATCCAACTCACACCCTAGCAAAATCCCTTAAATTTTTATTTTTACATATATTTCGTAAGAATTTTGTTAAAAAAACTCAATGGTTTACTTGATTGATTTTGAGTTTGAATTGATTTTTGCTCTAGGGTTTGAGTTTTTTTTCAAAATAATTATACAAAAGTCAATTCAAACCTAAGACAAAATCATCTCAATCCCTTGTTAAAAAAAAACCTATAATTTTACTTTTTTAATAGGATATATGAGATTGAAATGATCCCAACGCATATTACATCATCACCATATAATGATATTACAACAAATTGGCTATTATGTATGTAACACTTGGCAAGATTTAACCATGGGTCTCTTCCTTGAGAATTGAGCTAGTACCATTTGATATTACAATTTTATTTTTAAGTGGATGTTTACTACAAATTTTTAAAATAATATTTGTTTGTCTTATTATTTAAGTTGATTTTGAAAAATATGAATTAAAATCCAAGGGTAAATCAACCCAAACCCTAACAAACAATTGTTAAACTAATTTTGGCCCTAGTTAGAATTAACTGAAAATATTTTAATGTATTTAAAGGTTGTGTCTAATGGGGTTTCTTGTTCAATATTAGGAAAATCCATTAGAATTGACAAAACAAGTAGAAATGTTTTTATGACAAAAATCCAATATTGCTCAAAATACTGTTTGGTTGTGGGACTAGTAAATTTTTTTACTAAAAGAGACCATTGAAATGCTATATGAGTTTGAAAATATCCCTTCCCCTTGTTGCTCTTTGAGATATTGTATATGTTTTTGAAATATGTGTTATTAATATTCTCTTGAGGCCACGATTGACCTTGTATTGTAATCACTTGTATATTGCCCTATGAGCCCATAACACATTTTCTAAGTAACATACTTAAGCTCGTTTCTTTAAACTTGACCTAGGGTAACTTTTAATTTGAATATTTATATTCCTTTATGTCTAACCATTTACTTATCAATTGGAGATGATTCTTTATTCATTAGTGAGACTATTTGGTCTCTAAGGACACCTGCCATATTTGTGTTGTGTTCATATATAATTTACTTTTGTAATATGTCGAATCTGTTTGTTATTTAATATATTGCTCAATATGAAATGGTATTAGAGCAGGTGCAAACATCCATTACTCAATGTTGAATTCTAGTTTATGAAGGAGTAGTATAATTTTTTGAAAGAAGTTGCAAAATTTAAAAGTAAACGATAATTTTTTTAGGGTTTTCCCAAAAAAAATCCTAGTTAGAGCTAAAATCACGGGGATCTCTCTATGCCACCTTAGTTGATTGGATTAAGAATAAAATTAATTAATAAGTGCACCATATTTCCCTATTTTTGAAATTTAATTTTGCTTAATTAATCTATTTGATAGATTATTCCAACAAATCCATGATTCATGAAAAAATAATTATGCTAAAAATGGTGGATAATTTTTTGTTTTTTATAACCTTATTTATATATATGATTTTTTTGTGAAAATTCTATTTCCTTCATTGCTTTGGATATTTTCATGTCAATGCAATACAAATGAACGAGCAATATGCATGACTTTCAAAACAAAGAAGAGGCTAAACCTTTTAAGGTTCCCTAAATTGATAGTAAAATCTGGGGTGGATTAGGTGCACGGAAAATACCTTCATGCCATTATAAAAATTTGTTATAATGGTCCAACAATGTTTATGTTGCTTTGGCAAGAGAGGATGACTTGATATGTTTTGTTCTAGAAAATGGTTATGCATGACAAACCATGATAGTTATGGAGATGACCTTTAGGATTTTTTTAATTCTTTACATAATTTTAGAAGGGGTCCTAGTTCAAAACTTTTGTGAATTTTATGATCCAAGGGATCATTTTCTTTATTTTTTACCTTTTAAAATTTGGAATAATCCATTACAAGGTTGTAGAATTGACGACATTTTCATGCTAGTAATATGTTTAGACCTAATCGAGCCATGTGACATGATCATTAGCATAAGGGTTATTGTATGTTGGTGAGTCGAGTATGTGCAATCAAACATTTTGGTTGATGATACATCTTGTTTATGCTTTGTAAAACCATGAGACTTATCATGACCAACAACATCATGGTTTGCAAGACTATTGATGGCATGGGTTCAAAAACCCTTGGATATTGTTTTACTAAGAATATAACACATGTTATGGTGTGGGTATCAACAACCTTTGTTTAATCCTTTCTCTATCCTATAAATCCATCCAAATCTTCTATTATCTAGCTCATTGGTTCTTCATTGGCTCATGGGCCTTATGGCTAGGTGAAAATGCTTTGGAACTCATGCCTAGTAGGTATTGGATTCAAATCCCCTTTACACACTAAGCTTTAGAATTACTATAGAGGCTAAGTGGAAGAAATTATGGCCAATGTGGCATTAACAATGGCTAATGTGTCATCCAACTGGAAAATAGATAATATTTGTTTGTCATATAAGAGGACCACAACCAATCAAAATACACAAATTGCTATATAAAACTCCTAATTTGCCTAGTCAACAATAGATGAAGCAAACAAGTGGTATTGCTTTATTTATTAGACCAATGGAATGTTAAAGCAATTTATTTGTCGTAGGTTTTTAAGGGTTTTAGTTATTTATTGCATGGTTTGATGTAAAACTTCTAGTTTGAGCCCTCTTTTCAAGTTACATAGGTTTTCAAGATATTTGCAATGCTAATGATGTTTTTCCTAAATTTTGGATGAAAGAGAATAAAATATTGTAGAAACTAAATGGACCATTCATCGCAAGTGAAATATCTTAATGAACATAATTACCCCTGATGGAAGGTCAACATAGAATTTATTTTGTGCAATAAGGGATTATGAAGGCATGTAAATGAAGAGCCAATGAAGACTAATTCTAATGAGAAGTATCAATATCAGACCAAGGAGGAGTGCATGGTGTGAATTTTGTACATGTGGATAAGATTATGGATAATCATATGACCAACAATACTGATCCTAAGTCACTTTTGGATGCTTTTAAGGCATTTTTTAAAATAATGACTACTTAAATCAGTTGCTAGAAGCCAAGCTTGCTACCTTGAAGATGGATAGTTTTAGGATGATTGAGGTGTATGCAAATTGTTTCATTCATGCTACCAATGAGAGTTCTAAGATAAAATATCTTGATGGTATTAAAATATTACATTCAAAAATATTCTATAAGGCCATGATTAGATAGCTACATCATTTGAAATGATTCACTTATTCTTTCATAGCCAACCTACCCTAGATTTAGATATTTTTCTTACCTCATTCACCAATAAGCTTGACTATGGTATCAAAGATGATCCACTTTCTCTGTTCCTGCTCATCCAAAAGAAGATCCAAAAATAAAGGATGGAAATATAAAGAACAATAAGGTAAAATAAGGGGTAAATGTTTTCATGTAGCCACTCAAGAAACTAATATGTGGATCTTGTAAGAAAGAGGGCTGCAAGTTTAAATTCTATCAACTTTTAATTAAGAAGCTTGAGGACATAAATAATAAGGGTGTACAAGATGCTTCTATGTTATTTGCATAAGGTGATGATAAGCATGAGGATGAGAGATCCCATGCATATATGGTGGCTCATTCATCTTATTGGACCTCCACATCTTCAGAGGAATGGATTATAAATTTTATAGCAATGCAACATATGATGAACCATCCCTATATTTTGACTAAGTATAGTAGATAAAATCATGGTAATTGTGTGGTCACTGGTTATGATTATTTCTTACATACATATGGATGTGGTAATGTGACTCTTGGATTCTCATATTTTAGGAAATTTCTTCATGTTCTAAGTGTTGTCCCTAAAATTCTTTCTGTTTACCATGTTATTCAAACCAACAAAAAGGTGTAATTTTGGCTTGATAGGTGAGTGATCAAATACATCTATGATTGCTTTAAGTGTTGAAATTATAATCTACTTCATGGCCAAGTGTTGATATTGTGTAATATAGTGCATAGGGCTAAGGGCATTTTATTATGTACTGTAGTTATTATTTTGTAATATTTTATTATGTAAGTCCATTGGCCTTGGTTAACCTTATTATTGTTTAAAACATATTAATTATTTGTAATTAACCTAAAGCCCACTTATTGTGTTAGTTTATGTTAATTTTTATGATGTAATTGGAGGTTTTTATATCACTATAAATACTGCCATCACACTCCTAATTTCTTATTAGAGGGTTGTGCATTATTATCTATAAATAGTGATTATTTATGATGCCCATGGGCATCCCAATTCTCTTTCATTATTTTATGCATTATATATAATATTTGAGTAAATTTTTTGCTTCTTTTCATTTCTAAAAGGTATTATAAATTCCAACATGGTATAAGAGTAGGTGTGGAGCAACATTACTTGGTCACACAAGAATTACCTTGAGAGCCTTCGGTCCTTCTTTCGATCTACAAGGTGAATATTATCTATTCCACTCTTTATAGTAATTCTAAGGTATTTTTACCAATTTATCTTACTTAGTTGTGATCAAAGTTTCTGTCTCTTCATCCAGTTCTTTAAACTAGATCTATCTCTCCATCCAATTCTTTAAACTAGATCCAAATCTGTTGGTAGATCTCCTCCTTTCAATCAAAGGGAAAATGGAGGGAAAGGACACTTGAATTTGAATTTGAAAACTAGCACCAAACACTTTTTAGATATGCACTCACTTGCATGCATCTCGTAGCTCATATCATTTCCTTTGGGCACTTTCGACAAGCTCTTCATGATAAAAATAATTCTTAGAAATTAGAACATGTAAATATGCACATGTTGCACATGGTAATAGAACCTAGGTTTATGAACTATGGTTTTAGACCACTAGATTAGCACATAGGACATCCAATATTAAATACCACCTTATCCTATATAGACATGCAAATATACAATATTAAATATCACCTTATCATGTAAAGGCATGGGAGATGCCTATAAAAACCTTGCATATTGAATAATAGAATAAGCTTTTCAAAAGTCCATATCAGTTTAGTATCAAAAAGGACAAAGAAATAAATATTATAAGACATTTTGGCAAATAGATATAGCAACAAAAAGGGAGAAAAATAATCAAGAGGTCAAATTTAAAATCTAAAAGAGCAGGAGCGCATTTGGATTAGAGATTGCAACAATAGAAGTGAATGTCTTAGCATAGATCTAAGAAGCATCTTGCTTCTAGACCGTTGTTAAAAGTTTCCTTTGTAAAACTGATACTATTTTCTCCATTAGAGTTTTACCTCACTGAGAGTTTCTCCAGAAGAAAATTTGTGTATGTATGTTCCTATTTATTTAAGTATTTACAATTTTCTTCTACAATAATTAATTCATTTTTTAAAACAATAATATAAAGATCTGTATTTGAGGACCCAAAAAAACATAGTTGATGAGGGATTATGAATCATATTTTGGTATTAGAACATCATGCTTTTGATTCCATGGTAGTTTCATTTCCTTATTGTTTGTACTAGGATCTATTTTCCAGCCACTTTTGTTTTTCCTTATTTTTTCCAAGCTCAAAAATAGTTATTGTTTTTCCTATTATTATTTTTTGATTGGTAAGAGGGGTTTTGAAAGGATCTCGTAACCTTTTATAAAAATATAAAGGTTTGGAGAAGAATCCCGACCAAAAAATAGCCAAAGAAATAGGCCCTTAATGGCATATTAGATAAAAACAACTAAAACACAAAAGAAGCCCACACAGAAGCAAGAGAGGAAGCCACATGGGCAGAGAAGAGAAGCCCTCGCAGGGGCAATAGAGAAAACCTCATAGTTACACACAAATTTGAAAAGGGTTTTTTTGCACAGGAGAAAACCTCATAGTTACACACAAATTTGAGAAGGGTTTTCTTGCACAGGAGAAAACCTCACAGATTTAGAAGGCCCGAAGAAAAAATAATGAAGCAATACAATGCAAGGCCATCCATAAATGAAACATGACCATCCATAAACGAATCAGGACCATCCACAAAAGAAATGTGACCACCCAAAAACCAGCATAGGTCCATCCACAAAACAACCCAGGGCCATCCACAAAATAACACTGGACCATCCGCAAAAGCCTCCCCGAGAAAATAATAATTAAAAAAAAATGTTTTCCCACCTAGGGAAAAACACATAGTTTTGGAAGGCCCGAAACATAGAAAACTCCACAGGACCTAATGCTAGAACACCAACACCGAGTAGATTCACAAAGATAGTCCACACAAGGTCATCCACATGTCTAAAAATAAAATAGCTAAAGGAGATCACAACAGGCCATGTGATCCCCTAATGAAGAAAGGTGAAGCACAACCAAAAACAAAACCTGGTAAAGAAGATACCCCTAAAACAAGAAGAATATCAAGCATAGCACAATGTCAATAAGTCCTCCACTACAACAACAAATGGTCCCCCAACTAGACTAGAAAGAGTTGTAGGTAGGACCATCCATAAAGTACCCATAGATCTACAAGAAACCCTAACCCTACCACCAAAGGAAAACCCATGAAACCCTTCTACAACATAATGTAGCACATGGTCCCCTCCAAGACCAAAAAAGGAAGAGAAGGAATCCATCAAAAACCCTTGGACACGAGCCCCAAACTTCCAGCTATAGGAATCATTCAAATATGAACAATAAAATCAAGGTCTCCCCAATCCTAGAAAAAATAATGAATGACCATCCCAACAAGCATATCAGATGAAACGAGTCCATAAAAAACCTCAAATCGCTAGCCAAAAACTACAAATAATGGGAATCACTCAACTGGAAACAATCGGGACCTTCCCCAAGCCCAGAAAAAGCAATGAATGACCATACCTAAAAGTAGAACAAACAAAATGAATCCAAACCTAAACCACCAGCCACAAACCATAAACCATGGGAGTCACTCAGTTGAGAACAATCAGGGCCTCCCCAAGCCCATAAAAACTAATGAATAACCATCCCAACAAGTAGAACAAACAAACCAAAGCCCACTCCTAAGCAATACCAAGATCTGAAGAGGAACAAGAGTTTCCCCTACAGGCAGTAAAGTAAATGGTCCCATCTCATGGCAAAAGGAAAAATTATAGGTAAAATATCCACTAGCCCCCCAAACCGCATCAAAAAACTAGGTTTATCTAACCATGCAACACCACCAAATAAGACTTCCTGGAACACCTCAGGAAGACGTATAAAAGGTCCTAAAGGCTTTCTAGGCAACAAGAAAATATAGGAAAGGTTAGAAAGCCTAGGAAAAATAGGAGATCTACCTGGAAATCCACAAGAAAGTGATGGTAAATAACGAGTGTAAAATATATATTGAAAATATTAGCTCCAAATATATTATGAGGTAGTACTTATAACATTATCCATAGGCTTGAAATAGCCAAATGGTAACGGTTCCCCCTTAGGTAGTGAACGCGTGAAATATGAAGTCCCCCCCTAAGTCAACTAACAACTAACTAGTTATTATTCACATAACAATGTGAATAATCAACTTAATAACTATATCATTAACCATAGTAAAAATAGTTAATGATATTTACAATGGTAAATAATGGAATAACCTAGTGGTAAAAATAGAAACTACTTTTTACCCTAACATCCCCCCTTATTACATTATTTGGGTAATGTATATAACTACCCCAATACAGTGAAAAAGATGTTGATCTGCTAGTTCTTGCTCTGTCACAGTGCTTTGGCTGCTTCTAATAAAAAAGTGAGTCATTTCTCACTTTGTCTTCACATCAATAAATGTCCTTATTGTAATCTTATCATCCAACCAGATTGCATGGGTAACCAACTACTGCAACCACTAGGTGTAGTAGTGTAGATCACTTCATATGAGGTTCATTCGGTTTACAATATGATTTTGTAAAAGTTTTGATAAGGTAGCTAAGGTGTCGGTTGCTGTCGAAAATGCACCCTTATAAGTTTCCCCCTTGTTGCAAAATATGTTGCAATGAGATTTTTGAAAGAAGTGTGACTAAGGTGTTGGACACTGTCGAAAATGCACCCTTATAAGTCTTCCTCCATTTTTACAAAAAAATGTGTGAAGTAAGAAAAGAAATGTCTATCCTCCCTTAATTGCAAAATATGTGCAACTCATGAAGCTTGTTAAGGCTTTTACAAATATTTCCTCCTAGGAAAATTTTACACTAGAAAATTTTCCCCTTTTGTTACAAGTACTTCAAACAAAGAGAGTTTGCTATTTATGAAGCCTAAAATAGGTACAATCACCCCTTTATTTTAAGTACTTCATACAAAAACTTATGCTATTTATGAAGCCTAAAAAAGAGAGTGTAAATGGTGCTTGTCTAGGGTGACAAATTTATTTCCCTTTACAATACTTTCTTAGCCATGAGCACTTTGTGTGCTCTTTCTGAACCAAAATCAAAATCAGAGTCAGACACTTCACTAGCGACATTGCCTTTTTTTTGCTTCTATGATGTGCCTTTGCCATTTTTATTTTGCTTGTTTTTAAACCAACACCGATTGGTGTCATGGTTGTCCTTTTTACAATGCGAGCAAAACTTATTTTGAGATTTATTTCCATTACCTTTTGAAGATGATCCTCCCTTATGAAAGTTTTCTTTCTTCTTTTCACCCTGATTGTTTGAGTAAAGTGCATTGTTTGACACTTCATCACTTTCGAGTTGATTTGCTTCCTTCGTTTGAAGAAAATTGACTAACTTCACAAAGGTGATTGTTCTTTGAGATAGATTAAGGGATGTTATTAACATCTTGTAGGTTTCTAGAAGAGCCCTCAATATTACTGAAGTCATAATAGTATCTTCTACTTTGGCTCCTAAATCATTTAGCTTTGAATTCAGTTCTACCACTCTATAGAGGAATAGTTCTACTGATTCTCTTGACTTCATATGGAGTGTATGAAGTTGTGTTTGAAGGTTTAGAACAGTCGATTGATTATTTACCTTCAAAAATGGTACAAAGTGCATCCCATGCATCTTTACCATTTTTAGTTCACTTATGTGAGGTTGGATCTCATCCTTAGTAGTTAGGAGAATCAACATGAGAAGACGATTATTCTTTTTATCCCATGCTTTATGATCTGCTCCTACTGATGTGGGTCTTGATTCAGTGCCATATACTAAATCCCACATTTCCTCTATAGTTAGGATGGCTTTCATCTTAGTTTTCCATGTTGAATTGTTAGGACCTTTAAGCAATTATGTATAATTTAGGTATTTGTCGATAGTTACCATGATGAAGGTCCTAGAATTTGCACTAAGATGATATTTCTTTTACTCTTAAGTGGTATTTAATGGCACTTGTCTGAAAACTCTCTTTGAAAAAATATGATCAGTTTGAGGATATTTAAGCTAAAAAAATAAGAAGTGAAAGAGAACTCACTCAAAAATATATTTAATGGCACCTGCTTGAAAATCCTCTTGAAGAGGAATAATCAGTTTGAGGATATTGAGCCAAATAAATAAGAGTGAATTTTAGGGTTTGTAAGGAGAGAATATGAATTTTACAAATGGCTTATACTTGTGCAAATGATTTACACAATTATTTGTAAAATTTGGGGTTTTTGAGTGCTCTTGATTTTATGACTTATAATTACATAAAACAAGAAAGTAAATGCAATAATCAATCAAAGAGTACCCACAGATTATTATCACTTAGGTGTCAGATGCAACCGAAAATGTACCTAATTTGTCAATTTGTAATAAAAGGTGTCGAGTAAAATCAAAAATGCACCTTATTACTATTTAATTTTTGCAACAAAATTTGAATTTGTGTTGTGCAAAAATTTGATATTTTATGTCTCCTCTTGTTTTTCAAATTTACAAAGAATGTGGCATAAAACAATTGCCTTTCCTTTTTGTTTTGCAAAAATTGATTTTGTTTTAAGTGCTCCTCATTTTGTGTTACAATTTTGTAAAATAAATACAATTTCTTATCTTCCCCCCTTTGTTTTGCAAAATTAAAAGATTAGCACTCCTTCCAAGACAAGTCGACACACGACCCGTGTTTGAAAAGCTTCCAGAACTAGTTGACACACTTGGTTTTTATGGACCCAAGGTCTTCATTTTCTTCTCAATTTTGCAAAAAATAGAATGTGCAATTTTATGTATTATATCCCCCCTTGGAGAAAACAAATGCACACTTTGCCTTTGAATTTTACAAAATTTTGAGTCTCCTTGTGTTATAATTTGGCAAAAAAGAATTCAAGTTTGATTCTTTATTGTTTGCTAAATTAACAAGATTTTGAGAAGAATTAAGGTTCCCTAATTTTGCAAGAAAAAGGTGCTCTTCTATGTCTTATATCCCTTTTTGTGAGAAAACAAAAGCACTCATGTTTTTGAATTTGCAAAAAAAATATATTTTATTTTTATTGCATTATTCTAATTAATTGAAGTATAATTTTATTAATAATAAAAGTTATTTTATTTAAAAAATCATTTTTTTTATAAAAAATATGATTTTATATAAAATAACATTAAATTATTAGTAAAAAAATACTAAAAAGAATTAAAAAATATAAAAAATAAAAAAATATTGATACCTTAGTGTTTAATCAACCTCAATATGATGCACGTGCGGTAGCGAGCTTCCTTGATCAAAAAAAATTTAGAGCAAAAGTTTATCGTTTAGCCCCAGTGGGAGTCGAATCCTCGACCCCATGGGCATCTAGCTTAGCGCTGGCAGCAACTGCCAGTCGGGCTACCTTGCCCTGATGGTAGCCAAAGGAAGGCTGCAATATTTATTCCACTTTCGACATCACATCAGAAGAAAAAAAGGTTTAGGATTTTTATCCCACATCCGTGAGGTGGATGAGTTTTGGGCATTTAAAAAAAAAATGTGCCCAAAGTTATTCAATTACCTTCAGGTAATCAACGCCAATATTTTTCTGCTCTAACCTACCAATAAACTCCTGCCACGCAGACGCCACACCACCTTAGCCCACCAACCTGACACGTCAGCTTGACCTCTATCCAATAACAAAATGATACATCATCACTCTTGACGTCTAATCACAAAATACCAACTCAACACCTCAATCGATGAGTCCATCCAGTCAACTGCTAGTAGTTCACGATATGTCCTACCACGTGTCAGTAGCCCTCAGGAGTAATATCGTTCAAATTGACACATCAGCTCTACCAGGTGTTCCTAGCCCTCGAGAGTCGTGCCCATGCCACATTAGCTCCTGGGCTCTTGGATATCACCACGTGGACTTATAAAAATTTATGCCTAAATTGGATCGTCTATGGGTCCTTGTATGTGTCACGTCTATATTTGAATCGGTCGCTAGAGACTCCTCTCTGGTTGACGGTCAGATGGCAATGAAGTCTCCTCTTTGATTGCCTCCAATCAGAGGGCACCACCTCATAGGTGGGATCTGTTGCATCAAGTCCCCTATGTCAGGGCTTGTCCCTGATGTTAGGGACCAGGTTCTCATGAGGGTGGTCCTGCCCTCACATGGTCGGTCACTGGTCTTCGATAATTGAAAGACCGCCTGCCCTCTCGTATCTTGATCATCGATGATCGGAGGGCTTCCCACCCTCTCGTATCCTGGTTCCCAGCTGGTGAGAGGCATCCTTCCTCCACATGTGGATAGGTTACCATCTAATTGGGGAGCCACCGACTGGTGAGAGACCTCCTGCCTCCTCACGTGGGTTGCCCAAGTGACGTAGGCTGCCCCACGTGAGCCTGAAAGGTTCTGTTAGGCCTGAAAATAAGTGGTTGTCAGGTTTGTGGACCTGTTGGAAACCTTAGGTATGGTACTCCGCTCTAAAAAATTCAAATAATAAAATAAATGAAATTCCAACAAAGCAATTAAATAAAAATTTCAATCCTTCATAGGCGGAACCAGGGGTTAGAGCAACGAAAAATCAAGAATTTCCAGAGGAGGAAATATTGGCTCGAAAATCATGCAAAATGGATCTCGTTTAGGGATTTTAGCCCTATTATCTACAAATTCCACGCCCTTCACCTTGCCTACGCTATCGGCTCTGATGCCAATGATGGCAAATAACGAGTGCAAAATATATGCTGAAAATATTAGCTCCAAATATATTATGAGGTAGTACTTATAACATTAGCCATAGGCTTGAAATAGCCAAATGGCAATCGTTCCCCCTTAGGTAGGCAATGCGTGAAATAGGAAGTCCTCCCCTAAGTCAGCTAACAACTAACTAGTTATTATTCACATAACAATGTGAATAATCAACTTAATAACTATATCATTAACCATAGTAAAAATAGTTAATGATATTTACAATGGTAAATAATGGAATAACCTAGTGGTAAAAATAGAAACTACTTTTTACCCTAACGGAAAGTAGGAGATTCACCTAAAAATCCCCAGGAAGAGCCAAGGAGGGAGCAAGAATTTGAAAAGGTGACCTCCTGCCCAAGGGTCACATTATTTTTCCTATTATTTTTCAAGCATGAGAAGAACTACTATCTTTAAAGTGTGAGGAGATTTTGGTTCTAAAATTTTAGGCTTGAAGATCCTTATAGTTGCATGTCACTAACTTGATCTCGTAAAGATAAAGTAGGAGATTTAGAAGAATATCAACCAGATATTGGTACCCAAAAGGTGGCTAAAAGAGCTTAGATAAAAAATGGCTATTGAAAGAGACCAAAAAACTAGATTCACACAATGGGATACATGTGTAGTAGAGTTGGTTGAAGACACTAAGGTTTTGCAAAACACCATGAACCAGTTAATGGACATAATGACTAAAAAATTTGATATAAAAAAACACCAGAAATCCCAACAAGTGAGGTAAAGTGGAACCAAGAGGAAATTTCAATTCCCAAGAGTTTGTTTGAACAAGGACAAAGTTCAAGTATAGTTTTGGTACCATTCATGGTAGAGGTAAAGATCGAGATACCTTCTTTAGAAGGATATGTAAATACCAAAAAATTGAACCATTGACTATAAAAACTTGAAGTCTACTTCAATGCCAACAAGAAGTTTGTGTTGCTACTTCTAAAACCATAAAAGGATGAACCAATGGAAGTTGAATATATTTTTGAAGAAATTATAGAGAAGAAAAAGGAAGAGTTGATAAACCTCATCCAATCCTTCAAGGAAGTGTTCCAAGAACCAAAATATTACTATCAAAAAGAGGATTTTAGCACAAAATAAAGCTACAATCTAATGCACCAATGCCAATATAGGCATCCCATCATGGAAAAAAATGAAGTAAAGAAGAAAATTTGAATACTTCTTAGAAAAAGGAGTCATTAGGACAAGTACTTCTCTATGTGCATCACCAATTATCATGGTTCCAAAGAAGGATGGGACCTAGAGGATGTGTATTGACTAGTGAGCACACAACAAAATCGCTAAGAAGAATAGGTACCCATTATTCAAGATCGATGATCTAATGGATTGACTTGAAAGTGCCAAGTATTTCACAAAGCTGGATTTGAGGAGTGGATATCACCAAGTAAGAATGAAGGAAGAAGACATATGGAAGACAACATTCAAAATAAAGTAAGGACTTTATGAGTGGCTAGTACTTCCATTTGGCTTGCATAACACACTAGCCACATTCACGAGATTAATGAATGATGTAATTTTCCCCAATGTAAATGGTTTTGTCATTGTCTACTTGGATGACATAACCATAGTTAGCCAAACATGGAAGAAGCATATGAGGCATCTGCAATAAATACTACAAACTCTGAAGAAGAACTTACTATTGAAAATTCAAAATTGTGAATTTTCTAGAACCTCTCTAACCTATTTGGGACATGTGGTTGGAGCAGGAGAGTTAAAAATTGATCTAGAAAAGGTTGAGGTAATTTGTAAGTGGTCAAGACCATCCAAAAAAACTAAAATGATAAGTTTTATAGGTACTATCCAATATATAAGGAAGTTCATTGGATGATTCTCATTAATAATAACTCCATTGCACTCCATAATTGATGCAAGAAAATAATTTCATTGGGGAAAAGCACAACAAAGGAAGGAGAAGATTAGTAGTGCACTAATGTTGGATTTTCCAAATAATTAGGACAAGTACTTCTCTATGTGCATTACCAATTATCATGGTTCCAAAGAAGGATGGGACCTAGAGGATGTGTATTGACTAGTGAGCACACAACAAAATCGCTAAGAATAATAGGTACCCATTATTCAAGATCGATGATATAATGGATTGACTTGAAAGCGCCAAGTATTTCACAAAGTTGGATTTGAGGACTAGATATTACCAAGTAAGATTGAAGGAAGAAGACATATGGAAGACAACATTCAAAATAATGTAAGAAATTTATGAGTGGCTAGTACTTCCATTTGGCTTGTATAACACACTAGCCACATTCACGAGATTAATGAATGATGTACTTTTACCCAATGTAAATGGTTTTGTCATTGTCTACTTGGATGACATAACCATAGTTAGCCAAACATGGAAGAAGCATATGAGGCATCTGCAATAAATACTACAAACTCTGAAGAACTTACTATTGAAAATTCAAAAGTGTGAATTTTCCAAAACCTCTCTAACCTATTTGGGACATGTGGTTGGAGCAGGAGAGTTAAAAATTGATCTAGAAAATGTTGAGGTAATTTGTAAGTGGTACAAGACCATCCACATAAACTAAAATGATAAGTTTTATAGGTACTATCCAATATATAAGGAAGTTCATTGGATGATTCTCATTAATAATAACTCCATTGCACTCCATAATTGATGCAAGAAAAGAATTTCATTGGGGAAAAGCACAACAAAGGAAGGAGAATATTAGTAGTGCACTAATATTGGATTTGCCAAATTTACAACATTCATTTGAAACTGAAGGATTCAAGTGAATATGCTATGGGGGAATACCTAATGCAAGGGAATATACCTATTTGTTATCACTCAAAATTGTTCAATGGGACAATCTTGAATTATCTTACCTAGAATAAATAAATTTATGCATTAGTTCAGTTGGTGAAGAAATGGTGACACTATCTCCTCAGGAAAGAGATAATAATTTATAGAATCATCAACCCCTGTAGTACTTACAATCCCAAAATAAACTACAACAAGAAAGATATTTAGGTCGGTGGAATTTATATAGTAGTTCCATCTCATCATAAAGTACAAGAAATGTATCACCAACAAGATTGTTGACATGCTTTCAAGGCCATATATTACCAAGGTAGAAACCATTGGAGCAATCATGGAATTCGAATATTTTATGCATGAGTATTACAAGGAAGAGTACCCATAGTACCCATAATTCAAAGAGGTGTAAAAAAGGTTGTTGAACACTCCATATGTTGATTCAAAGAAGACTAGATTTTCATCTCCAAGATAGGTTGCAATACAAAGCATATAAGCTTTGCATAAAAGAAGGAGGAAGAGTAAAATTCATTAGAGAATCCCACACTTCTAAGGTTATAGGACACTTTGATATAGGAAAAACTTTGGCAAATATTCAATGGTATGTCTTTTGGCCAAAGATGCAGGAACCAGTAGCCAGTTACATCAGAGGGTGTGTACTCTATAGCATGAGTAAAATAGAAAGTTGGGACTATATATGCCTCTACCAGTACCTAACATGCCATGGAAGAGTGTATCCATTAATTTTGTAGGATATTTTCCATGAATCAAGAAATACCATGACTACTTGTTTATGATTGTGGTCAGATTCAACAAGATGTGCATATTTATTCCATGCAAGAAGAATATTACAAGTCAGGAAGTCACATCATTGTTTTTCTCACATGTATGGGTACATGTTGGATTTCCAACTTCTATAGTATCTGACAGGGACTCTAGGTTATTTGGAAAGTTTTGGAACACATTATGGGAAATTATGGACATAAAATTGAAAATAAGCACAATCTTCCATCCTTAGATTGATGGTCAAATTGAAGTAGTCAATCACACTTTAGTACAACTCTTGAGGGGATACCATAGGAAGCATCCAAAGTCATGGGATGAGCACATCACATATATACAACATGCATACAATAGAGCTATCCATTCCTCCACTCAAAAATATCTATTTGAAACTTGTTTTGGATATTTATGTCTTTCACCACTAGATGTGATGTTTGAACAATAGGAAATAGAGCAAGGACAAGAGGAAAAAGTGATAAAGTTCATTGAGAGAGTGATAGATCCACCTAAAATTGTAGGAATATTTGAAGGTAATTAAGGTAAATTATAAGTTGAGTCATGGCCAACATCGTATTAACATAAGTTTAAGGTGGGAGATATAGTCTGGTTGTATTTCAATAAGGAACGATTGTAGGGAAATGTCAAAAAGCTAAAACCCCTTATGTATGGGCCATTTGAGATCATAGAGAAAGTAAGTCAGAATGCTTTCCCATCATACCCTACCCTTGGGAATATTTTGGTCTAACAAACTATGCATTGATAAATGACTAATAGATGTCTAGTTTAAATGCTTTGAATGATTATTGCATTAGTAAAAATGATTTATCTTGAAGAATACGATACTGTTAATGTGTGTTGTTGATGTGTAGCACCAGGTAAATCCATGGATGGAAGAGATATAAATGCCCACCAAGGATGAGGGACTTGAAAAGGTAAGTGATGACTAGACAGCTTAGGATACCATGGATGGCTACCCTCATATAGGTATGCATTATTGCTTTCTAGGGTGATCATAAACAACCCGACCGCCTAGAGCCAAAGTTGGTATCCTAGAAGCTATCGTAAATTCTTCGGTTGAGACATGTGATTGGATTGATGGTAAAACTTCCACCTTGTTTGATGCACTTGATTTATTTGTCTGGTTGTTTGTTGTGTATAAATATTTTGTTTAAGGAACTCCATAGAAAAAAGAATTAATGGATATAAAGGGTCCATTATCCTACGTCCGCTTGAATATACCATACTAATAGTTTTTTTTGGTAAAATTAAGGGAAGAGGATTTTGAAAGGGCCCCAAAACCTTTTACAATTGAAAGAAGACAACAAACCAAAACAGTGCACTTCAACACTTAAACAAAAGAGTACGGAAACTGTACTACAACACTAACCAAAACAAAATAGTAACTGCATAAACCAGCACCACAAACCACAGGATCCAAAGGGATGGGAGATCTGATAAGACCTATGTGAGAGCCGAGCTAGTTCTACAACACAACATCTAACTCCGATATAATCCCACTGGATATTTGAACCACAGATAACCACTTTTCAAGGTAGGCAGACGAACCAAGGAATTTATATATATATATTTTATTTATTTGTAACCCCTTATGTACATAGCATATCCACAGCATGTGAGGGGAGAGATTTGAACCTGGGACCTCTCGATTTCAATTGGAGAGTTTTAACTACCCACTTACTCTCCAACTCCTCTACATGATCGGATATACCATAATAATAGTTGATATTAGTATGGGTATATAATTTAAAAAATAACAAATGAATTTTATTTTTAAATTAAATGAAATATATTTTATTTAAATAATGCATGAGTTTTATTTAAATTAAAATAATGTATATTATTTTAATAATTAAACGAGTTTTATTTAAATAATTAGAATATATATAAAGGATAAGAGTTCTTATAATTTAAAGAAAGAAAAAGGGAAAGTGGCCATTTTTAATTAGAAGTGGAAGCACGTTTTAAAAAAGAGTTTGATGCAAACTATGCGAAGGTTTCATTTGTGTTGAGTGCAAGCGGGCTCTAGAGGTTGTTTTTTGGGGCCTTTGGGCCCTAGTGGCCAACATTTTTGTGGTTTTTGCTCAAGATTTTAGCGGGATATGTTGTAGGGGACCCAATATGGGTTAGAAATATGTCTTTCAACAAATATTCATGCCATAAACTTGATTGACAATGACTTATAATTTTTTGCACAAAACAAAAGTGAAAATCATGCCTTTTCTCGGCATCCAAGGCATGAATTAAAGAGATCTCAAAATAAGTTTCAAGCAGTTGATCAAAAAATGGTTCAAATATCAAGTGAATCTGGTGCTAAGGAGCACCCCAAAAATAAATCCATTGTGGAAACCCCTTTCAAGGGCAAGGATTTCAAAGACTCGACCCAAAAATGAAATTTAGAGATGCCCTCCATTGTGGACAACCTTAACCTAATGATAACATTAATATAAGGGTTTCCTATAAACCTCTAAGAATGCCTAAGTTTGATCCTAGGAAAACTGAATCAGGATGTCTTAGGGTAGCTGATGGAACTTCGATTATTAAGCTAGATATGGGTGTCATTCATACTGGCATAGAAGACCTAGAAAAATATGATTAATTTATCGTTTATTGGGTTTTCATATGAGCCTATCTACTTTCAAAGTTTGGGCTGCAAAAAATAGGAAAACAAAAGGTAAGTTAAAAATATATATTTATCCAAATGGATATTTTCTTGTTTTATTTGCTAATAATGAAGATAGAGAGAAAATATTTAAGGAGACCCCTGGTTCTTTAGAAGGGCAAGGCTTTTCAAGAAGCCTTGGCATACTCGATTTAAAGCCGAAGAAGATATGCCTTCTACAAGTCCTATATGGGTTAGACTCTTTGGCCTCCCAATTGAATTCTAGATTATGAATGTGTTTTCTTTAATTAGAAACTCTTTGGGAAATTTTATGATGAGTGCTGATTGTACTAAAAAATTTGAACATATTATTTATACTCGAATTTGTGTTTTAATGGATTTTGAAAAACCCCTACTTGAAAATATCTCATTACATTTTGAGGACACTTGGGAGCAAGTGGTGGACTATGAGAACATTATTTTTCATTGTCGAATTTGCCATGAATATGGTCATTTGGCTAGTGTTTGCCCAAATAAAATTCTAGATAAAAAGAAAGAGGATACAAACTTAGCAAGTTTCCAAATGCCTAAGAATAAAAACACTAAAAAAACCAGCTATGAAGGATCAATCAATGTTATCAAGTATATTTTTGAAGTTCTTTCCACAAATGATGTCCTAGGTGAGGAAGAGGAAATAATAGAGATAAAAATATTAGAAACACAATTTAAATATGCAGGGAAAGACTCAAATACAAACCAACAAATTAAAGGTTTTCAACAAAAAAGGAGGAAATATACACAAGAAAAAAATTGTTTAAATGTTGAGATTTTAGATAATACAAGTCCCAAGATAGACTATGTTGAATATTCTAGTAACACTTTGGCTTTATACATGCAATATTTGAGGTTAGAAGCCACCTCAAATTCAATTGGGATAAGTCAAGAAATGGGAAAAAAAACTAAAAATGGATTCCAACCAAAAGGTAGGTCATAAGACCAATCAACATCATATGGTAAAAGAAGGTGAAAAGCTTGTAGAGGAAGGTAACATTACTGGCCTTACAATTGTTTTTAGCCCTGGTATTAATAAATATCATCACTTGGAATATTAGAGGACTCAAAGGGAGTCTTTCAAAACAAAATGAAATTATAAGAATAATTTAGACAAACCATCCACATCTTGTTTTCCTTCAAGAAACAAAGATTTCAATAGAGGAAATGGATTCAATTGCTAGTAAAATATGGCCAACTGGAAAAGTTTCTTCCCTCAGTTCCCAGGGGACTTTTGGTGGTATTGCTTGCCTTTGGGACCCAAAAGAGGTTGTTATTCACCATATGGTTGGAAGCTGGGGTCTTTTGGCTATAGCTATTAAAAGTAGACATTCTAACCAAATTATGCTTTGTATAACTATTTATGCTCCGATTATTTTGAAGAAAAAAAGAAGACAATGGAAGGATATAACTTATATTATCTCTCATTTTCTTGAATCTTGGATCTTTATCGAAGGAGATTTCAATACCATCCTCTCTTTGGATGAGAAAATAGGGAAAATTGAAATTTGGACAAAAGCACTGACCTCACGAGTAATATTGCAAACATTTATCTTGTGGATATCCAACCAGATAATGGCCTTATGACTTGGCCTAACAGAAGGTAAGGCTTAACTTGTATTATGGAGAGCTTGGATAGGTTATTGTTCTTTGATAATTTCTTCATCCATGGTCATATTCCTAAGGTGAAGACTCTTAATAATGCTGGTTTGGATCACTAGCCAGTCATGGTGGAAATTTGGAAAACCAATGTGAGTTTCTTGCCTTTTTTATTTTATTCAACGTGGCTTAGAGATAGTTCCTTCAGACCTCAAGTGTAGCAATGGTGGAAGGAAGGTAAACCAAGGTATGGGACGAAGATGTTTTGTTTTAACAAAAGGTTGCAATACATTAAATCCAAAATCAAGATTTGGAATTGGAATGAATTTGGAGATGTTCGACAAAAAAACATGAAGTTATTACTCAGATTGAAAAATTGAATAAGAAAATACGTTTATATGGCCTCACGGAGAGTAGAAGTACAAATGAAATTAGACTCACTACTCAGTTAGAGGAATGGAAAAAAGAAGACTCTTATGGAAGCAAAAATCTAGGATCCAATGGCTCAAAGAAGGAGATCGAAACACAAATTTCTTCCACAAATCTCTTCTAGCTCGAAGATCTCACAACTTTATTTCTTCCCTAAAACATGATTTCGAAGATGTTGTTTACACTTGGGATGGCATGAACTCTGTTGTTGTCAATTAATTTTCCATTATGTTTGTTGTTGCTCCTCTTGAATCAGCTTCAACATGTGGTTTTTAAAATATAAAAAGGAAAAACCCCAAGTCCTGATGGTTTTCCTATTGAGTTCTATCAAGAGTTTTGTGATATCCTTCATGCTGATTTATTAGAGGTGGTGGAATAAGTCAGAAAAGCCAAATAAAATTTGAAGGTTATCAATAAAAATTATATATCTCTTGTCCCAAAAGCTCAAGAGGCTGATCATATCTCAACTTTTAGACCTATAGCTTTATGTAATGTTCATCTAAAAATTATTACATAGATCATGGCAAAAATGCTGAAGCCTCTTTTGCATAAGATTATTACCCTTGAACAAGGGGGTTATGTGTAAGGATGTCAAATAGTAGATGATATAGGTCTTGCCTAGGAAGCCATCCATTCCATGGAAATGCAAAAATATCCATCTATGTTTATTCGTTTAGACTTATCTAAAGCTTATGATAGAGTGGATTGGCACTTCCTTGTCAAAGTTTTAAGGCAATTTGGCTTCTCTCAAAATTGGATGGACTGAATTATGGGATGCATCTCTTTGGTATCCTACTCTATTTTTATCAATGACAAGCCTTCTCAGTTGTTCCGTGCTTCCAGAGGTATTAGGCAAGGTGAACCCCTCTCCCCTTATTTATTCATCATTATTGTTGAATGCTTGGGTAATACTATAACCAAAAATTGAGATAACAGAGTCCTTGAGGGAGTTACCATTGCTCGTGGAGTTGGGACTATTGTTCATCTTCAATTTTTTGATGAATCAATTTAAAGATGCAGGGAAAGAATCAAATACAAACCAACAAATTAAAGGTTTTCAACAAAAATGGAGGAAATATACACAAGAAAAAAATCTTTTAAATGTTGAGACTTCAGATAATACAAGTCCCAAGTAAACTATGTTGAATATTCTAGTAACACTTTGGATTTATACATGCAATCTTCAAGGTTAGAAGCCACCTAAGATTCAATTGGGATAAGTCAAGAAATAGGAAAAAAAATAAAAATGGATTCCAACCAAAAGGTAGGTCATAAGACCAATCAACATCATATGGTAAAAGAAGGTGAAAAGCTTGTAGAGGAAGGTAATATTACTGGCCTTACAATTTTTTTTAGCCCTAGTATTAATGAATATCATCACTTAGAATATTAGAGGACTCAAAGGGAGTCTTTCAAAACAAAATGAAATTATAAGAATAATTCAGAGAAACCATCCACATATTGTTTTCCTTCAATAAACAAAGATTTCAATAGAGTAAATAGATTCAATTGCTAGTAAAATATGGCCAATTGGAAAAGTTTCTTCCCTCAGTTCCTAGAGGACTTCTTGTGGCATTGCTTGCCTTTGGGACCCAAAAGAGGTTTTTATTCACCATATGGTTGGTAGTTGGGGTCTTTTGGCTATAGCTATTCAAAGTAGACATTCTAACCAAATTATGCTTTGTATAACTATTTATGCTCCGACTACTTTGAAGAAAAAGAGAAGACAATGGAAGGATATAACTTATATTATCTCTCATTTTATTGAATCTTGGATCTTGATCGAAGGATATTTCAATACCATCCTCTCTTTGGATGAGAAAATAGGGGGAAATAGAAATTTGGACAAAAGCACTGACCTCACGAGTAATATTGCAAACCTTCATATTGTGGACATCCAACCAGATAATGGCCTTATGACTTGGTCTAACATAAGGTAAGGCTTAACTTGTATTATGGAGATATTGGATAGGTTCTTGTTCTTTGATAATTTATTAATCCATGGTCACATTCCTAAGGTGAAGACTCTTAATAATGTTGGTTTGGATCACTAGCCAGTCATGGTGGAAATTTGGAAAACCAATGTGAGTTTCTTGCCTTTTTTATTTTAGTTAATGTGGCTTAGAGATAGTTCCTTCAGAACTCAAGTGTAGAAATGGTGGAAGGAAGATAAACCAAGGTATGGGATAAAGATGTTTTGTTTTACCAAAAGGTTGCAATACATTAAATCCAAAATCAAGATTTGGAATTGGAATAAATTTGGAGATTTTCGACAAAAAAACATGAATTTATTACTCATATTGATAAATTAAATAAGAAAATACGTTTAGATGGCCTCACGGAGAGTAGAAGTACAGATGAAATTAGACTCACTGCTTAGTTAGAGGAATGGAAAAAAAAATACTCTTATGGAAGAAAAAATCTAGGATCCAATAGCTCAAAGAAGGAGATCGAAACACAAATTTCTTCCACAAATCTCTTCTAGCTCAAACATCTCACAACTTTATTTCTTACCTAAAACATGATTTTGAATATGTTGTCTACACTTGAGATGGCATGAACTCTGTTGTTGTCAATTACTTTTCCAATCTGTTTGTTGTTGCTCCTCTTGAATCGACTTATCAACAAAATATTCTTCAAGCCATCCCCACTCTTATCACTTATGAGGATAACTCTATTTTTATTGCTCTAGTTACTATAAATGAGCTTCAACATGTGGTTTTTAAAATGCAAAAAGGAAAACCACCAAGTCCTGATATTTTTCATATTGAGTTCTATCAAGAGTTTTGGGATATCCTTCATGCTGATTTATTAGAGGTGGTGGAAGAAGCCAAGAAATCCAAATAAAATTTTAAGATTATCAATAAAACTTATATATCTCTTGTACCAAAAGCTCAAGAGGCTAATCATATCTCAACTTTTAGACCTATAGCTTTATGTAATGTTCATCTCAAAATTATTACATAGATCATGGCAGAAATGTTGAAGCCTATTTTGCATAAGATTATTACCCTTGAACAAGGGGGTTATGTGGAAGGATATCATATAGTGGATGAGATAGTTATTTCTTAGGAAGCCATCCATTCCATGGAAATGCAAAAATATTCATCTATGTTTATTCGTTTAGACTTATCTAAAGCTTATGAAAGAGTGGATTGGCACTTCCTTATCAAAGTTTTAAGGCAATTTGGCTTCTCTCAGGATTGGATGGACTGAATTATGGGATGCATCTATTTGGTACCTACTCTATTTTTATCAATGAAAAGCCTTCTCAGTTGTTCCCTACTTCCAGAGGTATTAGGAAAGGTGACCCCCTCTCCCCTTATTTATTCATCATTCTTGTTGAATGCTTGGGTAGGACTATAACCAAAAATTGAGATAACAGAGCCCTTGATGGAGTTACCATTGATCGTGGAGTTGGGCCTATTTTTCATCTTCAATTTTTTTATGAATCTACTCTATTAGGTAAAGCTATAGTTAAGGAAACTTCTAAAATTAAGAAAATCAACTATTTTTCTAATGCTACTGGGCAACTGATCAATGAAGATAAATCTAAAGTCATTTTCTTTCACTGCTCTCCCAAACAGGAATCCATGGTCTTGGATAAATTAATATATAAGAATACCTCCCTTACAATAACTTATTTAGGCATTCCTATCAATATTCAAAGAAAAAAAAAGAAAGACTAGAATTGGTTGTTGGATAGAGTTAAGAAGAAAATTGGAAAGTGTACGAATATGTGGCTTTCATTTGGGGGTATAAATACCTTGGTAAAATCAATCCTTGAAGCTATACCTATTTATGTTTCTACTATGTTGAATATCCCAAAGGATGTTCTTCGAGAATTAGATAAATCAATCATCGGTTCCTCTGGAGTGGTACCAAGAAGAAAAGAAAATGGGCCTTGGTGAAATGGGATACTTTATGCCTTCCCAATAATTAAGGGGGGTTAGGTTTTTGTTTTGCTATTAATAACAATAATGCTTTATCTGCTAAACTGTATTGGAGGATTTTGCATAACCTCAATGCTCTTTGGGCCAAGAATCTTTATGCTAAATATGTTGAGAAAAAAAATCCTGAAGACCTTATTCGCTATCAATTACCTACCAAAGGTTCTCCCGTTTTAGCAGTTCTTAAGAGTGGTGAGGATTTGATTAAGAAAAATAAAATTTGGATCATTCATAATGGTCAACAAGTAAATTTTATAATATATTCTTGGGATGGTCACCAGCCTTTGATAATTCAGTTTCTCGATTGGAGGTATTGGATGGAGGAGCTTCATCGAGCTAACTAGATAAAAGTTGCTAATTACTGTCGGTACCATATTGTTAGTTTAGAGGTTGGTATCTATTGGATCCCTATTGAGGAGTGGCCTATTAAAATACCATAAAGCTAAAGAAAATATATCTAAAGCATTCTTTATATGATATCCCTCTCTTGGTCCCATGATAAATACTGTTTTGGATGGAACAACACTACTAAGGGTGAGTATTCAGTTGCTCAAGGTTATTTGGAGTTATGTCATAATAATCCAAACCAATCATATAATTTTTTTACTTAGTTGTGGGCTCAAAATATTTGGCCTAAGGTGAGGTTATTTACATGGCTTTTATTGCATCGTAGGGTGCTTATTGGTGAGCAACTTATGAAACATGGTTTTCATGGCCTGTTTAGATGTGAAATGTGTGGAGAGAATGTGGAAACTCTTAGCCATATTTTTATTGAGTGTACCTTAGCCTCTAAACTATGAAGGATAATGACCATCTTACTTGGCTTACAATGGTCCAATTTTTTTACTTTTGAACAACTTTGGAGGGATTAGCCTAATCAAGAGGGTGTTGATCACTTTATTAGGTAGCTAGTTTGGATGGGTTCTACCATCCTACCTTGGAATATTTGGAAAGAAATAAATAACTAGATTTGTAATCAAGAAATAAAGGACATTCACTATATCTGGAAAAAGACCATTGCCAACTTAGTTGAATTAGTACAACTCCTTAAACACCCCCAAAACTCCCACCAAATATGGGATCAAGTGATGCAAATATTGAAGATTAACTATTTTAAGGGCAACCAACTTAAAGATAATGTGAGTAATCAAAATATGGATAGAACAAGGAATTGGTAGCTTCCTCCTAAGGATCTTGGAAAATTTAATACTGATGGAGCCTTTAGGGGAAACCGTGAAAAACTAGTGTGGGAGGAATTGGTAGACTTTCAGATGGTTCATTGGTTTTCACTTGTGTTAAGAATTTGGGTATCCTTTCCAATAACCTTGCTGAGGGGTATTATATCCTTAGAGGCATTCGAGAGTCTACTAAGGTCATATGGAAATGTGTTGGTTGAATATGACTCTCAAGTCATGATTAATTTGTTGAAGACTCCTAAGAATCATAAGGTCGATTAGAGAATAAAAAGAATTGATGAGAAAATTCAATTAATTTAGATGGGCTTTTTGAAAGTTGAATACAATCATGTGGTTAGAGAATCGAACAAGAGTGTTGATGCTTTAGCTAATTGGGAATTGGAAAAAGGTGATCTTACTTACTACGACCACCCTCCTAGATGGTGGGATTCATAAATAAGGGAAGCTCTTCTTTCTATCACTTCTCTGGATGGCTCTAGTACTAGAGGTACCTAGTTCTTTTTTCTTTGTTTTTGCTTCTCTTTGGTTCGGTCAAGGTATTTTAGTTCCCTTTCTTAGACTGATCATTCTTATATTTTCTTTGTTGATTCTTTCATGAATAGCCTTTTGGCCTAGAAAGGCCAAACTTGTTTTCTGTTTTTCCTCATTTTTTGTTTTTCGGTGTGTTTTATTTTGTTTTATTTTATTTCTATATTGTTTGTGTTGTTTTTGGTGTTTTTGATTTGTTTTGTGTTTGTTTGTGTTTTTGTTGTTTTAGGCATGCTCTTTGAGTGTGTCAAAGGGGGCAAGCCAAGTGCGAGCCTTGGGTATTTTTGGAAAAATAGATACCCCTACCTCCTTGGGACTTACTCAAAAGTGGCATCCCATTTGGGGTGTTTTCCACAAAAAAAAGCTTCTAGATGAAGCTTTGGGAAAATGGATGGCAAAAATAATGTTTTAAAATTGTAAAAAAAATCTTCTACCTTCATTTTGGTCAAGGGAGTCTTGAAGGAAGGCAAATGGGAGTTAATGAGGAGACAAGACTTTGATGGCAGGGTAGTTGATCTTTGCCATGATAAAATATGAGAGGGATTTTTGGAGAAGGTGATAGCCAAAAAAAGAAGAGAACAGTGCTAGCAAAAAAATCATCTTGTTTTTCTATTTTATCTTCTTTGTTGATTTGAGGGATGGAAAAAATTAAGTTGTTTTTATTTCTTAAAAAAAAAAAATTAGAATAAAGACAATTTATTTTTGAATGTTGAAGCCCCCCGGCTCGCTGTGAGGTGACTCACAATTGTGATTCTGCTGTGAGCGACTCACAGTGGATTTTTGTGAGATGACTCACAGTGGGGGAGCCCGTTATGAGGTGACTCACAATGGTGAGCCCACAATGAGGTGGCTCACAATGGTGAGCCTACTATGAGCAACTCATAGCAGATCATTGTGAGCATCTCACAATGGTGAGCTACTATGAGCATCTCATAATGATGAGTTGTTGTGACCATCCCACAGTGGTGAGCCACTGTGAGCATCTCATAGCGGATCACTGTGAGACAACTCACAATGATGGAGCCAACTATGAGGTGGATCACAATAGTGAGCCCACTGTGACTCACAATAGATTATTGTGAGTGGCTCACAACGATGAGTCATTATGAGAAAACTCACAGTAGGGGAGCTCATTGTGAGGTGGTTCATAGTGTTAAGCCACTGTGAGCATCTCAAAACGGATCAATGTGAGATAACTCACAATGATGAGCCTGTTGTGAGTGACTCATAGTGAATCGTTATGAGTGTACCACAATGATGGGCCCACTATGAGGTAGCTCACAAAAATAGATACGAGACGTCTCACATCGGAGGGCCCACTATGAGCATCTCACAGTGGAGGCCCTACGACCTCGAACCTAGAAAAATAAAAAATAAAATAATTTTAAACATAGAGAAAGAAAATAAACTTGATTATGTTTAAAATAGAAAAAAAAAAAAGAATTTAAACATAGGAAAAGAAAGGAGATTTTAAAATGTTTAATATAGAAAAAAAGAAAGAATTTAAACATAGAAAAATACAAAAGATTTTAAAATGTTTAAAATAGAAAGGAAAAATAATAATAATTAAAAAAAAAATCTATTAAGTTTTATTTATGAAATATTGTATGGAAAGAAAGAAAGGAGAATTCTATCATATTTTATTTTATGAAATTTATAAAAAGAGAGTTTTATATTCTTTGTATATAATTGAATGAAATATATATAAAGGAAGTTTTATATCTTTTGAAATGAAATTTATAAAAAAAAAGAGTTTTATATTCTTCGTATATAGTTGAGTGACGTATATATAAAGGAAGTTTTATATTTGAATGAAATTTATAAAAAGAGATTTTTATATCTTCGTATATAGTTGAATGAAAATTATATATAAAGGAAGTTTTATATTTGAATAAAATTTATAAAAGAGAGTTTTATACTCTTGTCTATAGTTGAATGAAATGTATAAAAAATAAGGTTTACATTCTTTATTTCTATGGTTGAATTGAATCTTTGGAAAAGGAAAGAAATTAAAGAATATTGGATTTGGTTTATTAAAGAAAGGGAGAGAGAGTTTAACGTTTTCTAATTATTTGAGAATGATTTATGGTTTTTGGTAGATAGTATTTAATTTATTAAGGTTTATGGGGCCTTAATTAGTTAGAGAAATGGATAATTTAAGTATTTAATTGATTAAGGTTTATGGGACCTTAATTAGTTAAAGAAATAAATGAGTTTAATTGATAATCAAATCTAAGGGATGACTTTTATGTTTAAACATGAACCTTTGATTGATTAAAGGATGATATGATGAAATGAAAGATGACCTCCCTAGATGTTGAGTGAATGATTTGTAAAGATGTATTTGGTGATTGTATAGTTGCAATTTGGTATTATAAATGCACTAGATTAAAATATCATCTAGTAGATGCATGATTCATAGTTTCATGAGCTGTCCTAATCCCTTACCACCATCAATTGAGAAACATACAAGGTAAAGGACCACGGAGAACATCAAAGACCCAAGACAAATACTTTTTTATGTTATGAATGAAATATTTTAAGATCAACCTTTATTTGGTTATTAATGTAATGTTCTATTCTTTAAAAGTATGGTTTATTTTACCATACTCAAACTATGTATTGATTTATTGATGTATGGAAATGTATCTCCTAATTATAATTTATGATGCACCTTATTGATTAGATATGTTAGCCATTTATTTATGCATGATTTAGTTAGATATATTCTTTCAAGCATCTCTTTTTATTCCTTTATTTCACTATGTTCCATGCTTGATTTAATTGCTTAGACTTAGTGTTTATTTTTCTATGTTGATGGATTTTAAAATGTTTAGAATAGTTAAGTAAATTCTTTAGATAATTAATATTGCTAATGTATTTAATAGAGTAAAATAACCCTAAGGGATTATGAGATCCCTTAGGACCAGGATTGGGTGAACTTAGTGAAAGAAGCTAAACTGAACAAACTTATGCAACCTAGTAGTTTTAAATGAAATAAACTATCTATGAAAGGATTGGGCTACTTCGTCATAAGGATGAGATGAGTAGTCTATTTGTAGTATGTTTTGTATACCCACACATATAGAATTGTGTAGGGTATAGATATGAATGTACCCTCCAATGGATAGAAGGAGATAAGCTAACCCTAACATACTTGTGGTTAATAGCTTATCACAATATTCATAGTATACCTGCACAAATAGACTTGTGCATGGTAGAGAGATGGGCGTATCCTAATTAGATACTACATAGAATGTTGGTGATAGGAATAAAGATAGATAACTTGAACTTAGGGTTAACTTATATTTCTTTGTAGTTTCACGTATCGAGTGAGATAAGGATCTCTCTCTCGAGTATGTGTTAGTGTTGTTAATTTTATTGTTAAAAAAAATAGCAACCCCTTAGTTATATTTTTGGGTTGTTACATTTGGTATGAGAGATCTAGGTATGAGGGACTAGAGCTTCAGTTTGTGCTGGGGGTTTAGGTATCTTCCTGTATAGGCCTTGCTTAGTTCTTAATCCAAGCCAAGAAGACTTAGAACTCCCACTTTCTAAAAGTCAAAGAAGGAGGAGGATTACCCCAAGAAGTAGTTGCTATGTTATAACACCTTACGTATAGTAAGTATGACCATGGGCAAAGAGTTACTTAGTAGTTTAGAGTACTTCCTCTCATAGAATGAGAGTGGTTTTAGCATTGATACTCTGTAATTAGCTTATGCGGATGGTATATTTAGCTAGAGTTAGTAATGTAGTTCGGGAAAGAAGTTGTAACCTAACATGATATCCTCTCTTTTGTGTGACCAAGATAGAATGGTACCTAAGACAAGAGGAGGGAAGTTTGTTCCCTCGAATAGATAAAGCTGTGAGGATAATGTTAAAGGGAAAACCCAAAATAAAAGTTCAAGGAACTTAAGAAAAGAGGTGGAGAACCTCATTATTGTTACCACTATGTTATAAGAACAAATAGAAAAACAAGAAAAGCTAATAAAGCAACAAAGGAAACAAATGAATTAGCACAAGAAATTAAATGATACCTATTTTGTAAACTTGGCAAGGGAAGATCAACAATCCTTAAACAAGAAAGAAAATGTTGGATTTATAAAGTGGGAAAATAAGTGTAACAAAGCAAGTAGAGGGAACTTGAGGTACAAAGAAAAGAACAAAGGGAATTAGAGGGATCCCAAGGAAATGTTTCGATCAAGGAATGATAATAGTACCAATGTTGCTTAATCTCAAGAAAAGCATAAAAAGGGAGTTCATCCAGGGCCCAAGAGTGGTTGGTACAAATACGGAGGACCACATTATGCTAGCAATTGTTCTCACTAGCCAATATTGTGTGCATCTAGTGCAAAGGGAAATAAACCTGCGCACAAGATTTTTGATGCAATAAAAAGCCAAAAGTTAGAAGAGCAAGCCACCCCATTGATCTCAATATTTTTGATGCAATTTGTTTATTTGTTTGTAAATATTTTAATTGTTAGTGGAACTTCAAATGGTTTTATTTCTTCTAGACTAGCCAGACATATGTCGAAAAGACTGGGATATTGGCACAAAAGTGGAAGGTCAAGTATTGTTTTAGGTAAACCTACTCAATGAATCAATGTTTCACTGTGGCAAAAATAACCCTAACCAATGGTTCTACCATATGATGTTATTGTGAAGCATCTTGGCATGTCTGATATCATCTAGGAAGGGTTATGCATAGGGGCAAAAATTTGTTAATAAGCGAATAATGACATTTTTCAAAATTTAAATTTGCGAATTTTGGGACCCTGGCCGTCGGCCCACTCGCCCGAAATTTTTGGATTTTTTTTTTGGGTCGGGTCGCCCAAAAATTATTATATTTTAAATTTTAAAATTTAAATCGCCCACCCTCCCACCCAAATTTTGGACCGACTCGCCTTAAAATTATATATAATTTTATTGACCTAGATAAATTCACCCACTATATATACCAAAACATACTATTACTTGTTACAATTATACATTCAACAAAAAAGGAGAACCCAAATTCGAGCCAAAAAAAGAGTGATTGGCAATAGACGAAGGACAAAATACAAGACTATAGAGAAAAGACTCCAGGTACAATTTTTTTTATGCCTTGTTTTACTTTTTATCATCAATGCTTCCATCCATACAGACTCCTTGCTCATCCTAGACCCACCCAGGTCATCCCCTGCATGAGGTCATCCCTCGCATGATGTCTACGGACTCATGCAGGTCATCCCTCATAGGTCATCCCTCGCATGATGTCTACAGACTCATGCAGGTCGTCCCTCACATGATGACTATAGACTTCCCAGGTCATCCCTTACACCTAGGTCATCCCATATAGGTCATCCCTCACATGATGTCTATGGACTCATGCAGGTCATCCCTCACATGATGTCTACGGACTCATGCAGGTCATCCCTCACATGATGCCTACAAACTCATGCAGTCATCCCTCACATGATGCCTACAAACTCATGCAGGTCATCCCTCACATGATGTCTACAACTCATGCAAGTCATCCCTTGTAGGTCATCCCTCACATGATGCCTATGAACTCATGCAGGTCATCCCTCATATGATGTCTACAGACTCATCCAAGTCATCCCTCACATGATGACTATAGACTTGCCAAGGTCATCCCTTACACCTAGGTCATCCCATGTAGGTCATCCCTCACATGATGTCTATGAACTCATGCAGGTCATCCCTCACATGATGTCTATGGACTCATGTAGGTCATCCCTTGTAAGTCATCCCTCACATGATGACTACAGACTTGCCCAGGTCATCCCTTGCACCCAGGTCATCCCTGTAGGTCATCCCTCGCATGATGTCTATGAACTCATGTAGGTCATCCCTCACATGATGTCTATAGACTCATGCAAGTCATCCCTTGTAGGTCATCCCTCACATGATGACTACAGACTTACCAAGTCATCCCTTGTGCCTAGGTCATCCCATGTAGGTCATCCCTCGCATGATGTCTATAGACTCATGCAGGTCATCCCTCACATGATGTCTACGAACTCATGCAGGTCATCCCTTCACATGCATGTAGGTCATCCCTCATATGATGTCTATAGACTCATCCAGGTCATCCCTTGTAGGTCATCCCTTGCATGATGACTACAGACTTGCCCAGGTCATCCCTTGCACCTAGGTCATCCCATGTAGGTCATCCCTCACATGATGACTACAGACTTACCTAGGTCATCCCTTTAGGTCATCCCTCACATGATGACTACAGACTTACCCAGGTCATCCCTTGCACCTAGGTCATCCCTAACATGATGTCTATGGACTCATGTAGGTCATCCCTCAACATGATGTCTACGAACTCATGCAGGTCATCCCTTGAAGGTCATCCCTTGCATGATGTCTATGGACTCATGTAGGTCATCCCTTATAGGTCATCCCTCGCATGATGCCTATGGACTCATGTAGGTCATCCCTTGTATGATGTCTATAGACTTACCTAGGTCATCCCTTGCAGGGCATCCCTCGCATGATTACAGATTGGCCTAGGTCGTTCCTTGCACCAAGGTCATCCCCTATAGGTCATCCTTGCATGATGTCTACAGACTCATGCAGGTCATCCCTCACATGTCTATGGAGTATGGACTCATACAGGTCATCCCTCGTATGATGTCTATGGACTTACCCATGTCATCCCTTGCAGGTCATCCCTCACATGATGACTATAGACTTGCCCATGTCATCCCTTGCACCTAGGTCATCCTTTGTAGGTCATCCCTCGCATGATGTTTATGGCCTTCCAGGTCGTCTTTGTTTACTGCACTGATAATCCCATATTTTCTCATTGCATTATCATCTTTGCTTCTTTGCCTGCAGACTTTCTGCTCAACTATTATTTTCCTAACATTTCCCTTCACAGGTACAATGGCTCCAACTCGCAATGGAAACAAGGGAGAAAAACCTTCTGAAAAAAAGAGTATCCTAAAATATTTTAGCAATATCTCGAAATCCGATGAGGCATCAAAATCCATGGAGGGAGCAAAACCTGCACAGTTACAAGGTACATACCTATTTTACCTACTTAATTAGTATTTTTAATAAACAATTTCAAAATATGATATAAAACATCTTTGAATGCAGATTACCCAATTGATCCTGATATGCCTCTACTAGAAGATATTCCCCAGGATGAAATACATCATGAAAATTTCATCAACAATGACATTGAACAACTTAAGCAGTTACAAGGTACATACCCATTTTCCCTACTTAATAGTAATTTTAATAAGTAATTTCAGAAAATGATATAGAACATACTTGAATGCAGACTACCCAGTTGATCCTGATATGTCTCCACTAGAAGATAATCACCAGCCCTAGGATGAAATACATCAAGAAAATTTAATTAACAATGACATGCAACAACTTGAACAGAATCCTGAAATTGGCATACAAAGTCAAAATGAAAATGATCTTTCCAACGAAATGTACACTACAGGGGAATCTTCGGTTAAGTCTAAGAAACGTAGACGTAGAAGTTCAACAAGCTGGATTATTGGAAGGACATTTCAGTTTGAATGGTCATCAAAGTATCCGTTTATTGAACCAGTGTTGCAAGAAGATAGTAATGCAGAACCAAAAGAAGCTAGATGCATTATTTGTAGTTGGAAATTAGGAAAAGATAAGAGAATGCAACCTAAGATAGATACAATAGAGAAACATTGTGGAAAGGTTTATGTTAAAGAAAAACAAGTTGATGGAACATTTAAGAGAACCCACAGGTGGAAGAATGCATCAGAATGTGCACATGTGAGATATGCACTAGATTATGAAAAAGCGATGAAAGAGAAACAAATACTATCTGAGAATGGTGGAACGATTACAACACAGTTTCAAAAAATTCATAAAATCACGTTAGCTTCAAAAATCTTGCAGTTTGCTATCGTATTTACTATTCTTAAAAAAGGTAGAGCTATGTCAGACTTTATTGATTATAAGCATCTCTTTCGACTAGCTGATGTACACAACCTCCCTAATGCTCATTGGTCAGATCGAAGTGGTTGGGAAATGGTAAAATGTCTATCTTTAGTTGAGATGGAGGACTTGAAAGAGAATGTTAAAAATTCTAAATTCATTTCACTTTCTATTGATGAGGTAACTATAGTTGACAATACATATTGGATTTGCATGCATGTTTACACCTTTCAAAATCATGTAAGGCAACCTCATTTGCTAGCAATACATAAGATGGTGGAAAACTGTAATGCTGAAAATCTTTACAATGTTGTTGTTACTAGCTTAAAGGATATTGCTGGAATGAATGATGCAGAAATAGCTAGTAAATTAGTATGTGTTGGAGCTGATGGTGTTGTTGTAATGCAAGGTAACAGAAATGGTCTTTGTGTTCGACTTCAAACATCTGTTACCCCATATTTGATCCCGATTCACTGCATGGCTCATAGAATGAATCTTGCATACAAAATTGTGAGCACATTTCAAAATGTTGCAAGAGTTGAAGAACTCATCCGGGAAGTACATTCATATTTTTTGTGCAGTCCAAAAAGGTTTGCAGAGTTTCAACAATTCGCACTAGGACTTACAGAAAGTAAAAAATTGTTGCAAGATGTGGATACCAGGTGGATTTCATTGTTTCAACCCGCAACAAGAGTTTTCAAACAATATAAATCCTTAGTAGGCTTTATGTATGAAAATCGAAGGGCAGTTGATAAAGCGAAAGATTTGTTATATCGTATGAGAGACCTGGAAACACTACTCACTTTATGTGGTATTCTTCCAATGTTGCATGAAATGAATACATTGATAAAACTTGCACAACAAAGATCCATTTATATAGTTGATTTCATCAGAGTTAGAAAACATATTTGTGTGTGTCTCGATACGTTATACTTATCAAGTGAGAATTTTATGGATCCTGTGTTTGATGATTGGAGAATTCTAACAAATGTCAATGAACAAAATAGTTTGTTGCAGTTCAACATTCACGATCATCTTTGTATTAATGTTCATGGAAAAGAGATACCTTTATATTATTTTGATAAGTGATTGGACATAGTTAGTGAAGATTTTGAATAGATGCCAATAACATACAATAGATTTGAAGAAGTTTTACAGAATACAAGGATTAAGTTGAGAAAAATAGCAGAATCATTGACAAAAGAAATTAGAAGTCATTTTCAAAGGGATGAGTTGCTAGAAGCAATGGGTGTGGTTAACCCTACATTTTGGGATTCAAGAACAGATTATAATAGCAAAAAAACTTGTTTATAAGATATATGGGTAAACTTATCGAACATTTTTCTAAAAGTGTGGAAGTCAATGGTACTGAGATCAATGGTATTTTGAATAAAGATCTTTTGACCAAACAATCCTCATATTTTGGAAATACAATGCTTGATCAAATTCCACTTTTGACTAATTCAAGCGACCCAGGTTCTATTATACGTTTGTGGAAAAAGTTATACCCTAGTATTGTCTTACAGGAAACGATGAGCGAATATTTCCACTTATATGAATTGTGTCAAACAATGGTTTTGGGATCAGTGGAAGATGAAAGGGTTTTTAGTGCACTGTCTTTTGTGAAATCAAAAGTTCGTAACCGACTGGATAAAAATTTAGAAAACTGCTTGAGAATATATGTCTCTTCTTATGAGGTGCACAATTTTCCTTATGATAGAGTTGTGGCATATTGGCAATCTATAACAAGCAGAAGAGGTATCACGAATATTGATAATGATGATGATGAGGAAATTGAGAATAATGATCTGATTGTTGAGACACAGAGATCAACTACGTCTACAAATGATGTTGAAGATCGAAATTATTCATTTCAACTTCCTTCGATGTAATATTTACAATATTTTTGCAACATATGTCCCTTTGATAGATGGAATTTATACATATTGCATGATATTTATATAATCCTGATGTGGGGAATCAAGATTATGAAGTTTTATTTGGATTAATGTGTTTGCATATTTTTGCAACATGTCACATACATAATTACATTGCATGATTTTGTTTTGGATTGATGTTACATGATTTTGTTTTCCTTGGATGGATATAATGTCAAATATTTTGTTCAAAATTATAGGCTTTGCCCTACTGTATATGAAATTTTCCTTAGATGGATATAATGTCAAATATTTTGTTCAAAATTATTGGCTTGCTTTGTTGTATTTGCTTTGTAATGTCAAATATTTTGTTCAAAATTATGTGTTTGCTTTGTTGTATGAGTATTTTACTATTGTTAATGATGGATATAATGTCAAATATTTTGTTCAAAATTATGTGTTTGCTTTGTTGTATGAGTATTTTACTATTGTTAATGATGGATATAATGTCAAATATTTTGTTCAAAATTATAGGCTTTGCCCTGTTGTATATGAAATTTTCCTTGGATATAATGTCAAATATTTTGTTCAAAATTATTGGCTTGCTTTGTTGTATTTGCTTTGTAACATAGGATT
The DNA here is from genome assembly GCA_028583015.1 of Wollemia nobilis. Lineage (NCBI taxonomy): Eukaryota > Viridiplantae > Streptophyta > Pinopsida > Araucariales > Araucariaceae > Wollemia > Wollemia nobilis. The sequence continues at coordinate 2,202,409 of JAQPPZ010003429.1, forward strand.
GCTTTGTTGTATTAGCTGCATTGGCTTGGGTCATCCCTCGAATGAAGCCTACTGACTCACTTGGGTCATCCCTCGAATAAAGCCTACTGACTCACTTGGGTCATCCCTGACTCACCTGGGTCATCCCTCGAATGAAGCCTATTAACTCACTTGGGTCATCCCTCAAATGAAGCCTACTAACTCACTTGGATCATCCCTTGAATGAAGCCTACTGACTCACTTGGGTCATCCCTAACTCACCTGGGTCATCCCTCGAATGAAGCCTACTAACTCACTTGGGTCATCCCTCGAATGAAGCCTATTGACTCACTTGGGTCATCCCTCGAATGAAGCCTACTGACTCACTTGGGTCATCCCTCAAATGAAGCCTACTGACTCACTTGGATCATCCTTGACTCACCTGGGTCATCCCTCGAATGAAGCCTACTGACTCACTTGGGTCATCCCTCGAATGAATCCTACTGACTCACTTGGGTCATCCCTCAAAAGCCTACTCACTTGGGTCATCCTTGACTCACCTGGGTCATCCCTCGAATGAAGCCTACTGACTCACTTGGATCATCCCTCGAATGAATCCTACTGACTCACTTGGGTCATCCCTCAAAAGAAACCTACTGACTCACTTGGATCATCCATGACTCACCTGGATCATCCCTCGAATGAAGCCTACTGACTCACTTGGGTCATCCATCGAATGAAGCCTACTAACTCACTTGGCTCATCCCTCGAATGAAGCCTACTGACTCACTTGGATCATCCCTCGAATGAAGCCTATATCACTTGGGTATTTCATGAGAAACAAAATGTATTCCATTCATTCAAACAAGAGCTATTTCAAACACACATTCATCAACATTTGCATTCATCAAAACCAAGAGTTGTATTCAATTCTCTATAACTCAAACATTGAATATTTAATAAGAAACAAAATGTATTCTATTCATTCACACATCAGTTCATTACAAAGTTCATAACCAAATGTATTTCATGAGAAACAAATGTATTCTATTCATTCAAGCCAAGAGTTATTTCAAACACCTATTCAACATTTGCATTCATCAAAAACAAGAGTTGTATCTAGGTTCAATTCTCTATAACTCAAACATTGAATATTTCATGAGAAACAAAATGTATTCTATTCATTCAAACATCAGTTCATTACAAAGTTCATTCAACAAGATGTATTTAATAAGAAACAAAATGTATTCTATTCATTCAAGCCAAGAGTTCATCAAAACAAATATTTGTATCAAACACCTATTCATCAACATTTGCGTTCATCAAAACATTTATTTCAAATATATTTCATTCAAACATCAGTTCATGAGAAACAAAGTTCATTACAAAGGACTGTGCGTCCACTTCCAAACTATTGTGTTGAAGCACCTGTTTCAAGTATTTGCATAGAACCAGATGAAGGATCTGGTTGCTTTTCTTCATGACCTTTCCTAGATGCCACCTCTAGTGCTATTTCTCCTAACACACCAGCTCTCCGTAGGTTCTCTTCACCAGTATTCAAACTTTCTACCAATCCCCTCTCCTCTGTAGTTGGATCATCTTTTGGAGGTATTTCGTTCTCTTGTTCCGCAAGAAAAATATTCAGATCCAATTTATGTTTGATGATGATTTTTTTGAGGGCATCATTCTGTCTGACGGTCTCATAGAATCATTCTTTGAATTCAATTACATTTTGTATACTTTGCTTTGCGGTGCCCAAAAAGACCTTCATGCTTTCCACTTGATTTTTGACATTCTCAAAATTGGACTGCATAGTAGAATATTTAAAATGTTAGTTAATGAAGATCAAAATATTATAAAAATAAATTAATTTAAAAAAATATTGTTGACTTACCTCTGCAACAACCTGGGCAGCCTTTGCCACTTTAACTTTTTTTCTGTCAATTGTCCACTTATTGAAATAGGCTTGAGCTTCAACATTCAGATTCTCAAGCATATTCAAAAGGTGATCTATAATTTCATCACCATAAACATCAGTGCCAATGGCCTTTACAATTCCTGAGGTTGCTTCATATAACAAAGCATCCACATTTTCAGGGTGTTGTTGAACCAAAGAAAACAATTCTTCTCTTTTTGTATAATTTTTGTACCGGGCATTAATTTCCTTAGCTAGAACTTTTGCCCGATACTCCCAAAATTTTAGTTCAGAAATATCAGAAAGCACGGTATCCTTCACTATGGCTTCTAAATTTTTTGCTATTAAATCTGATTCTAAAAAATCAAATATTTGATCCTCAGTAAGAGGAGCATCTTGACCAGTTGGACCGGGGGGAGGGGTGTTGTGAGCAGTGGTGGCTCTTCCACCAGTTTGCAATGTTTTATCAATGGTTTCTCCTCTTTGGGTTTGAAGCATATCAGATGCTTTAAAACTTTCAGGAAACAAACCTTGGATAAAGAATTCCTTATCCAAGGGAGGAACAGACAACCCAGGAGAATCATTAAAAAGTTTTGAAACATTTTCCAAAGTTGGAAAGTTTGTAAGGCTAATGGATGGGCTTGTTGAACTCTCATCATGTAACACTTTTCCACGCATATGTTGAGGCCTCACGAACTACTGTCTATGTGGAGGTGGTGGTGGTGGTCTAAAATGTTGCACGGGCTATTGTGATCGACCTAAGGAAAAATTAAAAAAATAAATTAAACTTTTGAAGAAAATATTTTAATAAAAATATTGGAAAACTCAAATTTTAATTGTATACCGTGCTCTGATCTGGTCTGTTGCCTTGTTTCAAACATTTGTTCAGAAACTTCTATGCGGTCTTGTTGTATAGGACGTAGAGGCGGTGGTGGTGGATGTGCCATCATTTGTTGTTGGTGATGTCGACTTGAACCTACAAAAAATAAAAATAATATTTATTGTAAAAATAATTTGATAATAAAATTTACTAGGAAATTCTCAACTGTAATTGCACATACCAGATGTTGTTGTGTCATTTTTGGGTCGGACTGGTTCTAAAATTTGTCTGGGATGATTCCCTAAAAACATTTAAAAAGTTTTAATTTAAAATAATGGTAAGTGCTAACTAAAACTAATTAGAGAATTCATTGTCGTCACTCGTCGAGGGACGACCCGGGTGAGTCCATCGACATCATGCGAGGGATGACCCGGGTGAGTCCGTTGACCATTGGATGAAGTCTACGGACTCACTCGAGTCATCCCTCACATGATGTCGATGGACTCACCTAGGTCATCCCTCATTGAGGGATGACCTAGGTGAGTCCATCGACATCATGCGAGGGACGACCGCTAAGGATGACTGAGTGTACGACTAAATGCGAGGGATGACATCCAAAGAAACTTTACCCGAGATGGCCTGGCTATCTTCCTCAACATCGATGGCATGTTGATGTTGACGTGAAGTAGAAGAGGGAGCTGGACGTGAAATAGTAGAGGGAGCTGGATGAACAAAAGTAGATTTTGAATATCTAATACATTTCATAGACCTTGTTAGCAGACATTCTAGTGAATGTGTGTCAGAATATGCACTACCCTCTAGGTTGTTTCCCCTATTTATTGCTTCTCTTCTATTCAAAACTGACATCACTCTTCTCTGCATTAAAGCAAACTTAAAAATTAGAAATATAAACACTAAAAAAAATTATTGTAATTTTTTTTTTGTAAAAAATTACCTGCATCTGTTCGGTGGTTAAGGTAAGTGACTTCAATGTTGCATGGAGGGAGGTGGGCATGGTGGTATTGCTTACATTATAATATTATTCATAATAAAAACCAATCAAGTAATTGCAAGTAGCAACAAGGGGAGCAGTGGTCGTAGTATTTGTGCGCGCATTTTGAAGTTCATTTTTTATTTTGTTGGAAACATACGAGGACCAATCGTATTTGTTTTTTCTGAGGCAACACACAATATACCCCATAGCCCATAAAGGTATGTCTGATGTTCTTCCCTGCAAAACAATACGTGACTGGAAGAACTCGACGATGGCTTTAAGGAACCTGTTGTTAATAGACTAAAAAGGGAGGCCCCTTCTGGATGGAGTTGCATCCACTACAAAAATATTATAACAAAATAGAATGCTTAAAATGAAATGCTATGTTTAAGATATTCAACATATATAGTGTAGTAATATAATAAAGCAGTAATGTGCAATGAGATACTACACTAGATTTGAAAACAAAAGATCAATCATATGCACTTCTGCTTGTTATAGATTGCCATGAGGGAATTGAGTTCGTGGCATCATCAACGTGTCCGTCGTCCCTCGAATGAAGTCTACTGACTCACTTGGGTCATCCCTCATCGAGGGATGACCAAAGGTGAGTCAGTCGACATCATGCGAGGGATGACCTCCAGGGATGACTGAATACGAGGGATGACCTCCAAGGATGACTGAATGAGAAGGACGACCTCCAGGGATGACTGAATAGGGTTTTCTCAGTTTTTTAAGTTTAGCCACTACAATACTATTTCTTAGCAACAATCAAGGGATGACCTGGGTGAGTCCATCGACATCATGCAAGGGATGACCTCTAGGGATGACTGAAGGGGGTTTTCTCAGTTTCTAAGTTTAGCCACTACAATACTATTTCTCTAAATTACTATGAAATTTAATTCCATGATAAGAAGATGCAGTTGAAAATAAATAAATTAAAATCTTAAAAAGGGAAGATTTATTTCTTTCATGACAGTGACAGTGTACAATGTCCCATCCCTGTTCATGCCATATTCTACTGCAATCACTTAAAACTATATTTTTCAACCAAAAGAAAAATAATTACCCCTAAATTTACCTATACATAAATTTACCCTATACATAAATTTACCCCTAAATTTACCTATACATAAATTTACCCCTCAATTTATGCCTAAATATCCAATGCAAAAAGAAATGACTCACTTCAGCATGTTTGTCATCCCTCAAATGAAGACTACTGACTCACTTGGGTCGTCCCTCATCGAGGGACGACCCGGATGAGTCCATCGACATCATGCGAGGGATGACCTCCAGGGACAACTAAATGTGAGGGATGACCTCAGGACGACTGAATCAGGTTTTCTCAATTTCTACTACTATCAGTTACAACTATATTTTTCAACCAAAAGAAAAATAATTACCCCTAAATTTACCTCTAAATTTACCTATACATAAATTTACCCCTAAATTTATGCCTAAATATCCAATGCAAAAATAAATGACTCACTTCAATGTGTCCATCGTCCCTCGAATGAAGACTACTGACTCACTTGGGTCATCCCTCATCGAGGGACGACACAGGTGAGTCCATCGACATCATGCGAGGGACAACCGAATGTGAGGGACGACTAAATGTGAGGGACGACCTCCATGGACGACTGATGGGGTTTTCTCAGTTTCTACTGCTATCAGTTACAACTATATTTTTCAACCAAAAGAAAAATAATTACCCCTAAATTTACCCCTAAATTTACCTCTAAATTTACCTATACATAAATTTAACCCTAAATTTACACATAAATTTACCCCTAAATTTACCTATACATAAATTTACCTCTAAATTTATGCTTAAATTTACACCTAAATTTACCTACACAAATTCTAGTTTGTTTGGATAAAATGAAAATTAAAATTTACAATTTGGAAGACATACCTTGTAATGTTGTGGATGAGAGCTCATAGTAAGCCTCCAGATAGATTTTTTCATCATCCGTCAGAGAAAACTTTGATGAGACGCATTCACAGTTTTGATGGGGAAGGCCTGTTAATCGATGCACATCAGATGGTTTCACCGTGAAAGAAAGGGTTTTATTGTCGATCGTCATTGTAACAACCGACCCCTGATTTTCATAGGACTGAACAATTGTATTTAGCAAATGAACATCCATGTCAAATTGGGGCATCAGTGCTAGCCCTAGCAGCCTAGATTCCCTCATCCATGTTGAATCATGGTTGGGATCATTGATAATTTCTGAGATGAGTGGGCAAACCAGGTTTTTGAATGTAATTCTACCTTGATTGGAAGAAGTTGCGGCCATTGCTGGTAATTTGGAGGCTTGGAAATAGTTTTTGAAGGTTGGAGTTTTTTTTACTGTGCATAAAATGATGTGAGTGCATTTTGAAGGGTTTATATAGATGTTTGCATGCGGAGTCAGTGAGATGGTGACACATGGCAATGGGTACAACACGTGGCACAAAATCAAGCTATCATCCCTCAAATATTGACTTCTCCTGGTCATCTCTCGTATGATGTCAGTCATCCCTAGTTGTCATCCCTCGCATGATGTCGATGGACTCACCTAGGTCATCCCTCGATGAGGGACGACCCAAGTGAGTTCGTAGACTTCATTCCAGGGATGACGAACATGATGATGATGCCACGCATGATGTCTACGAGGGATGACCCAAGTGAGTCCGTAGACTTCATTCGAGGGTCATCCCTCGAGTGAAGTCTACGGACTCACTTGGGTCATCCCTTGAATGAAGCCTACTGACTCACTTGGGTCATCCCTGACTCACCTAGGTCATCCCTCGAATGAAGCCTACTGACTCACTTGGGTCATCCCTTGACTCACCTGGGTCATCCCTCGAATGAAGCCTATTGACTCACTTGGGTCATCCCTCGAATGAAGCCTACTAACTCACTTGGGTCATCCTTGACTCACCTAGGTCATCCCTCAAATGAAGCCTACTAAATCACTTTGGTTGAGCCTACTGAATCACTTTGGTCGTCCCTTGAATGAAGCCTACTGACTCACTTGGGTCGTCCTTATGATCATGCATGGGAATCAGAGTATGTTTAGTGATTATTTATATCTTATGGTACGTTTGTTGAAAATTTTGGTGAATTCACCTACTTTTTTTTCTTGTGAAAAAAAAAATAAATCGCCATAGCCTCTACATGACTTTGCACCATATTCGCCTTGGTTTCAAAACTGATTCACCTTAAATTTCTATATACATTTTTGGGCATACCCCTTATGCATAACCCTACATCTAGGGAATAAAATGGTTGGAGGTTCATAGAACCCTGGTTAATTTCCAAGTTAGATGGGTTTCACTACTAATGAAAAGGAAGAATTGTTTAGTGAATACCCAATTTTCTCAAGAATTTAAGGATGATTCCTTACATATAGTAAGTGTAACCATTGAAATTATCAAGGAGTGATAATAATATTGATAGATCATGGGGACAAAGAGACCAACCCCATCTGGAAGTATAATCTTGGAGGAAACTATAACCTAATCCAACTCCTTAGTATGACAAAGAGAAATGACACCAAGATAAGGAAGAGAAGAAGATAGTACTTTCTCAAATTTCAAGGCTAGTTAGGCATAGTAAAATGAAAGCTAGACCCCCAAAGAATTTTTTGGGAATAAATTTAAATAAATGTAGAAAAAAACCTCATAAATGTAGTTTAGTTACTACAAGAACAATTGATTAATAGAGGGAACAGATGAACCAAAAATAATAATAATTGGAAATTATTAATCAAGTTCCCAAAATAAAAATTCTAAGGTAGACAGGAGGAAGATTTTGCTACAAAATATTACGAAGGTAAAAGCTCATATAGAGTTAGAGCTAGCTAAGGACCTAGATATTATCAGGGTATCCAAATTGATTGGTAAAATCATCCAAAGTATGGCAGTGTGAATGGGAAATGTAACCTTCTTAAGAAACCATTCATTTGTAACCTAAATAGTAGGGTTACCTTTCATGTGCATTCAATGCTAGCAATGAAAATTTAGAGGAATAGTTTTGTTCAAGCCTTAAACAACGACCAAGAAGGACTCCTATATGGTTATGTAAATTTTCCTTGTTAACAAGTGGAATTATTTTTTTGAGGTTTGTAATGGGAGAGGAGGTGTTTGATGTTCCTTATAACCACAATGAAGGATGACTCCCAAGCAGGTAGGCTTTGGGGAAGGTTCTAAGCCATGTAGCTTGGACTATTATAGATGCATCTAGTGGTGTTTTGAGCATTAAAATTGTACCATTTACTCATTATGAATACTAATTGTGGATCCTTGTGAACTTAGACTATGAAAATAACATATAGTAGAAAATATAAATCTTGGACACACCTTCTGAGAATAAAGAATTATTTGGAAAGGAGTAGGTAGGAAATCTATTCTTAAGAGGATTATGGGATCCTCTCTCTCTAAGTTAATAAAGAGTGCACTAGATTTGAAATTTGTGAGCATTAAGGGGTACATAAGCCCACCATAAGGATAAATCCTAAGATTGAGAACATGATAGACTTACTCAAATAAGGTGTATAGTTATTTTTGATCTGTAATCACGTTGACTTATTGAACAAAGTCAAGAAAGTGCAATCTCAGAATGAGAATTGTAGTTAAATTTAGACCAAGTTATCAGAAAAACCTGTAAGGATGAGGTTTTTGACACCAAAGATAACCTTTTTGCTTCAGGAAAAAATAAGTTGCTCCAAAATATATGATTTTAAGAGAACAATCATGCAAGGGCGCACATGCCTCATTAATTTGCTTCACTAGGAAGAGCAAAGATAAGAGAAAATATGAGTAAGACATTTTTTGGTCAGAATTGGGGACAAGTAAAATAAATAATTATCTTCAAGTTAAGTTTAGAATTTCAGCCTTTTTGGAGATTCACCCTAGATATCCAAACCAGTAGAACCAAATAATGGACCCAAACCTGAAGATGTTGTGAAGTAGCAACATTTTAGGGGTTGGCAATGGGCACTTCGTTAGTAAATTTTTGAAGGAGACCATAGATAAAAACTTATTTAGAGAAAATTTTAGGTGAAGTAACCTGAAACTTCTTTTCCAACCTTGAGGGTTGGGCCCCATTGTCAAGATAAAAATATTGGTGATGGAACCCGAAGATGGGATTCCATGTGAGAGATGTTACACTGAGTAACAGTCACCTCAATAAAACCATTGTGAAGATGGAACAATTGAATACTATAGTTTTCTCATAGTGTAATGAGTAAATTAAGAGGTTTTACGCCGTTGTTGAATTGTCCTACATTCACGTAGAATGTTATGAAATGGGGAGACCACAAAATGTGTCCTTTAAACTGTATGTGTAGTGTACAAGGTTAACCCTAGCAAGCTACAAGAGAGTGATCACTCTTGTCCACTCAAGAGATATTTGCAGCATCTAAGACTTGAAATGTGGTAAATCTCTATGATCTTATCTGGTATATCCTTTGTAAAATTTAATTGAATATAATCTCTACACATCTCCCTAAGACCAATGATCATATAGAAAGGGTAGAACACCATTGTCATGGGGTAATTTGAAGATCGAGTTGTGATTGGACCCAACATGGTCAAGGAAATGGAAGATCACCTTCGAATGATCAGACAAAGGCTTTAGGAAGTTGTTGAACATCAATAAAGTTATGTTGATCTAAAGAGGATTTCAAGAGAATAATCTATGGGGGGAAATGTGTTCTTAAGAATCAAGCCAATAAAAAGTGCAATCAAATCCATGAAGTTGGATCCTCGATTTGTGGGACCCTTTGAGATCACTAATAAGATCAACCCGGTTGCATATCGACTTGCTTTGCTGCCTAACTGGTCAAATATTAATGGCACCTTTCCACATATCCCTGCTTAGAAAATATGTTGTTGATCTTGATCATGTGTGGGATGTTTTCTAATCTGCAGATGGCAAACGCCAAGGCTATTGAAGTGATGTCGATGAAGATTTTAGAATTTTAGTCCAAATCCTTGAGGAAATAAATTCTAGAATGATGTAAGGTCCAGTGGGATCATTATTTTGAAAGGAGTGCCACTTTATGGAAAGCGGATGTTATGAAGAAACATTTGCCTTTTTTGTTTGAAAATATATAATAACTTTTTTATGATAGGAAACCCATGGGACTGGGTTTAACCCAGGGGGATAGTATATCATACCCCATCCTTGGCAAGATTTTATCCTAATAGACTATGCATTGAACAATAGATAATGGATGTCTAGTTTAAATGCTTTGAATGATTATTGTATTATTTATACTTATCTATCTTGAAGAATACGGTATGTGTGTTGTTGATGCACAACACCAGGTACCTTCGTGAATGGAAGAGGTAGAAATGCCCACCAAGAATGAGGGACTTGAAAAGGGAAGTGATGACTAGATATCTCAGGGTAACATGGATGGCTACCCTCATATAGGCATGTATTATTGCTTTCTAGGGTGATCATCAACCCGACCATCTAGAGCCGAAGTTAGTAGCCTAGAAGCTATCGTAAATTCTCCGACTGAGATGGGTAGATGATTTGATGGTAAAACATCCACCTTGTTTGATACACTTGATTGATTTATCTGGTTTTTTGTTGTGTATAAATGTTTTTTTTAAGGAACTCCATCAGAAAAAGGATTAATGGATATAGAGGGTCCATTATCCTACATCCATTTGAATATACCATACTAATAGTTGATATTAGTATGGGTATATAATTTAAAAAATGAGTTTTATTTTAAAATTAAATGAAATATATTTTATTTAAATAATGCATGAGTGTTATTTAAATAAAAAGAATGTATATTATTTAAATAAAAAACAAGTTTTATTTAAATAATTAGAATATATATTTATATAATAAAGGAGTTTATAATATATATATATATATATATATATATATATATATATATTAAATAATAATTGAGTTTATTTAAATTAAAAGTTACTTTTGAATTAGTAAAAAGAAAAAAATAATGAATGCATTCTTTAAATAAAAAAAAAATCGTGCATGTTTTATAAAGAAAAATGAAAAGAGTTCTTTTAATTCAAAGAAAGGAAAAGGGCAGATGGAACTTTTTAATTAGAAGAAGTGGAACTGCATTTTAAAAAGAGCTTCTAGATGAAGTTTTGGGAAAATGGACAACAAAAACAATGTTTTATAATTGTTAAAAAAAAAATTTATCGCCATTTTGGTCAAGGGAGTCTTGAAGGCAGGCATATGGGAATTAATGAGGAGAGAGGACTTTGCGGGTAAGGCAGTTGATTGAACGCAGGCAGATGGGAATTAATGAGGAGAGAGGACTTTGCGGGTAAGGCAGTTGATCTTTGCCACGATAAAATATTAGAGGGATTTTTGAAGAAGGGGATAGCAAAAAAAAAAGAGGATTGTGCTGGAAAAAAAAGGAAACAACAACAAAGAAGAAAGGAAGCTCAAATGCGTTTTCCAGGTTGAAATTACTTGGAAATCTTCTTGTTTTTCCATTTTTTTTTTAATTGATTCATGGGTTGAAAAAAATTTAGATTAAAATTTATAAAAAAATTAGATTAAAGACAATTTATTTTTTGAATGTTGAAGTCCCCGGCCCACTATGAGGCGGCTCATAGTGGTGAGTCCATTGTGAGTGACTCACAATGGATCGTTGTGAGATGGCTCACAACGGTGAGCCTGTTGTGAGCGACTCACAGTGGATCATTGTGAGCATCTCACAACTGTGAGCCATTGTGAGAAAACTCACAACAGAGCGTTGTGATATAACTCACAATGGGAGAGCCCATTGTGAGGTGGCTCACAATAGTGATCCCGTTGTGAGTGACTTACAAGGGATCGTTGTGAGCAGCTCACAATGGTGAGCCACTGTGATATGGCTCACAGCGGGGGAGCCTGCTATAAGGTGGCTCATAGCGAGAGAGCCCACTATGAGGTAACTCACAGCGGAGAGTCATTGTAAGAGTCTCATAATGAATCGTTGTGAGACAACTCACAGTGATGAGCCCGTTGTGAGCGACTCACAACGGATCACTATGAGCATACCACAATGATGGACCTGCTATGAGACAGCTCACAATGGTGGGCCTATTGTTAGGTAGCTCACAATGGTGGTTGTGAGACATCTCATAGTGGAGGTTCCATTGTAAGAATCTCATAATGGAGGCCCTAGGGCCTCACACCTAAAAAAAAGAAAGAATTTTAAACATAAAGAAAGAAAATAAATTTGATTATGTTTAAAATAGAAAAAATAAATAAATGATATAAACATAGGAAAAGAATGGAGATTTTAAAATGTTTAAAATAGAAAAAAGAGAAAGAATGTAAACATAGGAAAAGAAAGAAGTTTTTAAAATAAAAAGTAAAAAAAAAAAAATCTATTAAGTTTTATTTATGAAATATTGTATGGAAAGAAAGAAAGGAGAATTCTATCATATTTTATTTTATGAAATTTATAAAAAGAGAGTTTTATATTCTTTGTATATAATTGAATGAAATATATATAAAGGAAGTTTTATATCTTTTGAAATTAAATTTTTAAAAAGACAGTTTATATTCTTCGTATATAGTTGAATGAAGTATATATAAAGGAAGTTTTATATTTGAATGAAATTTATAAAAAGAGAGTTTTATATTCTTCCTATAGTTGAATGAAGTATATATAAAGGAATTTTTATATTTAAATGAAATTTATAAAAGAGAGTTTTATATTCTTGTCTATAGTTAAATGAAATGTATAAAAAATAACCCTGCGTGGGTCCTTTTTTTTATCGGTTCTCAAGCCTTACCCCTGCGTGGGCATTTTGAGTCGTATGTTGTTGCCCCTGCGCAGGTCCTTTTCAATGTTCATACCCTCCCCAACGTGGGACTCAAGGATGATTTTGTACCTTGGCAGTAGTTTCTCTAGGGTTATGGTAGGATTACTTGCTTGTTGGTTGATTGTCTCTTCGAAGCTTCTAGTTATTTCTCACTTGTTCTAAAAGTTTACGGGACCCTTTCAAAACCCTTTTCACCCATAAAAAAAAATGTATAAAAAAGAAGGTTTACATTCTTTATTTCTATGGTTGAATTGAATCTTTGGAAAAGGAAAGAAAATAAAGAATATTGGATTTGGTTTATTAAAGAAAGGGAGAGAGAGTTGAATAATTTCTAATTATTTGATAATGATTTGTTTATGGTTTTTGGTAGATTAAGTATTTAATTGATTAAGGTTTATGGGACCTTAATAATTTAAAGAAACAAATGAGTTTAATTGTTAATCACATCTAAGGGATGGTTTTTATGTTTAAACATGAACCTTTGATTGATTAAAGGATGATATGATGAAATGAAAGATGACCTCCCTAGATGTTGAGTGAATTATTTGTAAAGATGCATTTGGTGATTGTATAGTTGCAATTTGGCACTATAAGCATGATTCATAGTTTCATGAGTTGTCCTGATCCCTTACCACCATCAATTGAGTGAGGAACAAGATAAAGGACCAAGGACAACATCAAAGATCCAAGATAAATACTTATTTATGTTACGGATGAAATATTTTAAGATTAACCTTTATTTGGTTATTAATGTAATGTTCTATTCTTTAAAAGTATGGTTTCTTTTACCATACTCAAACTATGTATTGATTTATTAATGTATGGAAGTGTATCTCCTAATTGTAAACTATGATGCACCTTGATGATTTAGTTATGTTAGCCATTTATTTATGCATGTTCTAGTTAGATATTGTCTTATTTCAAGCATCTCTTTTTATTCCTTTATTTCACTATGTTCCATGCTTGATTTAATTGCTTAGACTTAGTGTTTATTTTTCTATGTTGATGGATTTTAAAATGTTTAGAATAGTTAAGTAAATTCTTTAGATAATTAAGATTGCTAATGTATTGAATAGAGTAAAAGAACCTAAGGGATTATGGGATCCCTTAGGACCAGGATTGGGTGAACTTAGTGAAAGAAGCTAAATTGAACAGACTTATGCAACCTAGTAGTTTTAAATGAAATAAACTATCTATGAAAGTATAGGGCTACTCTGTTGCAAGGATGAGACGAGTAGTCTATTTGCAATTTTATCGTATACCTGCATAGATAGACTTGTGTAGGGTATAGAGATGAACGTACCCTTCAACGGATAGAAGAAGATAAGCTAACTTTAACAGACTTGTGGTTAATAGCTTATCACAATATTCATAGTATACTTGCACAAATAGACTTGTGCATGGTAGAGAGATGGGTGTATCCTGATTAGATACTAGATAGAAGGTTGGTGATAGGAATAAATATAGACAACTTGAACTTAGGGTTAAATTATATTTCTTTTCAATTGCACGTACCGAGTGAGATAAATATCTCTATTGAGTATGCATTAGTTTTGTTAATTTTATTGTTGTTAAAAAAATAGCAACCCCTTAGATTTTTGGGTTGTTACATTTGGTATCAAAGCTCTAGATACGAGGTACTAGAGCTTCAAGTTGTGTTGGGGATTTGGGTATCTTCCTGTACAAGCCTTTTTAATTCTTAAGCCAAGTCAGGAAGACCTAGAACTCCCACTTGCTAAAAGTCATAGGAGGAGGATTACCCCTAAAAGTAGTTGCTATGTTGTAGCACCTTACGTTAGTAAGTGTGGCCATGGGCATAGAGTTACTTAGTAGTTTAGAGTACCGCCTATCGTAGAATGAGAGTGGTTTTAGCATTGAGACTCTGTATTTAGGTTATGCATATGGCATATTTAGCTAGAGTTAGTAGTGCAGTTCAAGAAAAAATTTGTAATCTATCATGATATCCTCCTTTTTGTGTGATAAATATATAATGGTACCTAAGACAAGAGGAGGAAAATTTATTCCTTCGAATAGACAAAGTTGTGAGGATAATGTTAAAGGGAAAGTCCAAGATAAATGTTCAATAAACTTAAGCAAAGAGGTGGAGAACCTCATTACTGTTGCCACTATGTTATAAGAACAAATAGAAAAATAAGCAAATATCTAGGATGTTATTGTGAAGCATCTTGGCATGTCTGACATCATATAGGAAATAAAATGGTTGGAGGTTCATAGAACACTAGTTAATTTCCAAGCTAGATGGGTTTTATACTAATGAATAAGAAGAATTGTTTAGTGAATACCCAATTTTCTCAAGAATTTAAGGATGATTCCTTACATATAGTAAGTGTAACCATTGACATTATCAAGGAGTGATAATAATATTGATAGATCATGGGGATGAAGAGACCAACCCCATATGGAAGTATAATCTTGGAGGAAACTATAACCTAATCCAACTCCTTAGTATGACAAAGAGAAATGACACCAAGATAAGGAAGAGAAGAAGAGAGAACTTTCTCAAATTTCAGTGCTAGCTAGGCATAGTGAAATGAAATCTAGACCCCCAAAGATATTTTTTGGAAGAAATTTCAATAGAGGTAGAAAAAACCTCACAATTGTAGTTTAGTTACTACAAGAACAATTGATTAATAGAGGGAACAAATGAACCAACGAAAGCAATAATTGGAAATTATTTATCAAGTTCCTAGAATACAAATTTTAAGGTAGACAGAAGGAAGATACCGCTATAAAATATTACGAAGGTAAAAGCTCATATAAAGGTAGGGCTAGCCAAGGACTTGGAGAATATTAGAGTATCCAAACTGATTGGTAAAATCAGCCAAAGTATGGTAGTGTGAATGGGAAATGTAACCTTATTAAGGAACCATTCATTTGTAACCTAAATAGTAGGGTTACCTTTCATGTGCATAATACAACTTTTCAAATGATGAAATAATTTTAAAGCTAGCAATAAAAATTTAGAGAAATGGTTTTGTTCAAGCCTTAAACAACGACCAAGAAGGACTCCTATATTGTTATGTAATTTTTCCTTGTTAACAAGTGGAATTATTTTTTTTGAGGTTTGTAATTGGAGAGGAGGTGTTTGATGTTCCTTATAACCACAATGAAGGATGGTTCCCAAGCAGGTAGGCTTTTGGGAAGGTTCTAATCCATGTAGCTTGGACTATTATAGATGCATCTGGTGGTGTTTTGAGCATTAAAAATTACACCATTTACTCATTATGAACACTAATCATGGATCCTTGTGAACTTATACTATGAAAATAACATATAGTAGAAAATATAAAGCTTGGAAATACCTGCTGATAATAAGAAATATCTAGAAAGGAGTAGGTAGAAAATATATTCTTGAGAGGATTATGGGATCCTCTCTCTAAGTTGTTAAAGAGTGCACCAGATTTTGAAATTTGTAAGCATTAAGGGGTACATAAGCCCACCGTAGGAACAAATCCTAAGATTGAGAATAGGATAGACTTACTCAAAGAAGGTGTGTAATCATTTTTAATCCGTAATCATGTTGACTTATCAAACAAAATCAAGAAATCACAATATTAGAATGAGGATTGTAGTAAAATTCGAACCAAGTTATCAGAAAAACCTGTAAGGATGAGGTTTTTTGAACCAAAGATAACCTTTTTGCTTTGAGTGTGTTGCACCCAAAAAAATATGATTTTAAGAGAACGATCATGCAAGGGCTCGTAGGCCTCCTTACTTTGCTTTATTTGGAAGAGCATAGATAAGAGAAAATGTGATAAAGATATTTTTCTGGTCAGAATTGAGGAAGAGTAAAAGAAATAATCATATTCAAGGACCCAATTAAGTTTATAATTTAGGAATTCTTGGGAGATTCAACCTAGATATCCAAACCAGTAGAACCAAAGGATGGACCTACACCTAAATATGTTGTAAAGTAGAAATATTTTAGGGGTTGGCAATGGGCACTTCGTTAGCAAATTTTTGAAGGATACCATAGATAAATATTTCTTTAGAGAGAAGTTTAGGTGAAGTAACTTGAATATTCTTTCCCAACCTTAAGGGTTGGATCCCATTGTCAAGAGAAAAATATTGGTGATGGAACCCAAATATGGGATTCCATGTGAGAGATGTTACACTGAGTAATAGTCACCTCAATCAAACCATCGTGAAGATGGAACGATTGAGCACCATAGTTTACTCATGGTGTAATGAGTAAAGTAAGAGGTTTTGCATCGTGGTCAAATTCTCCTATATTCGCATATAATGTTAGTAAATGTGGAGAACACAAAAAGGAATCCTTTAAATTGTATGGGCACTATACAAGGTTAACCCCAACAAGCTACGAGAGAGTGATCACTCTTGTCCACTCAAGAGATATTTGCAGCATCTAAGACTTGAAATATGGTAAAACTCTATGATCTTATCTGGTATATCCTTTGTGAACTGTAACTAAATATAAGCTCTACATATCTCCCTAATATTTATGGTCAAACTGAAAGGGTAGAACACCATTGTCATGGGGTGAAGACCGAGATGTGATAAAACCTGACATGGTCAAGAAAATGAAATATCAACTTGGGATTATCAGGAAAAGGCTTCAAGAAGTTGTTGACCATAAGGAAAGTTATGTTAATCTAAAGAGGATTCAAAGAGAATACTCTATGGGGAAAAAGTTGTTCTTAAGGGTCAAGCCAATAAAAATTACAATCAAATCCATGAAGTCGGATCCTCAGTTTGTGGGACCCTTTGATATCACTGAGAAGATCAACCCGGTTGCATACCGACTTGCTTTTCCACCTAACATGTCAAATATCCATGGCACATTTCCACATATCCTTGCTTAGGAAATATGTTGTTGATCTTGAACATGTGTGGGATGTTTTCTAATTTGCAAATAGAAAACCCCAAGGCCATTGAAGTGATGTTGGTAAATATTCTAGAATTTTTTTCCAAATCCTTGAGGAAATAGATTCTAGAATAATGTAAGGTCTAGTGGGATCATTATTTTGAAAGGAGTACCACTTGAGGGAAAGTAGATGTTATGAAGAAATGTTCCCATTTTTTATTTGAAAATATGTAATAAATTTTTATGACAAGAAACCCACGAGATTGGGTTTAACCCAGATTCTTTTGCAACTCTCCTTCTTGATAGCTTGCTATCTTGAATTTGCAGCAATACTCCTTTTCTCTTGTTGTTTGTAGGCTCTTTATCTTGCAGTTGTAGTTGCTACCCAAAATTTGCTTTCTTATCTTCAAATGTGTGCTCTCAATATCTGAATTTTGTAGCTACAAATTCTACCCTTTTCCTATCCAAATCTGCAATAAATCTCCTCCTTAGATACTGCTAAATCCTCTTGCACTTTTTTGTTCAAATATTTTCCAAATCTATCTTCAAACTCTTTCAAAATACGGCTTGCTTTACTCTTTCAATGCTGCTCAATGTTGTAGCTTAAAATTCTTTCAATCACTGTTTACAAAAAGTTGATTCATTGATGTCCAAAAATATTTAAATTTGCTACTCTCGTTTACTGTAAAGCCTTCCTTCAACTAGTTGTCCAAAAGTACTCGAAAATATTTCCAAAGCTTCTCTAAATTGTAGCTCTATGCTTTGTTTTATTTGTTGTCCTATGATATTTCAACTTCTCCTCTGCAAATCAACAAATTCTCTTTTACAAATCAGCCTACAAAACCTTTGTGGTTATTCTCAAATATCTCAAATATGTGGCCTCTTCAATCCTTATTCTTTCTTCAATATTCTTGTCAAATTCTAACTTCAAATATGATCTTATTCACTGTATTCTTCCTCAATAATTTCAATATCTTGAGATAATAAAAACTACTCAAAATTTTGCAAACTTCTTGCCAAGTCATTTTATTTTTGGGCTTGTTGTCAGATGGTGATAATTGTCCCAAATTCCTTTTATCAAGAGATTCTTCTGCTTGCAATATTCTAACATGAAATTTTATTCAAAACTCCTCCAATGGCCACTGCTTCAAATCTGCAATGAGGCTTTATCTAGCCTTCTTCTTCTTTTCTAGAATCTTCTTGAGATGTCTTCTCTTGGATCTTCTAATTATGTAATGAGGATTTATCTAGCCTTCTTCTTCTTCTCTAGAAATCTTCTTGAGACCTCTTTTATTGGATCTTCTAATTTTGTAGCTACTCAAATATTCTTAATCAATTTTTTAATGAAACCTTACCTTGGTTTCTTCAATCTTCCAATTATGGAATTTCTGCAATGAGATCTCCTTTATTCGATCTCAAAAATATATTGCTTCTCAACTTTGCAATAGGACATTTTTGTAGTCCTCTTTATCTTTAGTCTTCAGACTTCAATCTTCGATCTTCAATCTTCTAAATATGGAAGTTCTTCAATGTGACCTCTTTTCTAGGTCTCTTCAATATTTAATTTGTAGTTTGTAATCTTCAATGAGGATTTCCTTCTTTGTTCTCCTCAATATTCAATGGGGCCTTCTTTCTTGGACCTCCTTAATCTTCAATTAGGACTTCCTTATTGATTCTCCTCAATATTCAATGGGACCTTATTTCTTGGACCTCCTTAAATATTTAATGTCTACTTTTCTACAATAAAGAGTTAATCCCTACACGAGAAAAGCACATAGAATTTCAGGCAATCGGAGGTAAAATTCTTCTCTATCCATTGTAGGAAGCATCTCAACTTTTGAGAACTAATATTCTACAAAAAAAAAATAGACAATAATAATCAAATATATTCAAATTTCTATAATTCTAAAATCAATAATCTTCACTAGCTATCTCAAATACTAGCGAGAGCAAATATTTGATGAATCTTAGTCTTCACAAGTTTTCCTTCAACCATGTGGAAATTTTCTAGTCAAATACTAATCTAGAATCTTCTCTCTCTCTCTCTCTCTCTTTATCAAGATTATCAATAGGACCTCCTTTAGGGTCTCTTAATCTCTTAAATATCAAGGTCTATCTTCAAGACCTATAAATTTTCTTCTATTCCAACTTTGCTCTTGGAATAGGTAAATCCTTAATTATCACTGGTTTTCCTTCAACATAGTGAGAAAATCTATCTTCTATGGTTTTCCTTTCCAAAGGTAATTTCTTCAACTTTACTAGTTTCTCCTTAACCAGTAGAAATATTATTTTCAACCAAAAACCTGTGCAAGATAAAACCTTGTTGTAGCTCTAATACCACTGTTATATTTTGAAGCTAAATGCATAGAATAAAGTAATCACAACATATAAAATAAAGTCACAATATGAAATATATGATAATGGCAAGCATATAAAACTCATAAAATACTTTATAAATGAATCATATAAATGCCACTAATAAATGTTCACAAAAATATGATCTTTATTAAATAAAGATATCAAATACATCATACTTTATCATTCTCCATTATGAGTGCATATTACCAGTCACTCTATATCTTTTTTGTATATTTATCTCTATCCATATACCCATTTATAGGATAGAATGTGACTCTTCATATGGAGGATTCTTGGCCTTCACTCTTGCTATGACTCTTCATATTCCTATTCTATGGACACATGTACATAGGGATAACTATACACATTTACTTGTGCATTTATCACATTGTATAAAGTGAATACTTTCATCCTAATCTATGAAACTCTTTCCTAATATATAGTACCCATGGTGGTACATTGGCATGAACCAAATGATGTAATATATTCCAACACAATTAGGGTTGTATATATCAGATAAAAATGATAATGAATGAAAATGATAGAATGGTGTCCCCAAGATTATGAATAGCATCAACAATTGTAATATTATCATGTGTAGCAAGTTTTATAGCAACTGGAAAAAGTATTCCAAAAGAGACAAGACTTGAGCTGATAGATCAAGCATAAACGTATAGAAAAAGGGTATAGTATTAACATGGTAGTATATGAGCAAAACTTAAGAAACAAATTTGTAATCAACCAATAATAAACATAAGTCACACAAACCAAGTATTTCTACTAGTCAAAAAAGGATCATGACTATCCCTTGCAGTAAAACAAATGCTAAGTCTTAGCAAGTGCATTAATGGTAGAGAGTATCAAGCCTATTCATATTCCTTCATCACAAAAATATTCTCCTTTAGAAACCAAGGAAGATACACAAGCCTTTTTTATGCAAGAATCATAAATAAATCTCTAAAATCTATAAGTTGGTGATAACCATGGAGTCCAAGAAGAGAAGAGTTACTACCACACCATCAAACCCCATTGCAAAGAGGATAACCCATGCACAATATACAAGGACTGAGCCCTTGAAATATATAGAAGATATATCCAAAGGGATGATGGACCCTAATTGTCATGAGATGCAAGGATGTTAAGGGAAGAATCATACCAAAGGTACCTAAAAGCTAAAGAAGAGTCTTTTGTAGAAAAAGTTTGGACTAGTTGCCTAGTCCAATATCATCCATATTATGGTCTAGTAGAGGCATATGTTTTACACTATTAATCTTACCTAAATATGGTATTTATGGCCCATGATGATGCCTTTCAATAAATAGTGTTTGAAAAATCCATACGGTAGATGTTGCTACTACGAAATGGGTTTAAGATGAACCCTGAGACTACAAACTATTACTATGCCAAGATTAAGGATAAACTAAAATGCTTAAATGGATAGCTCCTTGAACCTAAAGTAGTTCTAAATTTTCCCCTAGAAGAGGATATCTTCATTGAAGAGGACTAAAATATGTTAAGTATGGTAGCATTTATCTTCGACGTTGTTGATGATAAAATAGTAGTACATGAGGAGTTAGTTTTCCTTCATATACTAAGGGGAAAATCAAAAAATACTTCAATGGCTTCATTTCATAGTAGATCCGTGAGGTGCTAGCCAATTTTAGGAAAAATCAGAGCTTTAGGTACTGCTCATTCCTAGCTTGTTTAGTATTACAACAAACTAGCTTGTTGCTAGAGCATCTAAATATGAGGATGGAGGATGAGGAAATACAAGCAAGGGATGCTTCACTCTAGAATGAAACCCTATACCAAAGTTCTTCTTACTATCATTTTTCAAATTAATTTCTAGTACCAACAATAAGTGCAATCAAACAATAAAATCCTCAATGTATACCAGTGGCTACTATCAAAATCCTATGAGTACAGATAAAAGGGGATTGGTATTTCCTAGAAAATACCACTATTTTATGCATTTTTTGTTCCAATAAAATTTTATATGTTTTTCAAAAATATGTAAAAAAGATAGTGGTGTGTATTAATTTTTTGAGGCAATAAGATTTATATGATATCACCTATGCAAGTGGGCAGGACAAAATAGCATTTTACAAGACCCCTTTTCAGTTGAGGACTATAACTCAAGATAAAAGAACGGTAGTTGATGAGCTAGAGGCCAAATTCAAAGAGTTTGGGTTAAATGTTTTTCAAGATACCTAGAATAATGACCTAGATATAAATTTTATTGCATGGATTAAAATTTCTAGGATTTCCAAAAAGTTTGACCATGAGCTCAGGTTTGATCTTGAAAAGTTTCAAAGTACACAGGAGGAAGCTTTTCCACCTCTACAAAAGGAGAAATTATTGTTGTGAGAGCCCTAGAAGAGGCTATATGAAATTTTCTATATAAAATTAAAGTATTGTTATCATATGCTTTCAATCAGCACAACTATGAAGATATTCCTCTAGAAGAAGAAATAGAGTAGTAACAAGACCAAAGGATGGTTGAAATTTCATCAGGAAATTGGTCAAAATAAGGCATCCTTTGGGAGTTTAGACCCAAATAAATATGAGACTTTTAGTCAATGTTATTATATGGAACACTTGTAAGGGATCATCATCAAGGCACAAGACAACAAAAATAAATCCACAAAGAAAAAAATTCTAGTTATAGATATGTTTCAAGCACCCTCAGATGAAGTTACAGTTGTATGACTAGATTTTCCAGTAAGAAAGTGGTGTGGCAAAGTTTAAAATAATTGGGAATACTTTGAGGAAATTAGAATTGGTACTTTATATAGAATCACCTAAATAAGGATATAATATAGAATTCATACCCCGAGATACCCCTACTTAATCTTCAAAAATGGATACCAGGTCGATCATACAGACGCAGGAGGCAGAACCAATAGATGAAATTGTAATTAGAGCATTAGTTATTAATCCTACCTAGATAGCCAATCTAGAGGGGGTAATAAAGGTACATAATGATATCCCTAAACTAACCCATTCACCAGTGGAACTACTATAATTATCTCTAAAGTCCTAATTTCACAAGCTATTTCAGCCCCACTAAATAAGAGTCCCCAAACCATAACATATTTGGTCAATATTCCTTTGACCATACCCACAAACACTTACATTCAATAAATAGTAGTCCCACCCTCCTTAGTAGCCCCAACATCATCATCTCCTACTACTATCATTCCCTCTCTTAAAATAACCTCACTATCCAAACCCTTGATTGCATTCCTACCAACTCTAAGGCAATAAGAAATATCATAAGAAACAACATCATCCTTGAATGTATTGGATAAAATTTACACTATTTAGCAACAAACAAAGAAACATAATTAAAATAAATAGACAGTATTAGTGCAGCTATCAATGACTATCCAATTGATGTGTCACTTTGCCCCACAAAGGCAGGCATGTTAGAGTTAGAGTATATTACATCATTTGGGTTATGTAAATGTACCACCTTAGGTACATAGTTAGGATAGGATATTACTTTAAGGGGAATTTATCTAGTTACTTCAAGCAATGTAATAAATACACAAGTGGCATGTGCAAGTTGTAATGTGCAAGGTGTCCCTTTGTACAACTAGGTAGAGTGTTGGTTAAGGAATATATCTTCTTATATAAAGGGCCTCATAGTAGTAGAATATATATCACATCACATATCACATATACATCCATATCATATCTCAAGTACTCTTATATGGAGTACAATGTAGCTCTTTAGCTTATATTAATGGAGTGACCATTTCCTCCATATTGCATTGTATTTTCATCATTTCTATTTATAGCATATTTTAGTCATATTATTGTTTCACTTTCTTTCATATTTCAAGAATTTCATTGGGACCTATGGTAGATCTCTCCACAACATATATCTTTAAAAGCTAACAATGGTATCAGATCAATAGTTAATCAAAATAGGAGGACCTACATCCATTATAAGAGAAGTCTAGTAGGTTAAGAGGAATAGGGAGAGTCACCATTACTATTGTTGACCTGCATCTTTAAACACTGGATCTACCATTGAGTGTCACTACATGCAAAAGTTACCATTAGGATTAATTGATATAAAAAACCATAGTAGTTAACAGAATTAGAAAAGGGAGGATTGAAATAAATCTTAGTTGCAAAAAATTTGAGATTACATCTGGCTAGGGTCTTTTCACAAAGTTGTAGAAAAACTCGTGAAGACTAGGACTCAACATTCAAGCCACTAGTTTGACAAATCAACTAGTGAAGATTATTATCTCCAAAATTACAAATTCTTCCATTCCAGTTTCTAATAGCTTATTGCAGGAAAAGGAGATTCAAGAAAAAATTGGGAAGCTTCCTACAAGAGAGTTAGGAAGAACATCTTCAAGAATCATTCCAGCACTTGCAGCAATAAGGTAGAATATTGAAGATTTCAAAGACCTCAAGAAAGGTCTCATTACAAGAGCTACAATCTTGCAAATTGCAGAAGTAAAGAAAAGGCCACAGTAGCCTTATAGCAGACTCAAGGAAGAAGAGACTCTAGAAGTTAAGTCATAAGATGAGAAAAAATATTGGTGATATCCATTCAAGATCAATACCTACATAGTATAGAAGAAGAATAGGCCAAAGAATCCTAGAAGAAGAATAGGCCAAAGAAGCCTAGAAGAAGAAAAGACCAAAGAATTCTAGAAGAAGAATAGGCCAAAGAAGCCTCAAAGAAGAATAGTCCAAAGAAGCATTGAAGTAGAATAGGCCATAGAATCCTTTAAGGCCATAGAAGCCTTAATTCTGAAGACAACTTCAGAGAAGGATTCCTATTTCAGAAGGAAAATACTTGATTCAAAAGTAAACTCCAAATAAGAGTTTCTAAAAAAAACTTCATAGAAGAATTCCTGACTCAGAAGAAAGACTCCAAAGAAGAGTTTAAAAAATAGAATATTGGAGATCTCCATTAAAGCCTCCAAATTGTAGAAGAAAGATAAAGGACCAGTTATGTTGAGGATAACTTAGGCTTATTCACTTAAGCCTAAGTTAATATATTATTTATTATTATTCCTATTTCTTGCACTTTGTATTCACGTGAGGCATAGTATGCCCATGTTAGAAATAGGTTGTTAGCATGTTGTTAGCATGTTGTTAGATGTTAGTTAACTGTTAGAGATCTTGTTTGTCTTCTAGCAGTTAGTGGACATCCATAGTTAGCATTTTGTTAACTAGTAGTTAAGTGGTTGGCCATGTTTGCCAGATTGTTGCAACCACTTAACCTACGTGAGATTCCTATGTAATCCTATATATTACTTGCATTTCATGAATAAAGTAGCTTCATACTATTGTTCCTACATCATTGCTATTCAGAGCCGAAGGATAATTTTTTGCAGGAGGGAAGGCAAACTGCCACTTCACTGTTAGGTGCCTAGTGAGAGTGCTTGTGCATCAGATCCTAGGAAGGTGTTGACTGAGATTTGACACTGGGTGAAGCTGAGGTAGCAGATGGTAGCAATTATCCCTGCACCACTTATCTGCCTTGAAGAGAGATTGAAATTTTCCTTGAAGGAGAAGTTGAGTTAATCTCAACAGTTCAAGTGAAGTTCAAATTGCATTGGAAAAAGAAGTTGAGTTCATTACAAATTTAAAAAAATTATTGCCTTGTGCATGAAAAGATCTCCATTCTTTTTATAAAATATTAATTTTATATTAATATTTTATTAAAAAAAAAAAAAAATCATGCAAAAGACAAAGCTTTAGCTAACTAAAGCTTGAATAGACCTAGATTTCAGTCTATTGGGAGCTACTACCACCTCACGGCAATCGGCGCCTCCTTTGACGACTGGTTCCATACAAGAAACTAGCGGCCACACCAGCCGGTGCCGCCAGCCACTCGATGATCGCCCCCACCAGCCGGCAACGCTGACCATCGGACGTGGCAGTAGGGGCCAGATACCAACCGACGGGTCTCTCCCCAACTAACGACAACCGACGCGCACAATTGGCATTCAATGAAAGCACTGATCGACGTCCGGTAGCACCAACACTGGTTGACGTTCAGCAGCACCAACGCTGGTCGGCATCTGGTCGACGTCGGACACCAAAGGCTGCCCCCGACAGAACAACGATTGGAGACTTGGCATTTTTGATAGCAAGTGAAACGCCCCGACGATTTAGGTTGACGTAGGTGGAGAAAAATTTGATCGCTTGTGTAGGAGATGACCAAGTTACAGCGAGCTCCCAACAATTTTTTTTTTTTTAGCGATTTCAGGTGGATTTCGACGACGTTTTCTAGCCATTTCTGCCCTCCGACAACGCTTTTCGAAGACCCGAAGCACCTTTCGCGTAACACTGGTTTTTTCGACGACTGCAAATGAGTCCTGGCGAGGAAAAATATTTTTGGTGAGAAATAATTATAAATTTCTAAGGTTTATAAATCATCGATCGTCGGGAAAATTCGATGTTGTCGGTGACCAGCGACATGGAGGTGGTGGGGTTCTTTTATCCCACATCGGGCAGGAAAAGACCCGACCAGAATTTAAAAGTGCTTTCACATGCTTAGTGAATCATGATCACTAGTGGTGGTCACATTGACCGCGGTCGCACACGGGATGCCTCAGTAGAGGACACAGTGTTGCCACGTGGCAACACGAATTTGGGCGTTCGGTTCCTCTTGGAGTTCGTTGTCACCTTTGGGGTTTAGCTTGGAGTGACCGTTGCATTTTCGAAGCTTGGGCGAGAGTTGACCACCACCCCATTCTTGCCACCGAAGCAAACATTTTGTGGGAATTCCAATTTTGGCGGCAAATTCAAATTTCAAAATTTCTCATTTTGACGGGAAAATCCAAGGAGGACATTCAAAATTTGCAAAATTGGCACCCAACTTTGAAAGGTGATATCTTTCTCGTTATTGGTCCGTTTTTGACAAAAAATTTTGCATTATTTTACAAATTTAGAAATATTTCCATATACTTTGCCTCCTCATCCAAATTCTTCATTTTAAAGGCTAAAAATTGCAATTTTAGTGCTAACTTTTGAAACTGCAAATTGAGTTGTAATTAGCCTAATTTTGTAATTTGGAATGCAAAATTATTGTAAAATCTAGGCAAATTGATTGCATAGGAAACTGAAATTGTTCCTAAGCCTAGATTAATATTCTACAAGACCATTTTGTAATCCTCCTAGTCTGGCATTTACTAGGAAAAATGTGGCTCAAGACCTCAGATCAAACATGGAAAACCTTACTTCTGTAGTAGACATTTTAGCAGAGAAGGTAAGAGATATTGTTGTGCAATTCAATCCTGGTGAAATCAAAATCCACCATAATCATGCCAACAAAGCTAAATGTGAGGTTAAAATGTATGATGGATATAGGGATCCCGATGTCTTATCTGCATGGATTTTAGATATGCAAACTTGGTTTGCTTATGTTGAAATTCCAAAGGATGAAAAAGCCACATTTGCTACACTAAAACTCAAAGGTTTAGCAAAATTTCTCATTGTAGAAAGATAGAGCCATAATGCCACCATGACTTGGAAAGAATTAACTCAAATTTTGAAAAACACCTTCTTTCCACCAAACTACCAAAGTGACCTCACTACCAAGTGGTATAGATTGAGGCAAACCTATGGAATGTCAGTTTCTAATTTCATTTTCCAATTTAATAGGTTGAGGGTATTTCTTGGTGTGAAAGATTCAAAAGATGATTTGATTAATAAATTCACTCGTGGCTTGCAAGATCAGATTTTCAAGGAGATCAAATTCAATGTCTTACTCACCTTGGATGTGGCATTCAATCATGCCATTCTTGCAGAGGAGAAAGTTGGTGCATATCAAAAGTCTCATTCATCACATGAGGGCTCTTCCAAATGTGGGAATCATCATCAACAGAAGGTGAAGAACAATTCTCAACCTTTCCCTCATTCCTCTTCTCCTCCCACTTCTCCTAAAGCGCATTCTTCTTCCTTTCATGCTAAATATTCTTCTTCTTCATTGTATTGTGACTTTTGTAAAGAGCATGGACATGTAAAATCCAAATGCTATACTTTTGAGAAGTTTAAGAAGAATAAATCCCTAATTGTACAACCTACACATGAGGAACCACAAGATGGTCCCATTTTGGCTACAGGGACAGAAGAAGAATATCCTGCTTTAAAGGGTAAACTGAACAAAGTTACCCTAATTTCCAATGTGTTTGCTCAAGGGGGGCATGATCATTTGTTTGTCACTAGAGCCCACTTGACGCATGATTTCTATGTTGATTGTATCATTGATAATGGATCACAAAAGAACCTCATTGCGAAGTCCGTTGTGGAGAAGTTGAAACTTCCCATCAAACCACATCACCAACCTTATGCACTTGGGTGGAAATATGTAGACTCCACATCCAACATCACCCATACTTGCACCTTGACTTTTGCTTTTGGTGACAATTTTGTGGACAAAGTTAGGTGTGATGTCACAGATATGGATTGTTGTGGACTCTTGCTAGGTAAACCCTATCAATTTGATATGAATGCTATTTATCATGCTAAAAAGAATACCTACACATTGGAGTTGCATGGTAAAAACTACTTGATACAAAGCACTACACCTACTTCCAATTTGATATTAAGTTGTAGGCAAGTAAGGAAGCCATTGAGTCAAGCACTTATTTTAGCTCCTACTAGCATTTGTCCCACACAAAATGAAGAAAAAGCTCCACCTAAGGAACATGTAAAGGAAGAAGTTTCACTCCCACATGATGAACAATCACAAGAGCAAGTGGTTAAGGAACCCACCATTCTCACTCATGAGAAAGATACCATTGATTCCATTGGTATAATTTTGGGTACACCTACAACTACTGAACCACTTGTTCCACAGAAGTTACCTTTGGCTTTTCCCACTCCCACCATTGCACACATGGAGGAGCAAGCTAAGGTTACTTCCCTTAGTGAGCACCAGTAGAGCCTTCTAGGCAAGATACCACAGGACTTGCAAGAGACTCTGTAGGGAATGGTGCAAAAACATCACAATCCTCACTCACCACAGGATGGAGGCAGAGTTTGTGTTCCTTTGGATGAGTTCCGCTTTCCAGAGACACCATTTTAGGACCCTCTTTTGGTACCTGATCCTATTTTTAGTACTACAGCAGCAATGGCACCTGATCGTCAGCTTCCACTCATTTTTGATAGAGTTCTCAAGATGAAGAATCATCACACTAGACAGGGTTCTTCCACTACCTACCTTGTCGCTCATCGCGGTCACTTTCCACACATGGCTCGTTGGATTACTCACCATGATATGGCCCATGACTTTCCACATTTTTTGAGAGCATTGGGGTCCAATGCTTATATGGTTGGGAGGAGTGTTGAGGATAACTTAGGCTTATTCACTTAAGCCTAAGTTAATATATTATTTATTATTATTCCTATTTCTTGCACTTTGTATTCACGTGAGGCATAGTATGCCCATGTTAGAAATAGGTTGTTAGCATGTTGTTAGCATGTTGTTAGATGTTAGTTAACTGTTAGAGATCTTGTTTGTCTTCTAGCAGTTAGTGGACATCCATAGTTAGCATTTTTTTAACTAGTAGTTAAGTGGTTGGCCATGTTTGGCAGATTGTTGCAACCACTTAACCTACATGATATTCCTATGTAATCCTATATATTACTTGCATTTCATGAATAAAGTAGCTTCATACTATTGTTCCTACATCAATTTAAGTCTTATTCTAGAATTTAAAAGCAATGGAATTAGAGATCTGAGAGGAAGATCTCATCACCAAAACTTATAGAAGCAGAAGGTTGAAGAAAAGGTCTCAGTCAGAAGACCAAAGAAACTGCAAGATAGAAGACCCTGAAGAGGTTTCAAAGAGGAAAAATAAGAAGGCTTGGAGAGCCTTGTTATAAAGCTCACAAAAGCAACGTCAAAATATTTTTTAGAACTTGTTATAGAATTCAACTACCAAGGAAAATTTCTTGATAGTGAAGGACTTGGGACAATTTTCACCATCCAAACATAAGCCCAAGAGAAGAAGAATTTGGCAAGGAGTTCCAAATATTAGAAGAATAATTTGGCAAGGAGTGTCAAATCTTAGAAGAAGAATTTGGTAAGGAGTGTCAAACTCAAGAAGAAGAATTTGGTAAGGAGTGCCAAATTTGAGAAGAAGAATTTGGTAAGGAGTGCCAAATCCTTGAAGAAGAATCTAGTGAAGACCTTAAGAAAAATAGAATATTGAGAAGAAGAAGATCCTGTTTGAAGTCAAAATTCAAAAAGAAGCTTGAAGAGATATTCAGATAGAAGAAGCCTACCAAATCTAGGAGATTTGGAGATTACTTCTCACAACAAGAAGGCACAACTCAAAGAAATGGTTCTGAATCTACAGTAGAAAATAGACGAATACTAGAAGGATTAAGCCACCAAATACAAGGCTCAATATAGAAAGTTTGAGGCTATATATTGGTGAAGGAGAAAGCTATTAGGGACAACCAACAAAGAAGTTGTGTATCCATATACTACAAGGCAACAACTTGGTGAATCATAAGCACCAAGATCTACATCATCTACTTTAGAAGCCATCAAAAAGATAAGCAACTAAGGTGCAACTAGTTGAAATTCTGATTAGGGTTCATTATCAAATTCTATTAAGCACCATATTTGTATTTAAAGTTGTATAAGAATAGATTGCATTATAGTCTTCAAGAAAGTGCAAAAAATGAGAGTTAATTTCAAGGATTATTCGCACATTAATTTTAAGTTGAATAGATTTCATAATTACAACTATCTATCAACTACCTATCATCTACTTTGAAAAAAGAAAAGAATACTAGATCCTACAACTTTGTTTGTAGTAAAAATTTGTAGAATACTTATTAAGGGTTCATTACAGATTACTCTTAAAAGTTGCAGAGATTATTAAGTGCATCTAAAATTATTTTGAGATTTTATTGGAGTGATAAGGTGAGATTGTTAGTGCATTAAATTGATAGTATTATTAATATCATTTGCACTACACTAATTACTCTCAAAAGGGTTACTTTGTGTTTGTTGATTGTTAAGGATCAAGAGCACAAAAACTAGTAGATTAATCAAAGTGTTTAAAGATACTATTTGTTTCATAGAGCCTGCAACATTTCATGGCCCAAAGAAGCCACCAAAATCAAATCAGATTCCTCCAAGGAGTGGAGAAGAAAGCCACCATTGAAATCAGCAAGAGAAGCTTCAAATCGAGACTTGGTGAGTCTTAATATTCAAAGTGTGCCAAAAAGGGGTGCAAAAATTACTTCTACAAAAAAAATAGAAGCTTCTATCTACATGGTTACAAGCTTGGGCTCTTCAGAAAAATATCCAAGCAAAATGGGAAAATATGTCTAATTAAAAGACAACCTCAAAAACCCCCATTTCCTTCAAGAAAGCTGCCATAAAAATCAAGAAATATAGATCTTCAAAAGGAGTGTAAAATGAATGCAATAAGGGTATTCTTATATATAAAATATATTACATATTGGCGTACCAATCTAATTTGTTCTATGTAGGAATTAGAGAAAATTTTAAAGTACATCAAAGGCACACTATTCACAATGTGCAACAGCCAAAGACAACCAAATATTAGCACACTTTGAGCAAAGAAAAGAAGCCTCTCTAAAGGCTCATATCCTCTACATCTTAGATAGCCAAATTTGCAAGCAAACACAACACATTACAAGGCAAAGAGAAGAATTATATTCAAGGGCAAAAAGGAAAGCATAACAGGTTGAATCAATATCAAATTTAGGCATACGTCCAGAGAGCATTCTATACCACTTTTGGAGGTTCACCAAATCTCCAGCAAAGGTCCATCAAAGCATCACTCTTCACTCCAGGTGGAACCAACTCATAAGAAACCACCATCGAATAAAGGAAGATCCAAGAATATTACAATATTTAAATGTGCTCCCAAGGTACACTAAAGAAGTGTTAGAGAAAGAGCCCATGCATAAGGAGGAAGTGACACTTGTCACTTGAAAATAAATTCTAACGTTCACTATGAGTTCCCATATTTCACACGTTCGATAAATGGAACATTACTAGAAATAAATGTGGTACTTTAAAACAAGGGAGACACTTGTCTTTAAATAAAATATGATCTCCTCCAAGGTTGTAACACTCAAACGTTATAAGTATCTTTATTCCCTTCAAGCGCTCAAGAATTAATCGACATGACACTTGTCACATAGCACAAGAACTCTCTTCTATTAAAAGGTACCAAATACCAAGGAATTTGATGCATTCAATATTCCAGCATTTACTCATAGTATAGGCTGAATTACAGTGTGGAAGAAATGTGAAAGAGCATTAAAAGCTCTGGTCAAGGAGGTCAAAGAAGTCCAACATTGAAGCCAAGGGAAAATCAATGCACATCATTCTCTATAAGCATTCAAAGGAAAGGTAAATAAGTGGATTGTCATATACGTTCGAGATCTACGACGGATATGTAGAGAATACATCATCAAAGGTAAGGTCTCTACTTTATTAATATTTTATTTCATTAACTGGGATTTATAAGGTATAACATTAAGTTGAAATACTAAAGAAAATCAACCATATTTGAAAGCAATATAAAAGAGAGAAACACATATTAAATATCCTAATATTTTTAATATTATAACATAGGAGAAATAAGGAATTCTACTTGGAAATCATAATTTCTATTATTGCAAATAATTTTTTTCTAATATTCCATATTAGGGAGTTATAAGGAATACTACATCAAAGTAGGAAATTGGAAATTAGAAACAATAAATATCAAATTATTAAAGGCTATAAAAAGAGGTTTATTAAAGAATATTAAGAGTTGGAAATTAATTGGCATATTAGTCTCAAAATACATTAAAGGGACAAAAGGAATCCAACTATTAAAACCTCATCAAATTAGAAAGTGCTTAAATTTCAATAGGAGTAATAAGATGTAAAAGAAATAATTTTTACTATTCTCAAAACTTTACAAAATCAACTCAAAATTGAACTATTATTCTCAAAAGCACTTTATCTATCATTCAACATATCCAAAATCACTAGGGAGACATAAGGTATTCTACAAAACTTGATAACAATAGCATTCATAAAAAATTATCAAGTACTAAGGTCTCTACAAAGTCTACAAGGACTCTTCAGATTAACAATTCTTAACTAGAGAGATATAAGGAAACCTACAAAGCCTAAGCTTAAAAAAGGGTCTATCAAATCAAAGCTAATAGTTAGGGAGTCACAAGACATAACAATTTAAAATACTCTATCTAATCAACTACAAGCACTTTGTTCCAAGAAACTATAAAGATGTCTGCCTCAATTAATACAATAAACAATGACATGAGCAACACTATTAGAAAAGAAAGAGCAAGTGTCATAAAAAGTGGAATCAAGAATTCACATATAAAATCCAAAGGAAAATTATATCATATTTCAAAAAGGATACATAATAAAGCTTTGAAATATAGATTTGAAACAATGGAGCACTATCTACATGCTCGACTCACTGAAGCAATTGACAAAGGAAAAAATGGCATTCAAATTTCTTTAGAATATGGAAATATACTATACATGGCACTACTTACATTCAAATGTTATAAGGATGAAAATGTAGAATAGAAATGATTGATAGAATTAATTAAGCTAAAAATAGAGATATGAATAGATATGATTATTCACTAGCGAAGATATTTCAATCCTCATGTAGTTTTAGTACCTCGAGTTCTATTAACTCAAAATCTTATCATGATGCTCTAAGTGTATGTTCAGAAGATTCTATACAGGACACAAATAATGATGACAATGATAAAAGCAAAGAGAATTTATTTGCAAGAAGTGGGTGATAACACATCCATCTATGAAAGTACCAACTCCAATAAAAAAAGAGGAACAAATGCAAGAAGGTATACAATGCAATATGAATTAAAGAGGACCAGATCAAGCTGAAGAACATATGAAGACAAAGATCCATATTGAAGATTGAAATCTTTAATACCCAAATAATGTAATATAGGGGGTGTTAGAGTTAGAGTATATTACATCATTTGGATCATGTAAATGTACCACCTTAGGTACATAGTTAGGATAGAATATTACTTTAGGGGGAAGTTATCTAGTTACTTCAAGCAATGTAATAAATGCACAAGTGGCATGTGCAAGTTGTAATGTGCAAGGTGTCCCCTTGTACAGCTAGGTAGAGTGTTGGCCAAGGAATCTATCTTCCTATATAAAGGGCCTCATAGTAGTAGAATATATATCACATCACATATCACATATACATCCATCTCATATCTCAAGTACTCCTTTATGGAGTACAATGTAGCTCTTTAGATTATATTAATGGAGTGACCATTTCCTCCATATTGCATTATATTTTCGTCGTTTCTATTTATACCATATTTCAATCATATTGTTGTTTCAATTTATTTCATATTTTCTGTATTTCATTGGGACCTGTGTTAGATCTCTCCACATCATATATCCTCAAAAGCTAACAAGGCATTATTATTTTCATGGAAGGGGTCATTGGTATCCATTATGGAAGAAGAAATTATAGGGTAGGATTAGTACATAGCTATCAAAGGGATTGACTTAAGAAATATCAAATCCAAGGTTTAAGCACAAATTATGCAAGAAGCTAGAAAGATGGTCTCATACAAATGTGAGTCACTAAATCAAAGACTATCCAAAAATGAGTTGGGATATGTGAAGAATACTTTGAGAAATTCTTATAGAGATTATAGGCTAATTAAATATTAATTAAATTCTAGGTTTAATCAATTAGGTTTTAATTAGATAATATTTATTAGGTTTTAATTGAATCTGGTAGGTTTCTAGAATTTTTTTTGATAAATTTCTATCAGGCCTTATTTTGTTGTATGCTCGTGGTTTTGGGCCAATGGTTTTTCCCCAAATATGGTTTGAAAATTTCTATAAATATGTTTTTATGATCAAATAAAAATCAATTGGGTTCCAAGATTTCCCAATTCCATATCATTTTGGTATAAAGCACTCAATCTATCTATGGGTTGGGTTTGTTACACCTCTTGCAGATGTTGAATCAGAGTAAAACTCTTTGTTCTCTATTATGTTGCCTTCTTTGATGTGGAATCACATCGAACTTTTTTTATGCGTTATTTATAAGGTGCTTAAATAACATAAAATACATAACAATAATCCAACAGTTAGCTAACTTTAGCTAACAACTTGGCTAACAACCTAACAATAAATCTAACGTGAGTGAAGTCTCACGTGAATAATAAGATACCTTATGTTTGGATGTCCTCATCATTCCTCCAAACCATAGAAGCATTGGACTCCAATGCTTTTACAAGAAGGTGGGAGCAAACATGGGAGTGCACAAGTTCCCAAAAATACAGTCCTCGAACTACTGAAGAAAATAAATACCCTTTGGAAGGCTCTGCTCTATCACAAAGAGCAACCATTGCCACCAAGGAATCAATACCACTCCTGTAAAGGGAGTACCCAAGGAATCTATGCTCCAAGGGCTATTTTATTCTTTCTCAAAATGTGCCTTCTTCTCACATCAATCATGCTTCAAAACAAATATAGTGATACAAGTTGGCTTGAAAAAAAATCCAACATATCACCTAGCCATAAAATTTGTGCTTTAGTTGGTAATAACCCAAAACTAAGCACTAGGAAGCAAACGAAGTTGATAAATTTTTGCCACACCTTCTTGCTAACCCCCTATGACCTGAAGCATGCTCCTCAACTAGCAACCTCTACCCTCCTATCAAACAGGCGCCTGAGTATTATGGTTGAGTTATTGTGGGGAAAATTGCAACAAGAGAATAAAATAACAAGGGCACAAATCCTCCAAGTGTCCTTATGGTAATCTTCCCATATTACCAGATTGCATGGATAACCAGTCGCTACAACCACCAAGTGTTATAGAGGAGATTACTACTTACGAGGTTCACTTATATTAAGGAGTGTTGGGTACCACCAATCATGCACTCCATATTAAAAATCCACAAGGATAATTTCTTACAAAGGCTTCAATCAATCCAATTTGATCATAATACAA
The DNA here is from genome assembly GCA_028583015.1 of Wollemia nobilis. Taxonomy (NCBI): domain Eukaryota; kingdom Viridiplantae; phylum Streptophyta; class Pinopsida; order Araucariales; family Araucariaceae; genus Wollemia; species Wollemia nobilis. The sequence goes on from JAQPPZ010003429.1 coordinate 2,238,121, forward strand.
ATCCATAAATGCAAGTGGATATAAATGCTTATAAAAAGCATACAATTGGCTTTGATCCAAAATAATATCCACAATAAGACAAAGTACTGTAATTGCAGAAGAAATCAATTAATAGTAGCAAATTGATTATATAGTATAACAAATAAAATTTATTATTAATTTTTAAATAATTTAATTAATTATTTAAATAATCAAATCAATCAAACTTTAGCCCTTTCTAAAGTAATAAATTTAATCCTTTATTTGAAAAATGGCCACCAATCCAAGCATTCAAAACAACTCCAAAGTGTGTGGCATGCAACGGTCCACAAAATCCCACATGCTCCAACAAACAAGGATACACATGTGTGCATCATGTGAAATTGCTCGTCACCATGGAATGAGCTAGAGGGAACATAATTGAGTTCAGTCGGACGAATTTTGCTGAGGACCTGATTTAGCAACTGCAAATCCACGTTGGCCCCTTGTTTTTTTTAACTTCACCAAGGTTTGCTTTTATTTGTACGATATTGTGATGATGATGCTTCCACATGGTGCGAGGTGGGAATAAGTATCGATAGGAGGTAATGGAGGGCATTGGCGATGGTGTATGCTCACAGAATTCTAAAAATCGTAAGCAACCATGGATGTGTTAGGAGATCATGACATCTAGGGTACAAGAAAGGGTAGCGCAAAATCACCATGAACATTTGGATGGAAGATATCACATTTTACCAATCAATAATGAAAGATTTCAAAAAATGAACACCTCATCCCATGCATGCAGAGTTGCTCTCCCTTTAAATCTACTCACGCTCACTTCGGACCTTCCCTACGGTAAGATATTAATTATTGATCTACCAATATAGAGTACGTTATGAGGCGTCAATGGTTGACCTCAAAAGATGAGCCATTTCTCTTCTTGGACTTCAAATTCACTAAGGAGCCCAAAATTATCATAATGGAGCCCTTGAATACATATCTACAATTGATAGACTTTGAAAGATACCTCAAAATATTTTAGTTTGACATCGTTGCTACTACATTGTGGAAGAGGCATCGATAGATTTATGATCATAAGTTGTTGGTCACTATAGATCCTCGTTGACCAGTGGGAAAATGTGATCAAAATGACACAAGTTGGTGGGACAAAGAAGGCCTAAGCCTATACACCCAAGATCTAGGGAACTTATCTGCAACGGGTGGTCGATTGTGAGGCCCTCTATGCCAGAGATGCGATGGGATCATTTAATATTTACAGTTGCTATGATCTTCAAAAATAGGGCCATGAGCATAAAGCTCACAGGCGATGAACTAAATCAAGGAATTTTTCTCACGACATCGATGACCATCCACTATTGTTTAAGACTAGTTGTCTTCAAGAGCCATGGAAACTATCCTTATAATAGCCACATGAGAGAGATCTCCAAGTACCACAAGGGTTTCTAGATCCATAGTATTAGCAATCCGATGATACCAACATGAGTCAGCTCAACCACACTGGGAGAGGCAAGCACCAGTATTTGAGTTATGTTGCATGCGAGTTCTAACCTAACAATGTGTGTTGCAACCTAGAAGCAATGCATGAGATCTATAGTTTAGGACTTGTCTGGCAGATCCAAAAAATTGCTCTAAGAACCACCCTCAGAAATTACTTGTGAACATCTACGTGATTGGCAATGCCAATGACTACGATGCATTTACTATGGATGAAATGGTCATGGAGGCTAAATTTTGCCATGATGGATGTAGAACCTATGCTGGTAGAGTCAAAGAGAAGCAAAACTCATGCCACACTTACAAATCAGGTAAATACTTCCCTTCAAATAGTGGTGATGTGGTCGATCGTCAAGAAATCAAGGCTGCACATCTTCACATGAGCAACCAAAACACGAGGAGAATAATCCATCACCATTGCAATTTATAAAAGGGCTTTCACATACTATGTAAAAACAAATACAATCTGGACCGAGATGAAACATGGACTCTGTAATAAATTATGAATTTGCAAAATGGAATTGCAAAGGGGAAGGGGGAATTTCCCACATAGGGCAGGAAATTCCTACTCTAATACCAACTGATGTGGAATAACATCAAACTTATTTTGTGCATTATTTATTAGGTGCTTAAATAACACCAAATACATAATAATAATCCAACATTTAGCTAACATTAGCTAACAACTTGGCTAAAAACCTAACAATAAATCTAACGTGAGTGAATTCTCACGTGAATAATAATATACCTTATGTTTGGGTGTCCTCATCACTCTTCCCAATGGTCAACATGGTACTCAATCAAGAGGACCTACAAAACTACTCTCTACAAGATTTGGCACAAATGGCCAAAAACCTAAGTGTAGAGATTCTCTCAATTATGTCAAACATGGCCAACATCAAATTAGAAGAAAACCTTAGTATTGAGGACTCTAGAATTGAAGATGACTTCTACACCACCAATGCATTTAAATCTACCAAATCTATCATGGAAATGACTCCATCCATTGATCTTATTTCCGCTATGGTGGTGGAGGCTCTACAAGCTCCACCAACAGCCATACCTTCTCATAGAATTACTCTTACATAGGAGAATATCTAACACCTGCAATACTAATATGCAATAGAAGTATTTAGAAGCCTCAAGGTTACAAGCAAACCCAAGTTTCCTATTACCTTTCCCACCTATATACATGTTTGTCTAAAGGATATATGGCTATCAAAATTTATTCCCCAAAATTTTGAAGTCCAATTCATTATGGTGTAATCCTATTGTGGCCATTTCACAACTAGTCCTAAAATTGGGGACCCACCTTTAATTTTGTGTTTTTTTTAGATTTCTAGTTGTCTTTTGAGTGATAATTTTCATAGGGCCTTTCCCTTGAAGTTGCATTTTTGTTTGCTTTATAGCTTTTTAGTTTGTTTGGTGGTTAGGTTTTGAACATTTGGATTAATTTCAATGGTTGGAATTAAAATTTAAACATTTGAAATTAAATCAAATTTAAAATAAAATAAAATTAAATAATTAAATAAAATAAAAATAAATATATATAAGCTTGGAATAAAACAGAAATAAAAGATTTTAGATTTTATAAAATAATATATATATATATATATATATATATATATATAATAAAGATATACATATAAAACAAAACTAAAAGTATATGAAAATGAAAATAAAAGTTTGCTTCCTACCATTGTTGATTTTGATGTTACATAACATTTTTATATATGGTAAAGTAATTTCAATTTACATTTAATCTTCTTTCCATGTTTTAGGTGATGAATTAGATGTCAACGTGGATATCGAATGGATGGTGACATGACAACCTAGATGTGTAGAGGAGGAAATGGTAATAGAAAAGAATGGACAAATCACGCTAGGACATACCAAAGGAAGTAGCATTGTCATGAAAGATGCCATTGCCTACAACTATGAACATGGTAATGCAAATTTGGTTTTGTGGGCAATGAGGTGTGAAGACGAAGGTTCCAAAAAGCAATGAACAAACCATATACAGTATGATGACATGGAAGTGTGTTCTCAATAATGATCCACGCGAGCAAGACGTAAGCACAGGGTACCTAGTTTGGGACTACATGGATAATGATTCATGATGGATTTCTGGAGCACATAAAAGGGACCGTATGGCATGCTGGTGAAGTAGGCAAATGTTACAAAAAAAATTTGCACCACAGAGAGTGGCATAATCACATCGAATGAACCAGTGGTAGACTAATATTTCAATGAACAATGTAGATTAGACGGGTCCTAAATTCCACTATGGCCAATGACTAAATTCGTGTTTCACCCACATGTCGAACAACTCATAGTGGTAGATCATTTAAGAAGACTCCCACAACTATTTAGGAGGTCAACGAGACTTGACATGCGGAAGGGTGATGATATTAGAGCAACGGTGATAGTGGATGCCAAGTCGTAGACAATGAGAGATGCAATCCAATATGTGAAGATCATCATATAGAGATAGGGGATCAAGACGGGAGTCGGTAGCACGACCATTAATGATAAGTTGTATACATAGTATGTATTAATTTTGAATGTTGGGATCTACTTCATCATGCAATTACTGGTTGTGATTCCTACTTGGAGGGAAACCTTCTATATTTACATTTCATGGTGTGTAATTTTAGATGAGTACTAACTCCAATGTGGTTATTAATAAGATAACAAGAGGTGGATGAACAAAATTGGCACAGACAATTTTAGGCTAGCATTTAGGTGGAATATGATATGGTAGATGGGTTTATATTGCATATCTACTAAATTTCGACCTCGATCGTTTCCCAATATCCCATTCTATCCTTGAAATCCTACTTCGCAGTATCCTAGTCTCTCTATAGTGGTACGATGACATCGACGAGGGTCTAACTCGGGCAAGCTTCAGGTGGTATATATGGGGATCAACACCTATGACTGTCACATCATGATTTTATGCCATGGAACATCCCAAACTGAGAAGATCAAATCTATGGCTTCACGTTGATCGTAGGGGCCATCCTAGAGAGTGAAATCAATGTCACAGGAGTACTGGGAGACCATTTATCCAAAAGGATCAAGAGGAAGCAATTAAATTGATGAACATTGTTGGGGGGTGCTTATCAAGCAGCCAATCAGATATTGGTTGAGTGTAAGAGCTTCTCAAACTGTGACCATGCATAATAATCGACGAACCTATGGTGTAGTGCAGGACAAAAGTTATAATTAGAATAAGGTTCATAAAAATGGTCCATCGTAGGTCTAATATTTTGATGCTCGTATATTGATAGAAGGAAATATATTAAAGGTGCTCCTAAGGGGTGGTTACATTTGGTTTATAACTAATATTTTAGAGAGTATTTGTCATGACGTTGTTTTAATAAAGAAAAACTCGAAGGCAAGCATGATGGAGTAGCAATCGAGCGTAGAGGCGGTTACATTATATAAGAAAAGAAAGAAGGTGAAGCCAAAACTAAAAGGGAAAACCAAAATGCATTGGAAGAGGAAAAGAAGAGAGAAAGTGAATAGTTGGTTCAAAAGTTAGAAATACGTCATTGAAACAAATAACAAGGGTTGGATCCTTTTTGGGGGTCAAGGGCTGGAAATATGTTGTAACAGGACTGTGTTTTCTGTTTTTAATGCAAATACATCAGAAATTTACACTTTGTTAGTAAAGTTAGAGGAGAAGACTTATTCATGTTCAAATTAACTGTTTATTTTTTCCCCTTCATTTTTTAGGCTTATAGATGGTGTTAAATGCATTTTTATGGTTGCACTATTGAATGTTTAAAACATGGAACTCATTTTTTCCCTTAGAAGCTTGCACCTAGTTTATTTTGAACTATGCAAATGCATATTCGAATAAACTAGGTTACATCTCATGTCTTCAATTTTGCAGGAATAGGATAGCATCATATTAGTGGAATTTTATTTTTAGTATCAGTATTCTGGTCCATGTTCCAGATGTTTTATTTTTAGTTTTTTAACCTTCCCTTTTTGCAATTTTTTTAAACTTCGACAATTAAAATAAAAAAAAAATTAAAACTTCAAAAATAAATGCACGGATGTGAAGAATAAGCTTTAACGCTTCATTTAGAACAATTTCGATTTTATTTTGAAGCATTTTAGAAATTATAAAAATTGTTCAAAGTTGTTGTTTTTAAAGCATTTTACAATTTTAATTTTTCATGATTTCACATTTCAAGCTCTATCTTTCATTTTCAAAGCAATAAATTAACTCCTCTTTATGAAAATTACAATTTCATTAAAGAGGGGTATTTATATGGCATTTCAAAGGCCACTGTTTTTAAAGCAATAAATTGAATTCTCTTTATGAAAATTGTAATTTCATAAAAAAGGGGTAATTTATTTGGCACATCAAAGGCTATCATATTCACAGAGTCATTTATGTAGATTATTTTTATTTCATGCTCAAAGCAATAATTAAATGAATCCAATCATCATTTCAGATTCACATTTAGAGATAGATTTTAATCTTCTGTTTTATTATTCAAAGCAGGGTTTAAAGAAGATAAAACTTGTTTAAAATCTACTTAACCAAAAGAAGATAAAATCTACCTAAAATCCTTCAAGATAAAATGAACTAAGGTATTTTCATCGTGGTCATATGAGGGCCAATCACATTTTCTTTTCCTTTTAAGTTTCATGAACAATCATTAGCATAGCATAATAAAATAAACCAACATAGGTCCCTTGTTAATAGTTACTTGCAAATCACTAAGGTATTCCTAGCACTTATTTAATACATCTTCACAAGATTACAAGCACACATTAAGTAAAAGGAACCTTGGAGAAATTTCTATTTCTTTGCAAGAGAGGGTTTTCTAATCAAAATCCTGACTGTGATGGTGATTTTGCAATTGGGCAAAATTTCCACTCAACAAAATTGGCGCTAGAAGGAGGGCATGAATTGGTATTTATTGATTTAATGCTTTTGAATTGTTCATGCAATGAATAATGTAATTTGGTGTAACCTTGAGGATATAAATTGCTAAATGTTTCATGTCCTATTGACTATTATCTTTGGCATCCTTTAGAACTCAACAGAATTGGCGCTAGGAGGGCCTAAATTGGTTTACTTTATTGCTATTTAGATGCTAAATTGTTCATGTTACTTAAAAGGTTATTTGAAGGCATTGGTCTTGACTAATGAGGTTTTGTTTACATGTGATCACATTCATTGATTTGAAAGTTCTCTAATTGATGATGCATTGATGCTAACCTTTTGCAAATTGGAGAATGTTCTTTATTGCCATGGTTTAATTGATGCATATATTTTGGTTGATATACATGATGATTTATGTGTTAAACATTTGAGATTTGTTAGTCATTTCATGCTTCTTTGTAAGATATATTCATTTGACTAACAAAATTGGTATTAAAGTTGTATTCTTTAAGGTCCACTAATGGCCATGTTTGCACCATGGATGATAGGAAACCCATTGAACATACCTGGAGTTCAACATAGTTTACCCATCGGTTTTGAGAGATATCTTCCTTGATTTGTGTCTAATGGGACAAGGCCCACAGAAGAACATATTCAAGCATTCAAAATCTACGTGAATCATTTAACAGTTTGGTATGATGATGTTGCTTGTAAAATGTTCCCTTACACCTTGGACAAAGTTGCATATGATTGGTTTACTAATCTACCTTTAGGGTCGATCACTTCTTGGGCTCAACTAGAGGTAATGTTTCTCAATCAATTCAACAAAAAGCTAGTTGACCCAATCCTCATGTACAATCAGTTTGTCACTATTCATAGAGGACCAAGTGAAAATTTGAAGTCATTCATCGAAAGGTTCCATGGGCTATACACTCAACTGGTGGTACCTTATGTCCTTCCAGAGGGAGTGGCTATCCAAGTATACCTCAATGCTCTTGACCCATTCACTTCCACATATTTGTGAGGGATGCCTCAAATCACATCTTTATCCCAAGCTTATACTCAAGCAATGGCAATTGAACAACAATTGAGTTATCAAAATTATGGTGGGGGTTTTGGATCATATAATCTTCAACCATTTAATACCTCCCTTACCCACCCAACGATTTATCCACCTCAACCAAGTTCAAGTGGGAATCAATTTCAAAATATTTCATTGTCCTCGAATGTGAATCAATTTCAGAATCAACAATCATTCCCAAGCTTCAATCAATTTCAAAATCCTCAACCTACCATTCAAAATCAACCATCATTCTTAAGTGTGAATCAATTTCAGAATACCCATCTTAATCATATTTTGAATCAAGTTCCTAAGATAAATTTCAATGATTTTCACAATAATATGATTTCAGGCAATGGAGGAGTCCTAGATCTAACTAGTATTGAAACATGTGATAGGTCGGGACCTTCCATAGAATTAAATGAAATGGTTGAAGTGGTTGAGAAAGAAAGCCAACATGTTCCAAATAATGACCCTTTAGAAATAAAAGGCTTAGAGTCATTATTCACAAAAGAGGATTGGGACAATCATAGAAAGCAGAATACAAGAATTGATCCCATAGAAGAAACTCTTGACTCACCAAAGGTGGTTGATAGTGAATTGAAGGAGGAATTAATAGATGAACCTAAATATTCTATCGAAGACATGATAGAGTTTCATCCCATGGATTTAGATGACAATTCTTATAATGGTTGGGGAAGATATGAAGAATCATTGGTTTCTCACACCCCTATTGATGGAATTTCCATTGATATGCAGAATATGAAAAACTTGGGTGCGAATTCACATGATTGTCTTGAATATTCTGAGGAAGAAATACTATGGATGGTTAACAAGGAATTGGAACCAAATGATAAAAATATGGCTTTATTCGAAGCAACTCAAGTAATTGATCATGGAGATGTGTTATTTGACACATCCCTTGATCGATAGGATTTATGGTTTGAAAAAGATGGGCATATGTTTAATTGGGTGCCTAATCTTGGTGTTTTTGATAAACAGGTCATGGATGAAGATGAAGGGCTACAAGATGATGATGATGAAGCCCATGAAGAAGAAGAAAATATTATAATGGCTCACCAAGTTTTGGTAAATGAAAATGTACAAAAGGTAGAATCTAACCTTTTGTGTCCAAGCATCCAAGCTTCAGGTGAAAATTTGTATAATCATTCATTGGATTCAAATGTTATGTATGATGAAATGCCATTGGAGGTTAATAAAGAACTAGAATTGATTTCTACTCACACCTCTAATAATATTGCTTTGGTGAATGAAACAGAAGTTGATGTGCTTGAATTGTTGAATCAAGTTCATCAACAATTAACAATCGAATCTAGGATAAAAGCTTATAATGATTCTCATTTAGTAAATATCCTAGATGCTTGCAAATTGTTACATAAGCATGATTGGCCTAAAGACATGGAAAATGAATTGGCTTTGAAATTTTTAGAAATAGGTTCCTACTTGCAAGACCTCATATTTGAAAAGGAAAACCTAATTCTAAATCAAGAATTGAATTGTGAAATATTCATTTTAATGAATGAACAAGGAACAATTGAAAATCAATCATTGTTTTATCACTTTGATGAATTAAAGCTTCACCATGGGATTCCTAATAAAACTAAATCAATATGGTGGGGTGAGAGAGGTAAATTGAAGGATTTTGTGCTTGTAGGTATAATATTATTGTGGGATGTTGCCCATAAAATTTTGTATGCCTATCATGTCAAGATTCTTTTCATTTGTGATAGAAATCAAGTTTGGGATCCAAGAAAATGATGCTTGAAATTTTATCACCATCTTGTGCATTATTGTATATAGTTTTGGTTTTCTTGTTTTATTTAGTTCTAATTTTTTGTTTGAAAAATTTTGTTGTTTTTTTTCTTGTCGATTTGCATTAGGTCAAGTTTTGAGTTTTGGTTTACGAGTTTTGTGTTTTGGGTTGGTCCCTCTGTTTGAGGTGATGTTTCGTGGTCGCTACTAATGGCCTCTTGATCATTTTTTGTGTTCCTTTGTCATGAAGGGTGAATTTCCTATCATGTGGATCAAGGAAAAGGGGATGAAGTTGTTTAGTAACCTCTCCTATATTTTGGGACTAAGATAGTGAATTTTGGAATACTGAATCATTTTTCTAAAGCTACACACGAACACATCATATTAAAGGGCATGCTTTGAGATCTTGAAGGATGAAGTCATTTTGGTTTGCAAATTAAGGCAAAAATCTAATATGCTCCATCCCTAACTTCAAATACTCTCTAACCCATGTGGTGCATAAATATTTTGCAAGGCCTTATAAAAAAATAGAAAAAAAAATACCAAGCAAAGGAAAACACGCTAAAATCAGTCACTAGGACCTATACCTAGAGGGGAAACTATTTTGGAAAGTGGCACAGATTTAGTTATGCCCTCTCCTACTCAGATATTGATGCAATCATCCTTGGACTGCAAAACTCCTACGATGTTGGGATTGCAGCAGAAAACAATTAAAAAATGTGCTTCATATAAGAATATGAAGGTGGGTCGAAAGAAAGACCAGGATAAAATTAAGTTAATGGGGGATACTTTGGTGGAGTCAATCTTGGTGAGAACATTGGACTCCCATTTTTCTAACCCCTATAAATAATTATCCTTTCATGGAATGTAATGGGGTTGAACAACATCCCTAGACAAAAAGTTGTTCGTGATTTGGTTCATGTTCATTCTTCGAATATGGTGTTTATTCAGGAGACTAAATTGGCTACTGATAGTATGTTTAATATTGCTTCCAAGTTGTGGAGAAGGGGTCAATGCTAGTGTATTGGTGCATGTGGATATGCCGGTGGTGTTTCTTGTTTATGGGATCCGATTAATATCTCTCCTCTTACTTGGATTTCCAGTAGATGGTCTATTTCAATGATTAGGTATGATAATGAATCTGGTGAAACCATCCTACTTACAAAGGTGTATGCTCCTATTGATAACAATGGTAAAGTAAATTTGTGGGAGCACATTGGCTTTTTGAGAAGTCTGGCTCCCATGTACCCATGGATTTTGGCTAGATATTTCAACTCTATCACTTGTCTGGAGGAGAAACATGGTGGGGTTGATCATCTTGAGTCTTTTTCTTCTATCTTCAGTGCTCATATCCGGGCCCTAAACTTGGTTGACATCAAGCCGAATAATGGGATATTTACCTAGCATAATAGAATATGTGGGGAATATTCCATCTCAAAGAGATTGGATAGGTTTTTGATCTCTAGTTTTTGGATTGGTAATAACAAAAGCACTAGTTTTGTGATTTTGGAGGCCAGGAGATCTGATCATTGGCTTATCAAACTCTTTGTTCTTGAGTTTAGGCTAAATAAGAATCCTTCCTTTAAGTTTCAACTTATGTGGCTTCGGGATCCTAAGATTCATGATTTTATGCGAGGTTGGTGGACCAATGGCAAACCTTCTCATGGCACCACTATGTATTCCTTTATGAAGTGGTTGCAATTCGTTAAGCATAAATTAAAGAGGTGGAATAGTCTAAATTTTGGGAATATTTCCTTGGCTAAGTTGGCATCTCTTAGGAATATGGAAGAAGCTTCAAGGAAGATAAGATATCATGGACTTACGAAGGAGCTTCTCATTGAGGAATCTGAGGTTGTGAAAGATCTTACTCAATGGGAGTTGAGGGAAGAAATTTTTTAGAAACAAAAAGCTCGAGTGGATTGGCTTTAGGAAGGGGATAGGAACATGGCCTTCTTTTTTAAATCAGTTAAGGCTCATCATAATGGTAACCTGATTTCCTCTTTTGTTAATTCTCAGGGTACCCTTCTCTCCTCTTTCACGGATATTTTAGAAGAGACTAGGAGGTATTTTTCCTCTCTTTAAGGAGGACTCCCTCTCATATGAAGAGGTTGAAAAGCTTATTCTAAACTATATTCCCTTGATTGTTTCTAGAGAAATGAATGAGCATTTGATGGGTCCAATTTCCCTTGAGGAGTTAGAAAATATTGTCTTCAATATGAAAAAATGGAAAGCCCCAAGCCCGAATGGATTCTCGATTGAGTTTTATCAAGAGTTTTGGGAGTTAATCAAATTTGATCTTTTGGAGGTGGTCCATGAGTTCCAAAAGAAAAAAATAGATGCTAAGGACACTAAATGCTACCTTTGTGGTGCTTATTCCCAAAAAATAGGGAGAGAATTCCCTGGATATGTTCAGGCCTATTTCTCTCTGCAATGTTGTGTATAAGATCATTACAAAAATTATTGTTGATAGGCTAAAGATATGGTTGAGAAAAATCATCTCTGAGGAGCAAGGTGGGTTTTTTTTTGGTCAAAAAATCTTGGATGGGGTTGTTATTGCTACGAAAACTATTCACTTGATGGAAACTTCTAAGGAGAAATCTGTGTTCATTAAGTTGTACATGGACAAAGCCTATGATCAGGTCAAATGGTCCTTTCTTCAAAAATTTCTTGCTACTTTTTGCATTGAGGAGGATTGGATTAGATGGGTGATGAGTTGTGTTTCTTCTTTCTCGTTCTCTGTTCTTGTTAATAATGATTTGTTAGAGCTATTTGAGACCTTGAGGGGATTGAGGCAAGGAGATCCTCTATCTCCTTATTTTTTTATCATTATGGTAGAAGGGTTGGGAATATTTCTCAAGTCTCAGGTTAGGCATGGTTTCATTCAGGGTTGGAAGTGGGATAGTAGTTCACCGTCTCTTTTCCACCTTTAATTTTTTGATGATATTGCTTTGCTCGGAGTTGCCACTATTAGGGAAGCTGGCAACATTAGACGGTATCTTGACATATATCTTGGTGCTTTTGGATAGTTAATTAATGAGGATAAGTCTTCTATTTTCTTCTTCAATACTCCTATTATTCAATCCAGGATTGCTCAAATTCTAATATTTCAGGTCGGGACTCCCCCCTTCATTTATCTTGGTATTCCGATTTCATCTCATTTTTTGCCTAGATCTTCTTGGCAGTCTATGTTGGATAATTTTAGAAGAAATGTGAATCACTGGACTATAATATGGCTCTACTTTGTGGGTAGAGTGTTGGTTTTAAAATGTGTTTTTCAATATTTACCCATCTATAGATGTTTTGTGCAAATAGCTCCCTCTCGTTTCATCAAGGATATGGATTCTTTGTCAAGATAGTTTTTATGGTCTAGAAAACTTGCTCAATCTAAATGGAGTTTGGTTAGGTGGGATTCTATTTATAGACTAATTCAAGAGGGAGGCCTTGGGTTGCAACAGGCGGCTCTTTCTGGGCAGGCTCTAGCTACGAAACTTTATTGGAGATGGTGTATGTTCAATTATCTAGAACACTCTAAAAATATGGGTTAATTTAATTAAGCAGGGTTTGTTTTGGATTTGCAACCAATAATCAGATGCTCTTTTTTGGGAGGATTATTGGTATAGCCACCCTCCTATTTTGACTCAATATCCCAGGCTACATTTCCTAAGCATTTATTTTTTGAAAGTGGGTTGGTCTCGTGTGGAGGACTTTAAGACAATCCAATATTTTGGTAATATGGAGATGTATAAGTGGAAAGATCCATAGGAATGGCCCTATGGGGGATTGGTCGAGGATAAATAGGTGCTTGCTCGTATTCTTATGAGGAGGTCATGTTCTTCATTCAGGGGTAAATACAATTTGGCTTGGAATCCTGATCCCAAGGGAATCTACTTTGTAGCCTATGGCTACTTTAATATGCAGAAGTTCGAGAGCCTCCCTGTCACATGGTGGAAAAAGATGTGGAACATATTTGCTTGGCCTAAATGTAACTTATTTCTCTGGTCAATAGCTCGGAATAAATGCCTCGCTTGGGAGAACTTGAGGAAGAGGGGATTTTAGGGTCCCTCTATTTGTGTCCTTTATGGTAATAATGAAGATGTCTCTTCTAATTTATTTTTCCAATGCTTCCTTACCAAAGATATTTGGCACCATTGGTGGAGTTCCTGGAACCATTCTTATTTTCATGTGCTCTCCTTGGTGGAGTTTTAGATTAGTCTGGGCAGACCTCCATCCAATGCCCCCTTTCTCCAGGTGGCTTGGAATTTGGGCCCTTCTTGCATCATATGGTAGATTTGGCTCGAATGGAACCATCGCATCTTTTAGAGTAGTCATTTGGTTGTTCAACATATCTAGCAATGGATATTGGGTATAGTTCAGGAAAATATCCATAGCAAATACGATGTGAATCCTCTTTTGGACTCTAGGGAGGAGAAGGTACGGTAGGCCCGTGGTCTCTTTGGGGTTGGAGCAGACTCTTCTCGCCCTATCAAGGATTATTAGCTTAGCAAGAAATTTAGGAGAGATGGTAGGTGGAGGCCACCCCTTGGAAGAATTTTAAAAATTAATACTGATGGGTCGTCCAAGGGTAATCCTGGACATGCTGGAATTGGCGGTGTTGGGAGAGACTCTACTGGCGTGGTCAGATTTTTCTTTTCCATTTATAAAGGTGTTCACTCCAAAAATTTTATGGAAGCTCTTGCGATTCTCAAGGCCTTGCAGAGGGGGTTTTCTCTTGGTTGGCGTAGGAGAATCTATGAGTCTGACTCTTAAATTTTGGTTAATATTTTAAATAACAAAAGGTTGGAGGATGTTAATTGGTAGTTGGTCTCTGTGGTCGTTCAGATTCTCAAAATTAGTGAAGAGTTCAAATTCATCTCCTTTGTGCACATTCCAAGGGAATGGAATGGGGTTGTTGATTATTTGGTCAAAAGGGCTTCTAAGCTTTTGGGTCCTTGGATTATGGATAACTGGGAGAGTCTCCCATCTGGGGACTCTCAACACCTCTGGGAGTTGATCCACAAGGATGTTCAAACTTAATGTGGTTTGTTCTTGCTGTCTTCTTTGGGTTTTGATCCTATCTGATGGTTTTAGCTTATTTTGTTGCTTACTTGAGCCCTGGCTAGGGGCTTTATTATACTCTATAATATTTTCTTCTTATCAATAAATGTTTACCCCTTTATTTGAAAAAAATCAAACTTTATAGGATATTACATGGAGCTTATAATAGGTCTTTTGGAGTGGAGGCCAAAGATAAAAATATTTTAATCACTTTAGATACTTTACAAGTGAGCTCTTTAATTCAATATTCAATCAATCTAATATTTGGCATTCCATTAAAGTCTTTAATTTAATACATGTGAGAACAAAATATAATTAACCATTCTTCTCAACTTCCAAATACCCAGTCAGGCACAGTGATTTAGACTAGCAACCACAGTTAGAAATTTTGAGGGTGGCTTTGATAATGTCTACACTTTAACCAAAGATAAAAACTCATTTGAATGTTATTTTAAATAAAACCTTCATAAATTAAATAGGTTGCTTGATTAATTAGGCATCATCATAGGAGCTTATAAGGTAGAAAAATTAATATAGATCTTATATGGAAAGGTTTTAAAATACATCATTTTTTTAAGGCACTTAAGTCTTCTTATGTGAGAGCAAATGGAATACGTAATACAAACTTGGCAGACCAGCGTCTTAAAAAACTAAGCTCAATACTATATTTGGTGTTGACCAAAGAATAAAAAGGCAGATAAATATGTTTTCAGGACTTAAGTAATAAGCTTATTAGGTAACAAGGAAATATATTTTTTGTAAAACTATAGGTTGATTAACACATAGAAGACTTCAGCATTGTAATATAAGAAAACTTATAATTAAATTGAAGACCTCTCTAAATACATATGCATCAATAGCATAAAGTAGGTTAAACAACTACAACAAGCATATGCATACATGAATGGTGCCTTCAAATATTAACTTAGATTTATCACCCAAGGTTTTAAAGAGAGTATATATACATCAAGATATTTGACTTATTATATTTTAAATAATACTCCATAAAATACAACTGAAGGACATATCGATTGTACTGGTTCTTCCTATTGACTTGGACCATCCATTTTGCGATGCCAAAGAAGCTTTCTCCTCCAGCTAACTCTTCCATCATGTTCGACAGAAAGGGTTGAAGTCTACATGGGATCAAAACCAGCCCACACAAATGAATGCAACTACATGACCTCTCTTATATATTTTTTCTAAGAAAGCAAACAATAAACACATCCATGCAATTTTTACATAATTCTAAATATCATTATGTAATTAATAACTTTAGTTTAAATAGGAGGCATCACCAATAAATTTATCACCACAAGCTCACAGCCTAACTTAATCCAAAAGATTGAATTTCAACAATCAAATAAGTTAAAAGTTATGGACAATGATATTACCCAACCAAAACCTCAACACAAGTTGATTGGTCATCACCATACTATTGGCTAGTAGACTACCTTGATTCGGGATCAACTAGTTTAAAATGTCTACTCATATACCCATGGTTCTTAACTCATCAGTGCAATATTATTTAGTATTAAATAAGTGAAAATCATTCTTTATGAAGCAACAATATAAAAAATGAACAAGCATAGTTCTCATATCAATAAATACAAATGGCAACAACTTTATATACAAGAATATCCAAAATATAAATCAAAATTACAGGCAGATTATCAAACAACCAAATAATTGGCTCTTCCAAAACCATATAACAACATCAAGTCATTTCTAGAAATTACAGACAAACAGTAGGGTAGAATTATGACATGTTTATCACTTGTTAGCTAGTATCCGACACTCTACTTCAAAACCAACACTTTCAAACATGAACTAGAAAAATACAAGATGCAAGACCCTTTAGGCTCATTCACCTACCATTTTATAGAAACAACATAAATGCTAATTGAAACAAATGGCACATCATGCACACATACGTCTTCAAGTATCCGTCGGGTGGCATCTCACTCTAAGCTTTTTAGAAGAAAATATTTATGTTCACATTATAAGTTCATGCTTGTTTATAAATGAAATATTTTCATTTTTTATTCTTTTTATTATTATATTTTAATAATTATTTTAATTAATTAATTTCTAAATAACAAAATATAAAATAAAACAATTAACTATCATTTGAATTGTGAAATATTAGTATCAATCAAACATAAGGTACACAATCCAAAAGTAAAACAAACATCATACAAATCATATAATGCACCTATATGAATGTAATTTTTATGGGCTTCCATGTACCCATGAGCCATGGTGATTTTTTACACCTCCATCATATCCCTCCTTACATCTCGCGGTCAACCCTTATATGCCTACTTGAAGGAGGGTACATGTTCTTGCATTCACAAATACCATCAACAGTACCACATTCTAGGAGCAAAAGCTTATTATTTTATTTGAAAATATTAGTTGTATTAGGTGGGTTGTTACGATTTCATCCTCCTTTCAAAAATATACCTAAGGCATGGAGTATAGTGAAAATTTGATACAAATATGGTAACTCACATGGGTCTTCTTGCTTATTAAAGGAGAATTCAAAAATATTGTCTTCATCCTTTGGGAGCTGACTAAAATGAAGACAATAATTTGAATAATGGAAGTGTTGAAGAAGGAGGAATCAAAGAGTTAGCAACACATGAGATTAGAGTAATTTGGGAAGGCTACATTAATTGCAATGCTTCCTAACTAGGGAAAGTTGTAGGAATAATAAGGGAAGAAATAACTTTGGTGGTAGAAATGCTAAAATCTTAGATGGTTGGGGTTAATGTCGAATCTAAAGCTAGTTATTTACCTACATGAGAGGATGATAGAATAGCTACAAAAGTTGTTATAGTGCTTAATTCTAACATAGCAGTATCCTTTTTCTTCTTCTTTGCTTTAGTAGGATTGGCTATCAAATTTTTTTCTTTTGTTTTTCTTTTCTTTAGATCTCTTGTTGTAGAATATCCTATTGGGGGGGTGTTGTGTTGGGAAATGTATAACTACAATTTATGTGGGAGTAGCAGTAGTTGGGTCTCATCTTAAAACTTTAAATTAAGGTTATTGAGTCCCTTTTCATTGTTCTTTTCATTTTCATCTTCTAGAGTGTTTCCATGCTCACCTCTTTCTCACTCCATTGCTTTGACCCGAAGTTTTTAACATATAGGTGATCTCCATTGTAGTAATTTTTGAACTTATCATATTCAGATAATGTATTAGGTTCTTTCTCCTTTTTATCAATTTTTTGTAACATTACCCAGCTTCAATCTTATTCTATTTTCACTGCAACTTCCTTAGAATATATTTCTTATTTTTATTGATTTTTCTTTGTGGGTTGACTTTACCTATTGCCTGGTATAAAGATTCATATTTTTTGAGCTTTGAAGGAGGCTCAATGAGTGAGCTAAATGGACATGTGCCAGTTTTATCTATTGGAATTCTTAAAGCCTTGATATCTATCCTATGCTCATGTTCAAATGTTGGTCCTCTAATGTTCTTTAGATATGCAATAAACCTTCCTTGAGGGTCATAATTATAGTTATCTTCCACCTACTTAAGCCCTAGTTCCTTCATGTTTTCATCTACAATAAAAACCACTTTCCTCATTTGTAGAAGCATCCCTCCTAGGCTGATGGGAGTCTTGTAATATGTTGTTTTTACCTTTTCACTCCAAAATTTATTGTCAATTATGTCCAACTACCTAAATATTTCTAGAGCAAAAACTCAAATTTTAGTAGCAGGTATAGGATAAAATTGAAACCATGCATTCTAACTATGGCACCTTCCTTAGAAAAGTATATTCTTTCTAAAACTATGCTCTTCAATGATCTCCTATGCTTCAAAAAATTTCCAGGTGCTTAAAGTTTAGTAAAGATGGTGTTGGATGGGGAAGAAATCCTTTATAGAAAGTTTCCTTCTTGCTTCACACATTCACCACCTTTGTTCATGTGTCAAGCATTTATGACCTCGTTCTCATTAGGTTGTAGTAGGAAGCTTGCCACCTTGCATGATCAATTATTTTCATTTATAGAACCACCTCCAAAGAACTTTACACATTTCCATGTAGATTTATTCCCCACTCATTATCACTTAATCCTTCATGTCGATACTTTTTGCTTTAACCAAGGCTATGGTGGAGGATATTTTTATATTTGGTGCACCTATGTGTAAATGAGGGCATTAATTCCACCTCACAAGATAGCTTGATGGGAAAAAAAAAAAAATTATTTTCATAGTTGGTCATTCGCGAAACCTCTTTATTGGCCCTCCAACATTGGTATTTTTGTCAAATAGTTACCTAAATTTGAATATCATTCATTTATTGGATCAATTAGTTTATTTTCATCTATGTGTATTACCATTCTGACACCTTTCATAGTTGCACTAATATTTAACCGATTTGGAAATCTATGGGTGATATTACTTTTTGGAATTTTTAGAGATCCAAGCTATGGATCTAGATCATATGAGACTTGGCTTCCTTCTCATGTCAAATGTTTCTTGTTATGTTTTTGACTATTGAAATTTGAATCCTTCATGGTTTTTTAATGGAACCTCCATATTGGTACATAATGATTATCGGTACTTTTGATATTGGCCTTGTCGAGGGAATCTAGAATAGCATGAACTATGGTTTGAATCATCTAGTAAAAGCACTTGGTGTAGCCTGATAATTCTTCAAGGCTTTAATCCTACAAAAAGCAACAAAGAAAAAATAAATCCTTATATATGACCTTGATCACGTCAGTATTCACGCTTCCATTTTACATTCAACCTATACCTAAATATTTGTAGGTCTTAGGAGGATCTGGATCCTATATTTCAATTGTGCATTGGTCCATTTGATCATCTAGGATAAAGGGATACACTTTGTCAACCAAAATTTTAGACTTAGACCATTCTTCTACTAATATTAAGATCTAATAAAGGTTTATCGCATATGTCTATAAGTGTTCAACATGATGCAAATAGAGTAACTCAAATGGAATTTTTATTTGGATCTCATACCAAGTCCTCAATACAATGAGGGACTAGTCCAAATACAAGTATCCTCCTAGCTTAGCAGTAAAGTCACTTGAGAAGCAAATATCAAAAGATGCAAGGATATCAATTGTTGTTATATCTTGTGTCTAGTCAAACTCATATAGGCATACAAAATGAGCAGAAGTTTATCTACCACCCCCAAGGTTTGGACTACACTACCATCAAGTTGCACCACTTTCTTGTTTACAAGTCTGTAATCCAGATCCAAGGCATCCACCACTCCTTTCAGCATGACCGAAGTGTTTTCCCTAGAATCTACCATACAGTTATGGATCATATTGTCTTTGTAGATTAGGGACAAATATAAGGGGAAGGGCCTAGGTCTACTTGCTTATAAAGTAGATATATGCAATATAATAGGTGTCTTTTGTTGTATCAACTCATTTTTCTCTTCCAACACTTTCTTTAGATTCTTCTTTTGCTTGAGAATGGACAAGATATACCAGATGGACATAGCCACAATGGACTTATTTGGATGGTTAACCACATTGAATTATCCAAGGGAGCTAGTCTTTTGAGGAGCAACAACCATCTTCTGATATTTAGGCTTGTTTTTAATTGACTAAGGAATTTTTATGGGTTTCAACTAGAGTGTGGACTGCTTCAAAATTTTCCAAGATCTTAGCTAGCTCACCATAAAAGGTTCTAGTCTATTTTTCTTTTGTGATATTTTAGTATAAGGTCCCTTTCTAATCTCAATTGGCCTTCTTTGAGTATCTAGGATTGTCTAGTTGATCTTCTCTTGCTCTTCCACTACCCACTTTTTATCCCTTGTCACATAGTCTGATCGAACCTATGGTTTTTTGGTTGTTGGATTGCTTACTCTGTTAGATACTACATATACATCATCATCATCCCAACTTATAAGTATTTGCTCGAAGTATGCACCACCTAACTTAGGGAAAGATGAGTCAGGGGAATTTTGACTTGCTACTTATGCTTAAACCCCTGAATATGAGGTGGAAGCTTGAGCATATATCATTTCATTGAATGTCACTATAGAAGGATTGGAGCTTCCTTCAAGATAGAGTTGGTATAAATAGGCATGTGTAGGTGGTAAGTACTAAGAAGTAGACTCTAGATAGTTGTTCTATATGGGAGCTACCTTTGTAGTAGGATTATGAGGTTTTTAATGTAGAGGGGTCAGGACTAGTACCACCTAATTATTTTGGGTCTGCACTTGGTCAATATCCCTATTGGACTAAAATTGAGATCTTGGATAGCCATTATAAGGTCTATTTCCCTAGTTACCTTGCTATAAGGGAAAATTTTTGGGTTGTTTTGATACTAAAACCTATGTGTATTTTATTGCCTCCTCATAGAAAACACTTTGTTGGTGACTATCTTAAGTAGAATTTTTGTTAATTTGAATTCAAATTTATCTGAAGTAGAGGGAACTAGAGTGGGTAGAGGAGTAGAGACTACAAAAATATTAGGCTTTTTCTAAAATATCATTAGTTTAATTAATAGATGATGTTGGTATGGGGATTGAACATTGGGAAATAGAGGCATAGGGGCCTAGAAGCTAGCCTTCCAATTTTTATCAGATCATGTTTAGCTTGGATAGCTATGCCATAGGCATTTAGAAGAGAATTTCCCTCTCTAGCCTAGATCATCAAGGATATTTTAAAATCTAAGGCCTTCAAGTAATAAATAAATATCATACCTAGGAGGGGATAAATCTCAATAGGTACTCTACATCAAGCCTTGTAAAATCTAAGGTTAACGTCATCCATAGCCTCCATTGGTACTCTCTTTATAATTGATAATTGCTCCATGAGAGACACTCCATATACCTTCTCTTTGAATATTTCTATGACCAAAGCTATGAGTTGGTACCAATCAGCAATAGAGTTTGATTGAAGTGAGATGTACTATTCACAAGCCTTGCCTTTGAATGAAGCCACCAAAAATCTCATAACCATATTATGAATTGCACACAAGATCACCGTGTTCTACAAGTTCTTGATCAAAGTTGTCATATCTTCCTCGATAAAGTATGGGAGAGATTTTAGCGTAAACATTGGTATCTCATCCCATATTACAGGTAGAGCAAGAGGTCACAAAGGATCTCAATCATTCCAAGTAAGGAATATTTTGGTGGTTGAGCATCCATGTTCTAGCCTCTACCTCTTCTTCTCATAATGGTGTTAAGTGGTGGGAGAAACACTTCAATATCAGTAGCAACAAAGGATTTGGTGGTAAGTCTTTTTTCATACACTTTTGGATACTTTATTTTGAGTAGAGTTACAAGGTGAATTCTATATTTTCTCTTTAAGCAGGTAGACTGATATCTTCATCAAAATCTCAATCTAGTGTCTTCCTAAGTGGCTACTTTTGGATATTCATCTTTAAGCAAAGTGGCCAGGTGAGATTTTTAGATGCTTCAAGTAATAATATAGGTGGGGAGCTTCACCAGGGCCTTAGCCTATGATAGTTCTCTTGATTTTGGTACCAATAGGAATGAATCAATTGGGTTCCACTAGGAGTGCCATTAAATTATTGTCCTCTTCAATTGTCATAGTCACTACATGTAGGGATCAAATGAAGAGACTACCGTGCCTCGCATGGAGAAACACAATAGGGTAGTTCTAAGAGAATGATAACTGGCTTGATTGGACTACCTCTAGGGTTTTTTACAAGGTTAGATCCTTTTAAGATGTGATCTTTAGTGCTTTATAACCTAACCTATGGGTGCGTAAGGGAAAAGGGAAAGAAAAATCATTAAAAAATATATCGAAAAGGAAAACAATCCTAAGATAACCTAACCTAATGGGGGTAATGCACCAAGATCAAAATAAGATTCATATATATAATAGTAAAACACGTGAATGCATGAGTCAAATGCATTGACAACTCAAATTGAACACTTCCTCTTCTCAGCATGCATATTTTAAGCATAAATTGCACATATAAGAAATAGGACAAAAATCAGATAGTAACGACCTCTTGCACATGCACATAAAAATACATAAACACCAAATATGGGACAAATAAATTCCAATAGTCATGGATTTCAATATATATGAATATAAATATTTTAGACCATGCCAAAAGTGAGGGCTCAAAAGCTTACCCACAAAACCACTCAGGGTTCATGTATTGTTATACATAAGAAAATGAAATGGAAGTTACATATGAAGCATAGGGCTTAAATAAACAACTCGTTGATCCTTTACAATGTCTAAGAAACTACTATATATAGATTACAATAAGGAAAATTTTCCTCCAAAACTTGTACAAGAGCCTTTGAGAAAATTTCTCTGCTACCCCCTTGATCTAATCCTCCCTACGTTACTTTTAGACCTTTGAGTTCTCTAGGTTAATTCTGAGTTGTTGGATGTTCAACTGCCACCCTAGGGATCCTAAAAACTGATTAAGCACTTTCTAGAGTTAATATTGTTAGGTTTATAAATTGATACTATTATGGATGTCATGCCATTGCCTTTAATAGGCCACCCACTTTCCTTAGATTACTAATCCCAATTGATGTCAATAGGTTATCCTTAACTCTCCTTAGTAAATGGCTCATCAATTCAACTCATCTTCCTTCCTAGGAGCTTGTACACCACTACGGATATTTTACAGTCTGACCTAGCCCTTCTCCCTTTTTGTCCACTTTCTACATTATACTTTTCTTCTTGAGTGTTTATGATCTCTCTTCAACTTCCTTTTATTTTTGAGGTGATGCAAGCTATTAGCTTTTTGTCAAAACGTTTTCTAGTCCTACATCGGGACTTTATAAACTTCCAAGATCAGGTTGGATCCTTGTCAAAGGTATTTCATGGAAGTCTTCTCCTTTGCCATCCCATAAATCCTTTTGTAAGTTTTATCTTTTAGAAGTTTCTTATGGCTCGTAGTCCAGCTCTCAAAACTTTTCTTCTCTTCTCTCCTTCAAAACTTTTAAAATTTTCAATCTTTGGACATCTTGTTTTTCTTGTGTCACTCAAAAAAAATGATTTTTCGAATCATTTGGGCAATGTAGTCTATCAAAACTTTTGTCTTCCTTCCTCTATCAAGACTTTTGTAAATTGGCACTAGTCCTTTGATCAAAACTTTCTACCCATATTGGTTTGATGTCTTTTTCCATGCTTTCTGCTAACTTTTCCTTAATTTCATCCTCCCTTTAATTTTTTTGAATGAAAAGAGTGTAGTGAAAATTCACTACACGTCATAAGCATATTTAGAAGAGGAAGTAGAGATAATATTCCACTTTCATTCTACTCATTTGCTTTTCTGAATATTGTGGATATTTTTTTCTACTCTAAGTTTTGTTTTTTTATCATCAAATTTCTTCAATCTCTTTAATGCAAATTTGAATTTGGATTGGACCCATTTTATTCTACCTCCACAAGGAATCCATGGTGCATTGTTCATAAGGAAAGAATATTTTTGGTGCTAGTTTTTTCAATTCAAAATTGCTCGTTTGCATGTCATTTTCTATGAAGGTTTGGCATTTCTTTAGTGAAAACATAGTGTCTACTTCTACAGAAGAGATGCACCTTGCATTCCATCCTAAAGGACTACTATGTTAAAAATGTGTTTCTCATTTAGTGTCAAGTGTGGCCTAGGTCACGAGTTCAAATGAACATTGGCTATTTTTATAGAGTGTTTGTGAGTTTTTGTAGATGATAAGAAAAATGGTTGAAATCCCTTGCATATTGGAAGCATGGCATGTTGGTCAAAAGGGTTGTGGATTAGGCATTGGTTGGAGAAGATGTTGTGTTTAAATTAGATAGAGACCTCTTTTTTTTTATGACAAGATCAAAAGGCATCACCTATGGGGGCATTAATGATTGAGTCATCTTTGTTGGATCTAATAGACTGGCTATGTCAATATCACGAAAGAGTTTGCAGACAAATGGCCATCAATTTGAATCTCTTGGTCTAGCAAGCCTTTTGCAAGATGTATTGTTGTGGTAAAAATGGTTTTCATAGGGATTAGTATTGTATGGCATATAATATTCACATGGATCGTGCATATTAAATACCGATTGCAAAGGCATACATGCCTATAAATATATTTTTAATTAATGCAATTCATAATTTTCATTTGTGCCATTTCGTGTCATCTATTAAGAGTGTTTCCCACATCATTGGTATCAAAGCAAGGTACAAGGGTTTGGAGAGTATCCTCTTCTTGAGACCAGATTGGTTCAAAAAGGAATGAGAAAACCAACCCATGGATCTTGAGTGGGAAATACTCTTAATAGACGACATGAATTGGCACAAATGAAAACTGTGAATTGCATTAATCAAAAACATATTTATAGGTATGTTTGCCTTTACAATCAAAATTTAATATGCATGATCTGTGTGAATATTAAATGCCATACAATACTAATACCTATCAGGTTTCCTTCATATATAGTTATCAAAGGAAGCCTCCCAATGGATGCACTACTATCTTTGTTAGAAAAAGGAGCTTAGACCATACAAGACTCAAGTTCAAATCCAACCTAGTGCATTTTTGTGGCTTATGGATGAAACAAAGTTATTTTAGATGCAACCAAAAAAATGTTTTCCATATTTTTATTGACACAACCAATTAGAAACAACCAAGTGTCAAAGTCGCATAGGAAAAAAGAGCTAAAGTGACAAACATTAAGTGGAAGACATGAGTGACTCATGGATCACCAAGTGGTAATAAGTAACTGGACTTTGCTCTTATAAGGTTTGGTCTTTAATTTATCATTTTTGATGGTCCATTAGGGAAATTTTTTGGAGGCCATAACTTTTGAATACAAAAGCATTTTAAACCCATTTTTTTCAAATCACACAATTTTTAAAGTTCTATGCACTCGTGCATTAGTTTATGAACTTGTTGCAGTGTTAGGGGTCAAATTGTGTAAGATGGGTCATAAAGTTTTATTTACTCACCTCAATGGGTAAATTTACAATATTTGGTCAACCTAAGTGATTGGCATATTACATAGTAATAATTATGGTGCACCTTTCAATAAGATAAAGTAGCAGCCCTTAATGAAAATACCCACCACCAAAGAGAAGAAGAGGTTATTGGCCTATTTTTATTGTTGATTGGACCAAAGTTACTTTTCACATCAAAGAGAAGAGTGAATCTATGAAGTTATGGTTAAAATTGCATGAGTTATTTAGAAAATTTAATACTACTAAAGTAAGTCACTTGGAATTAGATCTCTCCTCTCTTAAATTGGTTGAGTTTGATAACATTAAGGACTATATTGCAAGATTTAAGGCATTGAGAGTAGATATTGCATATTTTGGAGGCAAAAAGAAATATGGTGTAAAATATGTGAAAACTACACTTGCTAATGTCTCCCTTTCTCTTTAGATGTTGAACCTCATGGTTCATATAATTTCTATGTTTTTAGAATCTCAAAAGACTCTTACTCTTGATTAGCTCTTTTATCTCCTAGTTAATTTTCAAGTGGCAATAAAAAAGTATGGTGGTACTTCCCAAATTTAGGTTCATGTAAAGGAATTCAAATCTAAGGATACTAAGACCCAAGGGTCTAAGGTCCATGCTACCTCAAAGAATTCAAAGACCATTTGTGAATACTGCAAGAGGGAAGGACATCCAATGAAGAATTGCTTATTAAAACTACAAAGTATTGAAGTTGATTTCTTGAAGATAGGTGGATGTCTTCTAGATGATGAGGGAGATTTTGAGGGATCTATCTCAACTATAGAGACCCATTCAAGCATACATTATGGGGGGAAATATTATTGTCACTAATGTCTTCTCTCCTTGGCCCCTCAATTTAGATTATGCAGGGTGTTAAAATTGTAATTTGATTTATGGCCAAGGCCAACATTGTATGATGTAATATTGGATAGGCCTAAGGGCATTCATTGTACAATGTATTGAATTTATTGTAATATTTTATTATGTAATCCCTATGGGTCGTAATTAACCTTGTTATGGTTAAACCTATATTTTTAATCTAAAAAATAACCTTAAAGTCTCTCTTATTATCTCATATTAATATTAAGTTCATTTATATATTTAGGGATTTGGTATTGGTATAAATACACCCCCACTCCTCATTTAATGAATAAAGTGTTGTGAATTTTTTTTTTAAGAAAAAATTTATATTATTTAATATAGCACAAAGATTACAAGTTGGCTAGGTGTTAGAAGCATCACAGGCAAACCAATTACGCATGTAGTCAGAGCTATAATCCCACAAGGGAAAGAATTCCTATAAAAAATAAAATCTCTTCCCCAACATATTTAGAATAACCAAAACAAAGAAGTCCTTGGTCCAAAACAGTTTGTAGAACAAACAGAGCCAATATGCGAGCTGAAGAAGGATGCAAAAGAAGGATGAAAGCAATCCATCTAGCCAGTCTATGTGGCCATATCTTAAGTTCTCATAATAACTAGTTTTAAACTTTATTATGCGAGGTAAAGAACGATGCAAAAGAAATCTTTCATTGGTATTTTTATCTTCCAAATGGCTCTACGTCCTAGGAATGTGATGCCAATTAATCTGTTCAAATTTTATTAGTCTTATAGACTGGATTTAGCAATAGTCGGAGTAGAATAGACTTGACCTCTTGTTTTCCAGAAAGAAACTATATGATCAGCTTAGATTCCCCATAAACTGAAAGGATTTTGACATTTTATCTTGCTGCTAGAGTGAGGCCAAATTTGAAGCCCATCAACTCAACTACATTATTGGTGGTTTATCTTAAAATCAAGCAAAATTCAATAATCTTGGAGTGTGATCCTGATCATAAAACTCCTCCAACAATAGCTATTCCAAGGTTAGACTTCAAAGCCCCATCAAAGGATACAGTTGGAAAACTAAAACACAGTTGAGGAGCTAGGTTATTGGAAATAGAGGTGCTAATAGATCTTGAAGATTCCATTTTTTTTTAATGCATAAATCAACTCTAGAAAGAGCACTCTAATATTGCTTAGCTTTAAAGCGAGCTCTAGCATTTTCCATGATAGCATGATTTATCTTATGTATCAAAACTGCCCTATGAGTTAAATTTCCTTATTATTTAGTTCTTGTCCATCCATATATACTATATGCAATAATAAGGAATTGAAGACCATAAAATTTTATAAGAGGCTTACCTTGAAAGGAGTTGAGGTTCTTTTTGTTCCAGTTTTTAGTACAAGACTCATGATTTAATCTGCCTCTATTGTAAACTCCAAAGCTGAGACATCCAAATCGTAGCAGCTTCCTCACATTTAAAAAATAGATGGGCTTGAGTTTCACAGTCTTTAAAGCATCTAGAACAAATATGGAGGCCCAAAATACCTCTTTTAGAGAGGTTTTCTCTAATTAGAATTTTGTTTTGTTGAACTAGCTATTGAAAAGCTTTTATTTTTGGGGTGATATTTTGACCCCAAATATGATTCAATTTTTGTCCAAAAGCTCACTTCTCTAGAGATAAACACCAGCCTTAACTAAATAGTTATCCGAGCAGTTAATTTTACCCCAAATAAAGTAGTCTTCATTGTTTGGGTTTGTGGGAAGAATGCCAATGGATTGCTTTTGGATCTAAGACCACTCCCTTTGTTGTTCTCATCCAACCCATGAAGTTGAATCTATTTTGGTTGATTGCCTTCCCAAGTGATGAGATGGAAAAGTTTGTCTATCCCAAGATGACTCATGAACTAAAAAAACTCCTTAGAAATGGAAGAAATTAAGGGCTTGTTATGAATAATAGAATCATTCCAACACTTGATACTATTACCATTTCTTGGAAACCAAGAGATGTTATCCTTAATGATCTAGATTGATTTAACAATCAATGCCCAAATTTTAGAGATGCCTAGTTTTTTATGGATGCCTTTGAATTGTAGCATGCCATGATTTCCTTCACCATACTTGTGAACATGCTTTCAAAGCATCATTAGAGGGTTTATTAAGTTCCAAATAATTTTACCCCTAAGAGCATTGCTCATAATAAAACAAGATCGAATACATAAGCCCCCTTGAAGTTTTCCTTTTGTCATTTGACTCTAGCTGACAAGATGGAATTTCTTCTTGTGAGTTTATCTTCCTCCTTGCCAAAGAAAGTTCCTAATTTTTTGTCAAGTTCTGGGAGGATTGAGATAGGAGCATGATAAATCATAAGTTGGTAGATAGGCAAGCTTGCAATGATAGATTTAAGCAAAATTAGTCTGCCAGTAATACTAAGTCACCCATTGCTATAATTTAATATTCTCATGTCAATATTTTCCATCAAATTAGACCAACAATCATAACTCTTTAGCTTGAAACTCATAGACATCCCTACATATTTAAAGGGGCCAATTCCACCATGAGCAAACTGAAGAATTTGAGCAAAGCTCCTATTTTTAGTTGGGGAAGTGTTGATAGTGTAAAAATTGCACTTGTTGACATTAATAGCAGCTCCGTAGGCATTTAGAAAGAGGTCCAAATAACCTTTAATCCTTTTGACATTTAGCTTGGAGGCTTCCCCATCATTATAGTATCATCAACAAATTGTTCATGAGTAATATTCTTGACCGTAGCAGCAATCGTAATTTTAGTTGTTTTGTTAGCCCTTCTTTCAACAAAGATAGATCTACCTAAAGCTTCAACTAAAATAATATAAAAATAATTTAGTGTGGATTAGGCTTTTTAGAATTCCATATCAACTAATCAATAAGGAAGTTAGGAGTTCATCCAGGAGGGACGAACTACTAAAGAGTGAAAGTATGTTATATATACTCGGATATGTGTCATTATGGATAATTCAAAACCTTTACCAAAATCCATTAAGATTAAATATAAATCAAAAGAATGGGATGAACAAGTGGATTATGAAAACATTGCATTCTAATACCACCAGTGTTATGAGACTAGATATATGGCAATAAATTATAAAGTGAAAACAATGAAGAAAGAAAATTAAGGTCATGAGACAAAATTCAAGATGAAGTAAGGAAATCATATTTTAGTAGAATTTGTATTAGATCAAGGACATTTCACTCCAAAAAATAGGTAAAGAAAGACTATCTACAAAATTAGATGACAAAGACCGCCATAGTTAATTCAGATCAACTGTTAGAAGAAACAAAGAATAATATAAGGGATGAGAAGGTACAAAGTGCAAGTTCAAATTCATAAGGAATTAAAGGTGCAAAGGAAGATATGAAGGAGAAAAAAGATAAAATATGTCAAGTTTATTCTAGGTTAATCATCTTCATTTTTCTCAAACAATATAAAATCCTCTCCTTGCAATAGAAATGGAAGTAGTGAAGAGATTATCCCTTGCACTATAGGGTTTCAAGATCGCAATAATAAAAAAATGAGGATGGAGAATATCCATGGTAATTTTAAGGTTTTTAGGGCAGCATAAGAAGGTAATTTTTGTGGAGGTGTGTCCTTACACTTTTGGGTTTCTAGGACAATAAAAGGAAGAAATTGTTTTTGAGTTTATTCCTTGCACTCTAGATCCTTCATAGCAAGATGATGAAAATGGAAGTGTTGGTGGGAATTAAAAAAGGAGATGAAGATTCAAGAAGCAAAAACAAAGAGAAAAGAAAACTCGAAGGGATATTTATGTGGGAAAACAAAAGCAAATATCACAAATGGTAACAAGAAATGGGCTAAGTCCATAATTAAAAACAAGAACTGATGATGAAAATAATATCTTGAAATATTAGGGGCATGAATAACTAAAAAAGAGGTATTAGGGAATTGATAGGTTGTTATAAACTTATAGCCTATATATTTATCGATATGAAAACTTAGCAAATATTTCATCCATTTGCCATGTTGATTTTTGTCTTGGAAAAATTCAAATTTTAGAAGGCAATTGAATGAGTCGGATTTTATCTCTTAATAAAAATGATAACAAGGAGTTGAATGCAAACATATAGCAGTTTGAGGAAGATAATGAATATCCTTGATTGAAAGGAAATTGAAGAACATATTTGATAAAAAGATAAGTTGGATATTGCTTCTATTGATGGAAATTGCACTTGTTTCTAGAAACAAACATAAGCATTCCATCCACTCAAATACTATACACAAAGTGTTAAAAAGGACAAAAGAGAGATAACAATGGGCACCCATAGGTAGCATAAATCATTACTATATTATCTATAGATAAGTATCACAACACTCTGATACAATGGAAGGAGTGGTGAGAGGTATTTATACCAATATCAAAACCCCAATTACATAAACAAGTTTAACCTAAGTCGACATAACAAGAAGTCTTTAGAATAATTACAAGTTATAAGGTGGGTTTGGCCATAAAAAAGTTAACCAAGTCCTATAGAGGTTATATAATTAAATAATACAATAACTTAAATACATTTGTCCAATGATTGCTTTTAGGCATGTACAAGATTACATCATTCAATGTCAACCTTAGTCATAAGTCAAATTACACTTTCAAAACCCCTTCATAATCTGAACTGAGGGGCCAATAAGAGAATACAATAGTGATAATAACATCTTCCAATCGATTCTTTAGTGGGTCTTCTTAGATGAAGAAGTATCAGTCAAACCCCCTCATCATCTGGAAATTTGCTAAGATGCCTCTACACAAGAATTTCCTTAGGCTAGACCATAGTCACCACCACCAATCTCAAATACTCTTGCTCATATCCATAGAATGCCTCATTTATGACTCCATATAATGAAGAGAATACAAGAGTATTTCCTCTAAGAAGTTGCTCCAATCTTCTATAGTCCTATAAGACAAGGCTTAAAAGCATAACTTTCCCTTTTACAGCATATCACCCTATTTGGAAACTTTGACTTTCTCTTATGCCACCTAACTTTCATCACCAAAGGACTCTTTGCATGGACCTAATTATGAGAGGATACATTAAAAAATTCCAAAAGCACATGGACCAAGAATAGAAGAAAGGAGACATCATAAAGGATTAGATCTTCATGCATAATATTCAATAATTGCTACATATGTCATAAATCCAATTGTTTCTCCCATAAACATAGACCAAAGATTCTAATTGCATAATATATTATAAATTTGACCTTTTGAAATAGGACAAGGCTTTGAGGACTATCACAACAATGCTCCCTCCAACATTATAACAATTCCTTAAACTAATGTCACTAATGCGAAGAGCTCAAAAATTTGTGCAATTTGAGAAAGAGACTCAAAACACTTTTAGATGTAAAAGTTATGGCCTCCGAAATATTTGTCCTAATAGTCCTCAAAAAATGAAAAATGGCACACCAAACATTAGAGAAGTAGTATTCAATCGCGAATTTCCTCTTTTGATCACCATTGGACTATTGGTTTGACACTTTCTTGGCATTGATTGGCTTGACATATATAAATAGAATAAAAATAGATATTACGAGCACTGAATACCACCACTTCTACCAAAGAACCAACACTTCTTTTTCATTGTGTAAAAAAATGACGTTCAAGATAATAGAACTAATATGAAGACATTTGCACTAATAGGCCCACCAAGCTTTTGGTTGAGGCATGGAAGATGTCACAAATAATTTTCACACCGCTAACCAAAAAATTAAAGAAACTAACTGACAAGGCATTAGAGGGATTCGAACATGTACCATACTATCTCTAAAAGAATTCACTTGACTAGCTCATCCATAGCTCCTCTGATGACAACACTATAGGTGCTCCCATAGGATACATGCAATTGGAGGAACAAGTTGATTTGCAAAAGAAAAGATGTGATTTGAAACCTTGACCTCGCTTTGCACAACGCCAACCCATTATTCCACTGACTAGGACACCACATTATCGAACTAAGCAAGAATTTTAAAAGCAATTTCAAATACAAACACCTACAAGGATCACCTTCAAAGAAACAAAGTCAGGATTTAAACTTGTGTGGATGCAAGTTATATCATCTTACACACACCCATCTATCCACCCTAGCACTCTTCAACACGCACACCCACTCCTTGAAGATGTCATTCTTTAACACATAAAAGCACCAAAAATAGTTTAAGTTTTGCTGCCAAGCTCCATTTAAATTTTCTTGCTACATACAGATTTAACTTTTTCTATTTTTCAATCTTGAATTGGCTTCCTTTATGCAAACTTTGGAGATTGTTTTTTTGAAGAAATTGAGTGTGTGATCTCCATAAAATCCAGAAGAGCTGATGATAAATAAAATTGAATACAAAAATTGCTCATGAATTAGAGTAATTTGTCCTAGAATATGAAAGAACGATAAGAGGCTTCGAGTGAACTCTCTACTTGACCAAGCAATGTTGCTCCATACCTACTTTGATACCATGTTGGACTTCACACCTATTTCCAAAAACTAACAAAAACAATTCATTCTCTCAAATCTTATACAAAAGACAAAAAATAACAAAAGAGAAAAAGATATAGTGGGCACCCATAGGCACCATAAATAATCACTATATTATCTATAGAGAATTATCACAACACTAAACATTGAATGTTGTGGTGTGAAGGTATTTATACCAATACCCCAATTATATAAAAAATTTTAACCTAAGCCGACATAACAAGAAGGCTTTAGGTTTATTACAAGTTATAAGGTGGGTTTAACAGTAACAAGTTAACCGCATCCCATAAGGCTTACATAATTAAATAATAAAATAAATTAAATACATTTGTACAATGATTGCCTGTAGGCCTATACAAGATTGCATCATACAATGTTTGTCTTGGTCATAAGTCAAATTACACCTTCAACATCTATTGGGGGCCACTCCTATCAAACTAACAAAACATTACATTTGTAAATTCAACTAAATCATATTTAATTCTATCAAAAATATTATTCATCTTTCTCAAACTGTTGTTTAAGCAATCAACTCCTTAATACCATTTTTAATAAGAGATAAAATCCTTAATACCATTTTTATTAAGAAATAAAATCCTTAATACCATTTTTATTGAGATAAAATCTTGTTCAACCAATTGCCTTCTAAAATTAAAAATTCACCAAGATGAAGATATGCAACTTTGTTTCCTTCTCTATAAATATGTTGACATTCCATGACACTATCTCCAACAATAGTTGATGGATATAAAAATATTGTTATTTTTTATCCAATCCCCATGTCCATTTTTCTTGATATCGTTAATAATATTTTGTAAACCCCCTTCAAATGAAACTGTTTTCATCATTTTTTAATGGCAATCTTGATCCCTATGAAGTGTCCTGGCCTCTAAATAATTGTTGGTTGAAGTTTCATATAATTTTTTTTTTGTTGAGTAATACTTCTTATACACATCCACCATGGGGATTGAACCCTGGTCACATCACCAATAATGCAAGTGGCGTCCTTGCCGGTAGACCACACTCATGGGGATTCATATAATTTTAGTGAAAAGAATTTTGCCTTTCTAATTTCAACAAAAACTACCTTACCAACTTTCCTGAATTTCTTTTGTAAGCACCATCAAAATTAAATTTGATGGACCCTACTTCTAGACATTTACATCTTATCATCCTCAACACAAATCCTTCATTTTAACATCATTGTCAAAAATGACCCTACATGAAGATTCAAATCCAATAACCAAGAGACTAGCATCTTTTTTTCTATCCATGAAACTTCCTATGATGTGAACCATTTATGTAAACATTCTACAAGAAAAGCCATAATAAGATTTCAAACTTCGGCATGATTTTGAGATTTGTTTATTTTAATTCTATTATTTCTTTCAAGGCATATATTCCAACACACAATGGCAAGATTGATGCTCCATGGAATGCATAATGTTTTAGCTTTAAATAATTAATCAAGCCTTTCAATGTCAATGGAGCTACCAATATATTCTCACTTTTAAAAAAGGTGGCCCTAAATGATGTAAGCAAAGGGACAATGAAGAACTAAATTATCTAATGTTTCTAAATCCTTCTTACACAAGACATCTAAAAAGTCCAAGATATCCTTTTCTTTCTAATATCTCACTTGTAAAAATTTCGCTTTTGACTACTAACCAAATGAATATTGAGGCTTTAAAGAGCATCTTTGACTAAGTCATACCTTTAAAATAAACTATATTGTTTGATATAAAGTACAAGATTAGAACTTGGAACTGAAACAAGCCCAACAATACATCGACAATATTAAAAGGTTTTTGGTAATTATACATTTATCATTGGCAAGATTAGAACTTGGATATTCAAACTTGAAACTCCTTGAAAGCTAAGGAATTTGACCACTTGAAATCACCTCACTTGATAAGTACAAGTTCAATGTTTTATACACCAAATATATTTTATTTTGCTTTTATTAAATAAATTTTATTTCAATTTAATTATTTTATTTTATTTGTCGTATTATATTAACATAAAAGATCATTTCAATTTGATTATTTTGTTTTATTTATCATTATATTCATATAAAAGACAAGTTCTCCACAATGAGTTGAATTGGTTAGTAAATTGAGCTCCTATTTGGGAGACCAAGGTTAAAGTCCTACAACATACAAATGGACAATCTTTGTGCTTTGCAAGTATGCTTGCAAAGGTGTTTGATGTTGTTCTATTTGGTGTGAAGGCAATTCCAATAGTTTTGGTCTTGAAATTTGTGAAATTGGAAATGACAAGAGGTATGTTTTGAGACTAATGAGACAATTTTGGTGATGAAGATCCCATTGTTCAGCACTCAAGGCACTTCCAATCATTTTTAAGACACTATTGAAGGCAATTTCAATTAAGTTGTAAGTTTGTGTTCCTAGATGCAATTCCAACAAAGTTTATAAGGTGTACAATGCTTGAGATAATTTCAACATATGTTGATTATCTTCCAATTGTTGACCTTGACATCTAGGAGATCTTATCCTACGTATTTGGTACATAGCTAGATTATGAAAAAATTGTCTCTAATTATGCCCTCAATACTCTACTACTAAAAGACGGGAATTTTTTTAAAGTTCAGTTTTCAAAACCAAATAAGTTATTATAATTGCATAAACTACCTACCATCACAAGATTGCCTTCTAAACATAAATATCAAATTCACTAATACTGTCAAAGCTTAAACTGTACAATGATGTATAGTACATTTCACTATAATGTATTTATAATTTGATGACTATGGAATAGCATAGTCATTTGATTGATGTTGATGTTCACTTATTTCCATTTCTTATTGTGCTTTAATGCACCCTTCCAAGGAACTTGAATTGGGATGGGACAAGAAGACGATTGGCACTAGTCATGTATTACATGTACAACATATGCCCCTCCAAGGAAATTAATTTGTACATGGACACTAGTGATTCTTATAATCATCCCTCGTGCAATATTGTTATAACCATGCTTTAGTGTAATTTTGGCATGGTGATTGTTGTAATCATCCTTGATACCGTATTCGCCTTTGTTATAAATTTATAAGTGTTTTTTCAGTTTGGTCAGTGCTTAAAAAACCAATTCTAAACAAGGTTTACTTAGAAGTTTTCAAAGTTACCAAGATCTAATATCGATAAAGATAGATTAAGATACTCTCATAGCTAATTCTACATGTTCATAAATGGGGTTGATACGGTATTCGCCTTTATTATAAATTTGTAAGTGTCTTTATTAGTTTGGTCAGTGCAGAGCATAGACTTAAAAAACCAATTCTAAAACAAGGTTTACTTAGAAGTTTTCAAAGTTACCAAGATCTAATACCGATAAAGATAGATTAAGATACTCTCATAGCTAATTCTACATGTTCATAAATGGGGCCAAGTAGTGCAATACAATTAATTGCAATATCAGACATATAATAATATAAAAGAGATCAAAAATGTATATATGAAAGCAATCACAAATAATATGACACCTAATTCAAGAAGGCAATTTAGCACTGCAGTGAATGTGTTTTCCATCAAAAATCAAATTCACACCTAATTCTATAAGGCAATTTACCACTGCAGTGAACATGTTTTCCATCAAAAACCAAATTCAAAGAAGGTTTTGTTGAATTACGCAATTGGGATATGAATATTTGTCTACTGCAATAAACTAGATGAAAGATCTACCTTAAGAGCTTTAAAGGTGGCTGCAAGCCTCTCTACCTTAACATGTTTAGCTTAGTTAATTTGCGGATATAATGCTCTATAGGGAAGTTCTTTATTCCCAAATACTAACATATGTTCTTAAACTATATTAAAGACATTAGGAATGTAAAGATCTATACATATTTGATCCTTCTAAGAGCACTGCTATTGGAAATTAACATCCCATGCTGCATATTATAAAATTTCCAGCTATTGTTCTCTCAGCTAAACCAACCATTGATTAAATACCTGTTTAAAACATGATTTAAAAAATGTCATTCCCCCTTCTTGAAAAATGTGTAAATAGGTCCAGGATCCTAATATCAATTTTCAAGCACTCCTTTCTCAAGCAATTTCCTTCTTATCGCACCCAAAATTTTTACCTTCTCTTAAAGCCCTTTTAAATTCAACCAGTATGAAGATATGCTATCTACAACAATTATTGAAGAAAACAAAATTAATAATGCTTGCTAGAAAGTATGAACATAATTTAAATTTTTTCTCTTAAATTTAAGTTAATTGATCATATTTCATTTAACTACATCAATAAACTTCATCTAAGAGAGGCAGTTGTTATCATTTGTGGGAAAGGTGCCATGGACCATTTATCTTGATTCACTAACTTTTATCCATGTATTACAGAAGCTTTGATATGCTGACGAATTTAGGCTGCGGAGGAAATCCTTATGGAAAATTTTCATTCAGGTCCTCCACCAGGGACAAGCTGAGATCCAGAAAAAAGATAATTAGTATCCAATCTTTTTAAACATGACACTGCATTGGATGTTTTCTAAAATTTAACATAAAGAAGGGAAAAGAACTGTTTGTCAACAAATTTGACTTAGCTGGCACATTTCACCAAACAAAATTCAAACTTACAATAGCAATATTGTTTCCATTCAGCAAAATCTGATCAAGCTTTGTGATCCTCCGACCTTCAGATGTTATTTCACTACAAAACAAAATTTCATAAGAGTAAAGCAATCTTCCAACAAAAAGGATTTTTGAATCAACAAAATATCAAGAACCTAATAAAAGGTTCTTGGTTGTTATTGAAGACTACTGAAGCACGCTATGAAAATGTTATGCTTGTATGTTGGGAATTTTCTAATTGATGAACCAACAAAAAATAGATGAAAAGACTAAGCCTGTTGTGATATAATAGCAAGCATCTAAATTGTGTTTGGCCAAGAATTTTAATGCTTCATCACAGGACCAACACCTGGATCATTTAATATGCAATAATAGTTAATGCCTCTGAGATCAAAAATGACAAAAACAAATCTTAGATACAAAATTAACTTGCACAAATGAGAGGTTTTGCATTGCATCTACATTAAACTTAAAAATTGTAAAATTAAAAATTAAAATTAAAAAACTCAAAATTAAGCATTTCATGCCTGGGATGTTTTACCACATTGATGCATTTTCCGTTGCCACTTCTGAGGATCTCTGTATTAAGATGGACTTCTGCATCATTAGGTAACTCTTAGGGTGATTCACAGAATTCTGGCTCTATTATATTGTGACTTAAGAATGGCATCCAGTCAAACTGAGCGTCTGCAGCAAATAAGGGTATTTTCTTAAGCATTGGTATTGGTAACTCCCAACAATGAATTGAGAATGGAGTTTGATGTGCAACTCAAGTGAGCCCATCAGTTAAGACTGGAACTCCAAATAGGAGGTCCAAGGTTCGACTCCAATAATAGAGGGTAGGGTTGTACACCATACTGCAGTATGGAAGGATAAACACTAGGATAACCACATTGTCTGATATGGTCTATGGCCTCATGACCGTTAAAACTACATTACTTTAGTTAAAATTTAATATTTATTGCATATTTACCCCACCAAAAAGAAATCCTCAAATGTTTCTTAACCAGAAAACTTTGGGCTTTTCGGTTCAAACCTGTTCCATTTTGTTTTCTGTTCCCATTCTGATAGCAGAGATCAAATGGTAGCAAGCACAACATATGGATGGGCCTTCTTCCTTAAGGTTTAATGTCCATGTAGGTAGACTCTTCAAGAATTATTCTAGGAAAAAGTGAACTGGACAATAAAATTTGGCATAAGAAACATATGTTGAAACATAGTGTTAGACTTCATGACATTTTGACGGATAACATAAGTTCTAAAAGCTTTAGCACATTTATCTTAATTGTTTATTTCCTACAAAGTAAGAGCACATTTAGTTGAATATTGAAAAACATCCTTATGAAAAAAGAAAGATACAATCCTTCAGTGTTGTAAAGTGGAATTTTTTATTAGCAAGATGAATGAAAACTCTATTTTCAAATTCCCAATGTGAACCTTTTGCCATGAAAAGGAAATTGAGAATCACACTCCTATCATGCAAGATAGAACCCTACAAATAACACAATGAGGACAATGCCACATGGCAAAAGGCAAGGCAAGAGGATCCAAAATATTGCCAAAAGTTTGAAAGTGCTTGAATAGAAACTAATTGAATTCAACAAAAGAATTTCTTTAGTCATCTACAGAAATTAGATGATTCCATAACAATTAAAATCGAATTTCCATGGGTTTCCCTATGTCGACAGTCACTAAAGCGAAGTCAAATTGAGGATCCAACAAGATCCTTGATACGTACTTAGCACAAGTTGGAAGCATATTCATACGTACTTAGCACAAGTTGGAAGCATATTCATACGTACTTAGCACAAGTTGGAAGCATATTCAACACTACAAACAGCCTTTAGACAACTTCCTTTTCTTAGTAAATGTTAAAGAGGATTTTCAATTTTGCACTCTTTTTCCAAAATGCACAAGGGTGCAATAAGATTTTTTACTTACAAAAAATATTCAACTTAAGTGATCCTTTTCCCTGCAACCCACTCATTCTATAGAGGGCTTGAAAATTGAGCTCCTGAACCAACGTTTTGTTTCTTTCCTTTCACTTTCTCAGCACTTAGCATTTATTTATTTTATATACTATCTAGCTACCCATTCAAACCTAGTTTTGTCATATCAAATGATCAAACCCTAAAAGGGTAGAATTTCTAGGAAACAAAAATGAAACGTAGTTGCTACTTTCCAGAATATTTGCAGCTTGCATAACATGATAGAGAACCAAAATATAAGCACCCTTTAGTAAATCACTTACAGTGAAATCAAACCAAAATACTGCATTCAAGATGATCATTGATCAGCATGTTTTTCCTCGACATTGGGAGGCTTTGCCTCTTTTTACTTTTCCTCATCTATTGAATATGCTCTTCCTCTTGCTGCTCATTAGACATGCATTCTTGCTAATTGCTTCATGATGGAAGCCAAGGCCCATACAGATCTCTTTTCAACTTCAATAGGATCACTAGTTACTTGCTTATAGTTTCCAAGGCCACCACCTTTCTAGTCATTTTCTTAAGAAGTTCCATGCCAACATTTGTCATCGAATCTATCTGTCCAACTTTATAAGGCATGATTCTTGTTTGGGTTACATGAAAAAACTCTTCCTACTTAAGCTAGAAAAGAAAGCACCTGGGTTGTTCCTTGATGGGAAACAAATTCATATCTTTGCAAACCCATGTCATTTGAGCCCTAAGGAGGGTTAATTCTTGCTTTAGTAAGTTATACATAGGCTCATAAAACGTAAAATATCTCAACAAATTTTTTACACAAAAAATAGTGTTGCAAGTTGAGACGTGGTACATGATCTTGCACATATCTCCCAGCACCACTCCTTGCTAAGAAAGGGATGTGCAAATCCCCCACACAAAACAATAGAATACAACACACTACATTACAATTCCATTATATAAAAAAAAAAGATGCACAATGGGAAAGACTTACAGATACATATAAATACTCCGCATGTATCCCTCATATTCTAATTTTTTACAATAAATTATGATCTAGTCAACAGCACAACATAGATGAACATGCCTTGACCAATATTGGCTAACATCATACCTCGATGAACATCTCCATTATCATAACTTGACCAATGTACTGGTACCCATACAGGTATCACCTGAACTAGTAGGCAATTGGCAATTGCCATACATACCTCCAAACTACCCATATATGTAAAAAATGAATATATCCCATTACATTAAATCGTACTGATCAAAAACACTTATATTCGCCATATATGCATGCAACAACACTATGTGACGACAACACACATATGACAAACCCTACGAACATTCTATGTTTACTATGTGAATGTATAATCGACATGGAGAATGCATCAATGCATTCATGTGCTCATGACTTGTTGGCATGGTCCCCATCACCAAATCAACATGAAATAATTAAGGTAGAACTACTAGCCCCCCTATGTCAGACATTTGTCACACTCTCTCTTCTTGTTCCATACATCTTTTGTAGTTGGCCATAATGCAAGTTTGATGGGTAACGTCCGCCGCCACCTTTGTTGAGGATCGAGAGGGTGAAAACCCCCTTGCAAGGTCAAGGGGTGGCACCCCTTGCAGATTTGAAATGTGTGTTGTCCTATCCAACATTTTCCCATCGTCAAAATTTAAGAAACGAACAATGATAAGATTTCCACAAATACATTCTACACACGCTCCACCCTCTTTTGAGAACCTGCTCTTGATTGTCACACTCCATGTGGTCATGTTGGACAATCGAGATAAGGCGCCAAACAGCAAGGCACCCCTCGACACTCTAGATGTCAGGCCAGACAAGGCACCAATCAACACTCTAGACAACTCCTTGACAACACATGAACACTCCTTGATGGCATACAAATGACTACCCTAACAACTTATAAGCGACACTCAATTAGACAATAGTCTAAAGAACAACACCTTGGTAGAAAATAGAACTCAAATGGGCAACATTTTGACAGATGATAGCACTTTGGTTATGTCCTAGTAGACAACACCCCAACTGACTAACTCTCAAACGTCCAACTCTTGGATGGGCAGCACTTAGACAACCTTGTCCCATTCAACCTGTCTCAGACAACTGTCCTTGGACAATCATGTCCCAAATGGAACGACAACACCATACGGACAGGCAACAACTTTTTAGACAACCTAGATGACCAGCCCTTGACGACTCCTCTTCAAATAGCAGCTCAAACACCAACTCTCAAACAAGCCCTCTTCAAACAAAATGGTGTTAGATAGCAAGTAAAACCTGGCTATTTAAAAAAATCTCTTTTCTACAATGGCTCCCTCCACACACTACTCACTCAAACAACTTGCTAAAAGGCTTGGCAGAAATCCTTCCTTCTCTATTTCTTGCTCCTAGACAATTGGTTGTACTCACCCAGACTCGATCGACAAGTATGTTGTCAACAACAATCCTTCAAACTATGATAAGAAGGAATCTGCTTGCAATCAATCAGAAGGCGATAATAAGGAATCTTTGGAAAGGGATCGTCAACTAAGCCCCATATGACAATGGAAAAAGAGTCATCACCTATGCTCCGGATGACACTCAATCTATTGGTTTCTCCTCAAATAGCATCGACTACTCATATGGTAATCATACACAAGACAACCACTTGGTCTCTAACAATCAAGGGAAGGGCAACACGTGCCCTAACATCCCTTGTCGACCACCCTACCCCAAACACCAATTGTCCATATTACAAGGACCCAAACGACCAATCCTTAAACAACATTGCCCAAGAAAGCAAGGTCATGAACAACCACTCTACGAATGGCACTACCCATAACACCAGTCTTTCAATCAACAAATTTGTGGATGGCCAATCCTTGGACGACCCTCTCTAAAATGATAACAATTATCCTCCCAAACAACATCTTCCTCCATGACAACAACCTCCTAGACACAAACAACAAGCATGATGGCAACCACCTTCTAGATGGTACTTTGTACATAGACAACCTAGTGACAAGGCTCAAGAATCATCTGCCATCAAATTGCACAATTTTTCGAGCTTTACAAATTGGTAACATCAGTTCAAGGACTTGTTATTGTTTTTTTTTGGGTTTTTTTCTATGCAAAACAGACCCACTTGGCATTCTTCTCTTCGGTGCGATTTTTACTCCAATAATCCATTGGCGTCACAATTGGCAATTTTCCTCACATCCAGATCATGTATGATTTAAAAGACTTCATCTACAAGGTCACAGGTCAAAATCTCATTTTCTTTCATTTCTTTTATCACAACAAGTTTGATGTCTTCACAGAGCACCAAACATCTAACTCCAATAAGCTTGATGGTATAGCCTTGAGAGATTTCAAAATTCTTGTGTTTATCCTTCTCTTTTCTCATAGTGGATGTTTGCTCTAACTCTAACAGCCCATTTGTGTAGTGATTGGTAATATTTTGGGCTGCAAGGAGTAGGTTTTGGATGATCAGCGCAAAGTATGCCTTGTTTCTAAGAGCCCTTTCTAGCCATCAGGGTTGATTATTTAGAGACCTGCCTATTGCTTCATGATCCAACTGCTTTCTCTTGAGATTGGGGGACAGATTGTGGTCCACAAAGTGCATGTTGAAGATCTTCTCACAGGAAGCTCAACAATTCGATCCATAAGGTGGAGTTACGACTCCATGTTCGAGAGAGGTTGATCCAGTTCATGTGCTTTTGGCAAGAGAAGATAGCAGGATCCATTGGCCCATACAAGCATTCAGGTTGTTCTCCAGGGATGTATCATCTCTAATGTTTCTCTCCTTGGCCCCTCAGCTCAGATTATGGGAGGCGTATTAAAATATTTCTAATATACTCTTATTAGGCCAAGGCCGAAAATGATGAAGTACCTACAGGTGCTCTTGATGTAGCCTAAGGGCAAGTGCTATGTAAGACTTCGAGCATCTTGATGTAAGCTTACAAGCATTCTATGTGTAAGCCTACGGGCATCTTTCTATGGAAGCCTACGGGCACCTTCATATAATGATCCTTAGTGATATTGGTTAATCCACCTTTATGGATAACCTTGATTAAAGGGTGTAATTTATTATTATTTTATTATTGTAAGTTAACCTCAAAGTCAAGTTAATGTCAGCTTGAGGTTAACTACTCATTGGGGTTTTTTGGTATCACTATAAATACCCCCAATGATTGATCATTTGTATCATAGTGTGATATATGAAAAATATTGTGGGGGTGCCCATAGGCACCCACCCCTTATTCCTTCTCTTATATCGTGTCATTTATCTCTTTCTTATTTTCCATATATACGCTCTTCTTTTTTCTACAAATGATTGTGGTGAATGGATGATTCTGGAAAATATTGTAAATTCCAACAATGGAGAGAGCAACAATGAAGGCAACATCTCTCCCTTAGCCAACTTTTTCTTCTTTCTTTATGACACTATTCCAAATGCTATTGTATCAACTCTCTATTCCTCTATGCTTCATTGCCATTGCTCCAATTCAAAGACCGT
This sequence comes from Wollemia nobilis, assembly GCA_028583015.1. Lineage (NCBI taxonomy): Eukaryota > Viridiplantae > Streptophyta > Pinopsida > Araucariales > Araucariaceae > Wollemia > Wollemia nobilis. The sequence continues at coordinate 2,281,717 of JAQPPZ010003429.1, forward strand.
TACAAACTCATCCGCTCCCTCCTTCACTCTAATTGGCTTTATCATTGTTGGATTGTGTGTGTTCTCCATGTTGCTACAACACCCTTCTTCATCTCGACAATAGGTTTCCTCACTCAAATGGCATCATTGCTACAACATCCTACTTCATCCGAACAGCATCTTCCATTGTTTGGACAACCTTCATCCTCAATAATGCAACCTACATTTTGGGCCTAGCAGCCTTAACATGTCCAAATGGCATCCTCCATCACCTAAGGTACGCTCTTCATCACATTTGCCTTCAAACATGTTACTAGTTTCATTCTATTCTCGTCCTCCACCTACATCTAAAAACCTTCAAAAGGAAAAATGTCAATCTCCCAATGTCTACACAAAACTAGAGGTAGAGGCATCTACCAATTTTTGCAACAATTGCTCTTGTACTAGTTGCTCATCTTTCACAACACGCTCTGCCTCCTTGACTTCTACTATAATTGGGTTGACATTCGAGCGTTGACTATCCTTGTGATTTGAAACCCTTTGCACATCACCGGTTCATCTCAACTCATATTGTTCTGACAATCCCACACAAAGCACCCCCATAAATGACATTTACACCATTGCATAATGGTTATGCCCTATATATCATAATTCAGCTTCTTTTGTTGCCTTGGTGATTGTTACGATACACACCACCAATAGCACCTCGCATTAGAACAGTCTCCCTTTGCCAACTTGTAAAGATTTTTGTGTCATTCTCTTGTTGAGTTCTCGGCAAAACTTGTCTTTTGAGGAAGCAACATGGAAACGAGTTTCAAAAGTGTGTTTTCACTCATTTTTCCATTTTTTATCCTCCCCTGCTCAAAAACAAATCTTCCTAGGGGTTAACCACAAACTTTAAACCACGTTTGGAGATCGAATAGACATTTAACACCATTTGGAGGATATTTCATTCATTCCCAAGAGATTTTAAAGGTATTTTTTGGGGCAAAATCTAGGGTTTTCTTAGGGATTTTCTCAATGTTTACTTTTTGTTTGTTGTTACAAAAGCATGTAGGCTAGGCCCCTGGGCATTTGTTTAGTTACATATTTCTTCCTTTGTTTCTTCCCCCTTTGGAAAAATTGATCGGGTGAGAGCCATGGAACCGTCGTTGGCAGCAAAGACCCGAATCCTTCAAGTTCAACCCCAAATCCAAGCCGAGGGAGGGACCCAATGTGGAAGCATGGGATTAAGGGGAACTTGCCAAATCAAGTGTTTGGTAAACATTATGACAAGGACATGTGAGGAGGCATCCATCGCCTCAAATGCCATTTGATTGGGCAACCAAGGCATGATGCATACCCCTGCTCTAAAACAAACAATATAATAAAAAATGAGGCGAAGGCTTGGATGTGTAGTAAGAAGGCAAAATAGAGCACGAAACGACGATAGTTGCAGTTGGTCATGGACTAGGACCTTGGGCCTCTTTTTATAGGAATGAGACCGAATTAGAAGATGTTACTACCGTTTCTGAAAAGTCCATGCTTAGCCCTCGCATTAAGCAAGGTACTTGGAGGAGTTCAAGTGTTGGTTGAGGCTCGAACACAAGACAAACAAACCTTTAAAATACCGCATGGGAGAAGAAGACAAAGGAAGTACAAACAAGGACAGCTAATTTTTTGTTTTACTGAAACATTCTCTTCAATTGGGAAAACAACCCCTATTGGGAAGCCTTGGTGAAGGCATTGAACAAGGCTAGCAAAGGGATCAAGCCACATTCAGCAAAATATTTCAGCAAGCCATTGTTGGAGGAGTGTGTCAAGAACACATGTCCTCTTGTAGAAGAGCAAAAGGAAATATGGAGAAAGGGCTGCAACATTCTCTTTGATGGATAGACAAATGCAAGGAACCGCACACACCTCAAATTCATAGTGGCTTTGGGTGGTTCCATGGTTTTCCTAAAGTTAGTTGATGCCTTGCAGGAGGTGAAGAATGCACAAATGCTATTTAATTTGTTGGAGTACGTCTTGTTGGAAGTAGTAGAAAATGATGTCAAGTTGTGACAGACAACAAAGCAACATGTGTCTCCAAGTAGGCTTTTGGAGAAGTACCCCTTTCTGGAGCCCATGCACCGCACATTGCATTGACCTCATGCTTGAGGACGTTGGCAAACTGATATGGGTGAAGACCGTGGTGGCAAAGACGAAAACAATTACACAGTTTACATACAATCACACAAGGGTGCTCAGCTTGATGAGGAAGCACAATGAGGGGAGGGACATTCTTCACCTAGGGATCACCTAATTCGCCTCAAATTTCATCACCTTGCAAAGCCTTCTAGTGGCATCGCCTGCTTTGAAGCAAATGTTTGTGAGCAAGGAATGGTATGCCTCACCATTTCATTCAAAAGAGGAGGGGGAGTGGGTCTAGAGGCAAGTTTTTGATGATTCATTTTGGGTGAGCGTGTAGGAAATTCTCAAGGTAATTGGCTGTTTAAATTTAAAATCTTATTTTATACTTCAAAATTTTAGTATTTTTTCTAAATTTAACTAAAAATTACAAATTCTAATTTGTAATTTTTAATTAAATGTATTAAGTAAATTACAATGATTAATTTTTACTGTTCAATTGTAGGTGACAAAACCCTTGGTAAGGGTTCTTCACCTTGTAGATGGCGAAAAATTAGCAATGGGATATTTGTATGAGGCGATGGATAGAGCAAAAGAGGCCATCCAACACTATTACGGAGGCAATCAATGCAAGTATGAACCCATTTGGTGTATATTGAAGAGATGGATGAGGCAACTCCATCAACCTATTCATGCAACGGGGTACTTCTTGAACCCCAAATTCTTTTTCACTGGCAATCTTTATGCTGATGAAGAGGTCCAACAGGGATTTTATACTTGCACTAATTGGATAATAAATGACCCCACCAAACATTGCCTCATCCCTGCAAAGCCCTATGCCTATAAAGAGGCTCATGGGAGCCTATTTATTCCCTTCTGTAAGCATCAAGATCACCCTTGCGACCAACTAAAAAATTTGAACTTTTAAACATTGTTTCTTGTAGTTTACGACACAATTACAAATGTAAGTTAATAATATGAAAAAAAAAACTTTCTTGTAGATTTATGGTGGGCGGATTATGGTTCAAGAATACCTTATCTATGGAGGATTGCAAACTGCATTTTGAGTCAGCCTTGTAGCATTTATGGGTGTGAGTTTGGTCTCTATTTGACGTTGCACGCACCAAGAAGTGCAATAGGTTGACCCAGGAGCGCCTCCATAACCTTGTCTTTGTATACCACAATCTTCGGCTTTGCATTAGACAAGTGGAGGTGAAAAAATCCTATGAAGCAATTGACTTGGATAAGCAAGATCCACTAACAGATTGGATTGTCGAAAGACCATCAAATACCAAGTTCACTACAGAGGACATCAAGGAACTAGAGGCAAAAGCAGAACATATGAGAGGAGAATTGAAGGAGATATACCATGATGATCCCATACCTAAGGCGCCTCCAACTCAACCACCTGTCCAAAGCCAAGTCGAGCATTCCAGTTCAAGAGCAAGGAGGCGAAAACAAAAAGCAGTTCAAAAATTGCTTTAAATTTTGAAATTTTAAATTTGTATAATGTATTTAGTTGGATTTCATGATCAAGAATTGTAATTGTACTCTTTTTTATGAATATCTAATATAAAATCAGTTTTTGGGCTCTCCAATTCTTGTTTAAAATGTTTTTTTAATTGAAATATTTTCCTTGGTTTTCATTTATCGAGTTTTTGCCAAGTTTTTCCAAGTTTGCCATAAAATGTCCAAAATGGAGTGTCAAGCTTTTCCCGAGTTGCAATTTTTCTAACTATGGTCCAATATATACTTGTTAAGTGTTTTCAAATTCATGTGATATCCCTTCGTCGAATGCCCTTCCAACTTGCAATTACCATAGAACATTTATTTCGCTTCTTCCCAGTCATTGCATTTTGCGTCTTGTTCCATTTTGTATTTGTCAAACAAGGGCATTATCCTTTCAAAGAGGACTTAGCAATGTTCGTACTTCGTCATGCATGTTCTTTATGTGCCATTTGCTCTCGAAGTCATCACTCTTGTTGCTCTTTTCTTTATAGTTGCCTCATCTATGACTACCCAACCCAACATCGAGATGATATTGATAAATCATCCTCAGAGTTACTATTCCTAAATCATCCTCAGAGTTACCATTTACATGGCATTTCACTTCGACAATACTTCCGGGTGGAAATGAGAGGCAAATAATACATTTCTTGGAATTTATAATTAAAGAGGATTTTCCACTGTCCCAATTCTAATCTCTTCGATACAATTCTGAGTCATGCATTTGCACTTTAAAGCACTTGTCAAGAACCCCTTTGCAAAGGCCTTGAAGGGTTGACTTGTTGATTGTAAACAACTTTTGGACCTTGACCAGTTCAAGAAAGACCAACCAGCACTGTCCTCATGATTCCAAATATCCATCAAAAGAAACAAGGTATTTTATAACTGCTTTACCTGCAAGGGATGCCAAGAGTCCAACTTGTCCTTTATAGAATTGAAAGGTTCAAATAGGTGAATGTTATCAACATTTTTGTTTTGTCATATTATCTTCTATTTATATTAGAGAGTGTATTTAGTCATAGGTCAAAGGCATCTATATGTGATGACAATTTTATAAAAGATGCACAGAATCTTGTCAGAGAGGTCATAATGGAGGAATTACAAGGAACCTTTTGGGATGAGTTACAAAAAATACTGAGGAGGTTATAGTTTATCTTATCACAATGATGGAGATACAAAATGTCTTTTACTAATGAGGGAGTTATAAAACATTTTATAATGAGGAAGTTACAAACCATCCACTACCTTTTATGTAAGAGAAATCAGAAATATAATATAAAATGTTGTAAGACTTAGGAAAAAGTTGTCTTTTAAAGAATGTGTTTTTCCAGGTAATCCACAAGAGACTAATTAGTTTGGCCTTTGGAGACATTAGAGCTTAGTTGGAACCTGTACGTGCTTAAGAAAGTTATCCTTTCATTTATAAAGTGTTAGTTTCCAAAGCTTTTCATTTTCCAATTATAGATTTCAAAGCTATTTTGTCATGTTGTTATTTCATTTCCTGTTTTCTGGTTTATAATAAAAAGATAAAACAGTAAAAAAGGAACGATTTGAAATCAAAATTTGCCAGTTTGCAGATTTTTCAGTTTCAATATTCAAGTTTCTGATATAGTAGCTGATATCACAACCAGTGTTTCAAGTTTGGAAAACATCAATGGTATCAGATCCAATGTCCAAATCAGGTTCTGTTTGTTCGTTTTTTAATTTTTTATTTCTTGTTTTTTGGTGATCTAGAACATATCAGTGGTATTATGCCCACTTTCTTGGCCTCATGGAGAAGCCCTCAGATCAGTACTGTTTCTACTAGCCTCACTGATCAATATCCAGGATTATGAGAAATTTATAGTCAAGATGAATATTTTGAAGAACTTGAGCACCTATCCTTTTCAGAGTATGTTGATCTTATGAAATAGATCCTAAGAAGCAATTGTTATAGCTTGAAAAACAAGCTGCAATGTCCTTCGCAAGGATGGAAATAACTCTATCCATGTAAATCTTGGAGAAGATCCCTATTGAGATGAGAACAGACTGCAAGGGGTATGGGATGAAGATCCCTACCAAAATGAGGAACAATCACAAGTGGCATGGGATGAGGATCCCTATCAAGATGAGATGCAAACACAAGAGGTACCATATCTTTATGAAGAAGAAAAGGTAATATTGGTGGACGAGAAGGCATATTAAGGCAATAAAGAAACACAAGTAGATACACATTATGAAGATATCAAGAAGTATGCAATGGAGCCTGTATCTTATATCCCCAATAATCCTAATGTACTCTCGAAGAAGGCATTTCACACAACAGATATATAATGCCATTGCCAACAACAATCTTTATAAGAAAATTGGATACTTCGATTGATTCAAATCAAAAGCAGAACCAAAAGAATAACATCAAATTTGACATGTCACATTGGATATAACATGGATGCATGAAGAAGCAGAAGAAGAAAAAGAAGCATGTTAAAGCTTCCATTTGATCCTCAAGCTTTGTGCACTTAGTTTTCTTGAAGAAGGGGCTGTTACAAACCTTGTTGTGTTGTCATGTTATATTCTAGTTATACTTGAGAGTGAATTCAGTCAAGTCAAAGAAATTTATATGTGACAACAATTTAATAGGAGATATGCAGAATCTTGTCAAAGATAACTGAGGAGTTACAAGGAAGTTTTTTTGGTAGTAATTACAAAGAATAATGATAAAGTTTCAAAACATCTTATCACAATTAATGAGTTACAAAGCTAAATTGCATGAAACTTGGAAACGGGTAAAGTTTCTCAAACGGAAATGCCTTGGGAAACATGAGTCCTCAAACCTTTTGGAAATGTGGAAACAACAAAGGAAACACCTAATTATAAAAATTGAAATATTTTTTAAATTCATAGACAAAACTGAATTAAAGAGATCAAAAATGGATAAAAACACATTTGGTTACTAAATCTCATTTACAGTACAAAGGTTAATGTCAAAGATTAACCTGTACAGATCAGGCTATACATGTTTTGCAAAACTAAACTACATGGGATACACTATATACTTCTTAATCTTCAAAGTCATCAAAATTAGTACCCAAACTGAAAAAACACCCAAAAACACCCAACTCCTATAGCTTCAAGAACAGGTGTAAGATGTGGATTTTTATAATCCTCAAGATTAAGTGCAGCCATAGAAATACCTAAGCTAGGAAATTTAGGATCCACAACCCAATCTTTCGTTTGTCCCCTTCAAGACAAAGATTAGAATGTCAAAAACAAAAGTAGATCCTCAACTTTTTATTTTTTGTTTCGCTTCACCAAGCTCTTCGGCTTCAATTCCTCCTTGTAGCCGAAGAGCTTGCTACTTGTTCTAGTTTCTCTACCTTCATTGATCCCAACCTACAATTATTTTCAAGCTATCATTAATTTTGTTCCTTCTTTCCCTTATCATAGAGCTTTTTTAATAATAACTTAAATTTTATTAAAATGGGTCATGTGTGTCCCACGTGAGCATTATGCAATACCTAAATTTCAACATTAGTCTTTTCATTTGATTAAGAATGACAAGAAATCTTGAAAAATGCACTTAGAAATGATGGAAACATCAGGAAACATTGGAAGTCAATATGACGAGTTTCTGAGGTGTTTCCAAGTTTCCAAAACAGGGAAATGAGGACACCCTAGTTTCTGAGGTCTTACCATTTTGTCATAATGAGTGAATTACTAACATCTAGTAATTTTTATGTAGTAGAAATATGACATAAGAGGCAAGTCTTGAGAGAAAGGGGGTCTTTTGAAGAATGTGTTATCGAGGTAGTCTATGACAAACTAATTAGCTTGGCCAACTGCAGCACCCATGCTGCACTTGGAGACTTCAGACTTTGAGTTGGAACCCATATTTGCTCAAGAAAGTTGTCCTCATTTATGTCCTCTAACTTTATATTCAAACCAAGTCCAGAGTTTTCGTTTTCCAACTATAGACTAAAGGCTATTTTGCTGGGTTCCACGGGGACGCGTCCCCCCCATCCCCTGCGTCCCCGGGGACAGGGGACGGCTTGGGGGACGTTTCTCACCATCCCAGGTGGGAGTCCCCAGGACATCCCTAGGGACGGCCAGCCGTCCCCCGGGCATCCCTGGGGACTCCCAGCCGTCCCCCATGGCTGGGCGTCTCATGCCCAAAAAAAAAAAAAAAAAATGATACAAACTTAAATTAAAAAAAAAGGGCTGTCATATTTGAACAGTTAGGAGTAACTGTCATTGCTTACATGGTGGGAACTGAACAATGGTGGTTGTCAATGTTTAAATATTACTTTAGTGATTGGACAGCAGTGCAGAATTGCTAGAGACTGAACAGTAAAGCTGTCTTGCTTTTATAATTTATATTGAGGGCTGTAAACTGATGATTATATTGATTGACCATTGATGGCTGAAAAATAGATTATTATCTTGCCTGAACAGAGAAAAGTGAAAACCAATGACTATCTTGCTTGAACATTGATGGCCAAAAAGTAAAAACTGAGAACTGTCTTTGTTTGAACATTGGTGACTGAAAAAAATTAAAAAATGGTCTTTGCTTGAACATTGGTGGCTTTAAAAATGATGATTGTTATTGTTTAAATGTTAAAAGCTGAACAGTGTGGCATTCATTACTTGAGCAATAGCAACTATTTTGGTTGACTGTTAGAGATAGCACTTGATATCCTTGGTTGAACCTTCAAGTTACATTTGTTGAAATGGCTGCACTCAGTAATAGGCTAATAGCTGAGTTCATTTCAGATTGAAACATGTTTTAAGAACATGCATACTTTTTAGGTTTTTAGTATTTTTCATTTTTGTTGTGTGTAGAATTTGTAGATTATTCTAAATTTCTAAAAAAAATTATAGTATTATACCAGCCGTCCCCCCACCGTCCCCTAAAATCAGCCTGCCGTCCCCCGCCGTCCCCGAAACGCGTCCCCCAAGCTCGTGGAACCTTCAGAATTTGCAAGTGTGCAAATTTTTAGAGTTTTAGATCCATATTTCAAAGTTCATATACAATAGCAGATTTTACAACCATTATTGAGAGTTGGAACACATTCAGCATTTTGTTTTTAAGATTTTGATTTCAAGTATGTTAGTGATCTTGAACGTACCAGTTGATAGTCAGGTCCCATTCTTCTCCTGGTCCGTAAAACTTCCAATGAAGTAAGCAGGTAATAACTGCCACACTCCATTGAAAGAGGACATTTTCACCATTAATCATTGGACTTTCACTTCTTTCCTACTCCTGGTCTGTAAAACTTCCAATGAAGTAAGCAGGTAATAACTGCCACACTCCATTGAAAGAGGACATTTTCACCATTAATCATTGGACTTTCACTTATTTCCTATTGTGACATTATCATGCTGTTGTACAATCACATGCTCCTTTTCATCTAACAATTCTGCTAGATGTGCAGATTGTTTTCGTATAACCATTTTTTCCTCTTCACGGTTTTGTTTCAGCTCATACCTTACTATTTATGTCTTGTTGCAGCTTACACATATACTATTGCTCATAATCTATTTCAATACAACAATTTATATCTTGAATTATTTTTCCTTGCTTACACTTCAACCTCTTCACAATTGTGAGCTAGTCATCTGAGGGACATTGCACCATTTTCACGTACTCATCACAAGCCATCTTGCAACAAATAAATGAAAAAAACATTCTGAGAGCTGAATCACACAAAACTGACCATAAATCTAATTCTATGCCAGAAAACTGCTGAAATGACCTTTCATGTGCCAAAGTTAGGCAGAAATATCCAAGAACATTGGTTACCCCCTTTTCAAGTCCTTTAAACCCTAGTTTAGCTCTGAATGCCAATATGACCATCTTCACCAACAAAACAAAACAACTGTCTACTGACAGCCAGGGAAATTACACACGTGACCAATTACCCCTTTGAAGCAAATAAGCCCTTCGTCCAACCCCCATTGATCACCATATGACCACACGAAAGTTCAGATTTAAAATTACCTTCCAATTTGACATAATATCAATTCTAACCTGCACACTGTATCAGAACAGATGTCACATCAGCATCAAGTGTGCTATTACATCTCTAGATGACTGAACGATATCACCAAAAACTATACCTCATCAGAGGGTGAAACGACACATCACAAGTTCTGAGAGATTCTGATCTTGAACAATCTAATATCCTTGACATATGCTCCAACAATACTGCTATGCACAGTACACCAACACCTACACTCAACTCATATAAAAAAGCATGGCTTAGCCTATGTTGTGTATATACACCTTCACACCTCTTTGCCTCTCCAGAACACACACCCTCATGCACAGCACGATTTGCTCCACAGCCCTAATTTAGTAACTAATTTTTCTTATCTGTAGTTGCTGATCTCAAAATTGCTCCAGCATTCGTTATTTTTTGTGTATACAAAAGCCTCTCGTTTCTAAGCAAACAGGTTTCTAAATGCCCATTCTCCTCTATCTTGACCGGCTGCCTGATTAAGTGCACATGCTTGTTTTGGCCTTTTATGGCCCACTCATTCACTTTCAGATTGTAATTTCCAGATTGCACAGTCTTCACACAACCAGCACAAGTTTGTACAGCCTGATATGATTGGTCCATTTAAGCACCACAGTCACAAAAGGTACAACCTCTTCTCACCTTTAGATTCAGTTGTAAAGTGTAGAGCAAATTATTATGGAGAATTCACAAACATACTAAAGACAGGTCTTTTTTTTATTTTATTTTTTATAACCATCAAAATACAAAAAATATTACATTTGCTGTTAGGTCAATTAAACCATATCCAACATGCATTTTTATCACAAATATTTACTAAAGACATAGGTTTATATTAATATATATGGAGTTTTTTTTCTATTTTTCAGTCTCCATCCTGTTGCTCAATTTATAAAGTTGGCTTTATTTGCATTGTCAGCTTTAATGCTGATGAAAGTGCTTTAACTTCTGGAACCAAATACTTTGCAAGAACTTGTGTTGGCATTCTCATCTGTTCCCAAATAAAGGTGATTTACCTTTCAAGGGGGAGTTTTTCGCCACACGCCAGTCATTTTTCATCTGCTAATTTTCAGTATCATTCTTTTGGATATTTCTTCTGATCCTTCTCTTGGACTACTCTATTTGAGTTGCTGAATCATCATACTAACGCATCATGCTCTGATTAGTTTTAGCCGTTGAAAAGCACAAGTTACACAAAGCATGGCTGCAGTTTCCAAACACTAGTATTTAGGGATTCACCAGTATTGATGTATATAATGTACTACATACTAATATATAATTATAATTGTCTAATTATATCAAAATGCAATACATGTATGTGGGCCTAACGGTGAAGGCTTGGGTACTCCAGATAAGAGGTCCAAGGTTCAAACAAATAAAAAGGGCAGTAGGGTATGTATACTCTGAATAGTTACCAGGTTTGAAAAAATTGATTCATTCAAAAGGTCCACAATATCCAAAACTTTAGAATCTCTAAAAAATTTTGAAAAAATCCAATTAGGAATGTTGTATACTCAAATGAAATATTAACTATTAGGAACATCAGGTACAGATTAATTATTTGATTCTTTTATAAAAAAGAGTATTAAAAGGTAAGAGTAGTTTTTTTACATCCATGAGGCCATCCTCATGGAGGATGTTGTTTACACAGTATATGGTTATCCAACCATTTCTGGTTACCGAAGCATCTTATACCTTACCAATAAGTAGTACAATGCAACTTAGAAATAAAAATTATGCAGATTTGTTTTTCAAAGCATTATAGTCAAGCCTAGTCAAAACTTGCACACAACAATTTGTAGGCGGGCTTTGGTGGTGGAAGATATATTGAAATTTGATTTTCTTTGCGTACTAGAATAACAAAACAATAATTTGAGTTTTACGTCTTTTTCCTTATGTTTTAAATCTAGTAATGTTAGCAATTACTTTTAAATTTACAAAGCTACAAATCCAATTGGACTAATCTAGATAGTCTCTAAAATCCGGTCTAATTCAGATTTAAAAACTACGACACTCTGTAGGCAGGTAGCACAACACGAGTGCCTTCCCCCTCCCCCATCACATGGTGGACTAGGAAAGAACAGGGTGGTCTGATACGCATAATGCTCGTAAACATTAAAAATTAACTTTTTTTAACTTAACTCGTGTTATGATATATACATTATAATACCTTACATATAATCTGTGCATGTCTTATATCTAATAATTGAAAAACTATCCAATCACATGGATGTTTGCACCATGCTTTAAGTATGTTTTGAATAATAATACATTATTTTAGTGGTACTTATTCGACATCAAATACCCCTCTCTCCCTCCCAGCACCCCCACACCTACCTATATATGAGGCCTAAAATATCAACTTTACCTTTACCTGAATATAATAGTATATTAAAAATTAAATACTAATTATTAAAAAATACCAATTAAAAGAAAATAATTATTTTAAAATTTATGATTGACACATACTATATATAATCTATGCATGTCTTATATCTAATAATTAAAAAATTATCCAATCATGTTGATGTATGCACCGTGCTTTAAATATGTTTTGAATAATAATACATAATTTAAGTGGTACTTATTCAACATCAAATACCCCTCTCTCGCTCCTCTCCAACACTCCACATCTACCTATATAAAAGGCCTAAAATAACAACTTTACTTTTACCTGAATATGAATAGTATGTCAACAACAAATACTTTAAGAGTATACAATTCTAATGTATGATATACATTGTATCTCAGTTGTAGCTTATCCAAGGAACTTCTTTTTTTTTCCCTGCAATAGTGTAGGGCATCTTATACCTTACCAGTAAGTAGTACTAGTATCTATACAATGCAACTTAGAAATAAAAATTATGCAGATGTTAATATTAAATAGATTTTTTTTCAGAGAAATTGCCCCAGTTTGATTCATTTTTCTGTCTGCTTCTCACTTCTCAATGATCTTGATGACTAAATTTCATATTCATAACCAGGACTTAAAAAATTCCATTCCATATTTATCTTCTGAACTTGGTGTCCCCCAATATTCTTGAAATCCTAGTTTTAGTGATCATGATTTTATAATCTTACCATTTGCTATAAGCTCTTTGAATTACATTACAAGAAGTAAAGGTAGCCTTTTGGGAAGATCATCAATATTCACATCATACCTCCTTTGTGTTTAGGTTAGAAGTTATGTGCCTCATTACAGCTTCTTTAATTATCAAATGCATCACAAGTTTTCAACCCACCCTCAGCATCTGCTATAGCTAACCTCTTCTAACTCAATTTGCAATTTTTGTATTTATACTCTTATGATATAAAGTTTTGCTTGTTGCAGAATCCTTAGATCCATCATAACCAGCCAAGGAACTACAATGAAGCTCATGACAAGTCTAATACTATAGATATGCCATGTTAAGTATTAGCAATAAATTATTTTTCCAGCTAATATCACATGAACAGACAGTTCAGATAAATAGTAAATGCTCATCAATTTGAAATATTTGTTAGATATCTTTATTGTGTTGTGATCTTTACATCCACCTTGAGTATGAATAAACAAGGGATGTATTTTGAAAATGGCACCCTGATGCTATCACAACCAGCCTGCCCCATCCTTCTTCCTTTTCTTGATTTGCTCTACTGAAATTCCAGACTGTACCTCTAAGTTTCAGTTTTAGATTTTTTGCAACATGTTGCTAAGAACTTGCCGTAAGACTGTAATTCTGGATTAATATTCACCTTTCCCCTTTCATTTGCCTCTTAATTTCTCTTCAAAGGTCTCCTAGCATAGCCCATTTCTATTTCCTTTCTAAGAGGTAACCTTTAGATGATAAACTCAGTAAATGTATATGGTTTGTTTGTAATTCCAAACTGTTCTTAAAATAATGATTCCATATCTTTTTTTTTTTGCTGGAGAACAGGGGTTGTACTCAGGTCCCCCACCCTTTACAAATCACAACTATCTTCTTTAGAGCATGAGAGTTTACAAACAAATTCAATTCTCATATCAATTGAGTTGCTATAGCTAGAAACCTACATCATTTTACATAAAATGTTTGAATTCTTGATTTTCATTTTTTGGAACTTTTTCAATTTTCTGTGTGAATACAAATATTCTAGAATTCAACATCCTTCTTGATATATTCCTACAACAGCATTCACAATACCAAAACTTCACCTCTACTATCTATGCATTGCATCTTAGTAGAGTAATATTTCCAATATATCGCATTATCATAGCCCGCTTTACCTGATCTGGATTGCTAGTTTCCTTCCAAAAGAACAAGAACAACCACAAAAATTATAATAAATAGTATATATGAAAGCACATCAATATTATAGAATAGAACAGATATTACCAATGGAAAACATTAAAGTAAATCTTAATCATTATTTGATTAAGGCAGTCAACATTTTCTTGTCAGCTTCAGCTAAACTTACTACTTCCTCTAACCAAGGAAAAGAGAATTTAACTTCACGATCCTCAATTAAAACCCCTCCATTGGCTAGCCTACCTGCACATTTGTTTCCTTCCGTAACGTATGTGTAAACTTGATTTCTTAAAACTCTATAGCAACGCCTTGAATTTCCACAATTATCTCTTGTATGTTCCATGGAGCCTATGCTTTCCTCAAAATTGCATTTATTACTATGAGTAAATCACCTTCCATCCATACTTTGTTCCATTTCAATAGTATTTTAACCCTTCCAAAGCCACCCAGCTTCAGCTTCATTATTTGTCTTAAATCCATAATTGAAAGCATAATGAGACAAAATCTCTTTTCTATTATTTCTAATTATTCCTCCTCCTACTGGTCCTGGATTTCCTCTAGATGCTCCATCAAAATATAATTTGACCAACTCCACATTTGGTGGTTTCCACTTTAAATTCTTTGCCTTCTTTTTGTTTCTCCTGTCCCCAACATCATAATTCCATTTAATGACTTGACTCCATCTATCAAGGCTCTCTACTTCCAGATTAGGGATTGGGTGAGTTGATAGGGTTGGTTTAGACTCCTCTATGGCTAAACAAATATTCCTTTTTATTACCTCTAAATTGCTTTCCTTTCCTTTAAATATTCTTCTATTCCTTTCTAGCCAAACAGTCCAAAGTATTGTATCTTTTGATATATCCCAGGATGTCTATAAAGTGTCACTTTTAAAAGTGCTCTGCCATTGCTTTAACAATTCCTCAATTTTGCCATTCATCACCATGCATTCACCAAACATATTAAGAATCCATTGCCATAGTTTTCATACTATTGAGAAGTGTCCCAAGAGATGGTCTATACTCTCATCCTCCATTTTACAAAGAACACATTTTGAGGGACCATGAAAACCCCTTTTCATAAGGTTATCCCAAGATAAAATTCTTCTATGACCTACTAGCCAAACAAACATTTTGACTTTAGGAATGCTCGGGCTATCCCAAATATCTCTCCATATTCTTGCGATATTCCTATTTTGATGGTGCTTTATATTATATCCACTTCTTGTTGTGTATTCTCTCGAGCTATTCAACTCCCAAATCAACTTATCCTTGGCTCCCCTCGGAATAATCACTGTTGTTATCTTTCTACTCAACTGCCTCTTAGCATCATTGTCTTGTATACTTGTAAAAAAATCTTCTTTCCATTTGTATCTTCCTTCCTGATCATTGTACAAAATGTTTGAAACCCTATCACCATATTTGTCTTGAAGTAATCTCATCCATGGTTTCAAAATTGGATCTAGATTGAGTGGTTTTTTATCACACCAAGCATCCATCCAAATAGAAATTTTTTCTCTAGTTCCCACCACCCAATGATTCCATATCTTAATCAAGTATACTATCACCAAATATTCTTGGTCAAATGTTTTACATTCTAATTTTGTTTGGTTATCTTTCTGTCTGTACGGGCAGCAAGCTTTCCTTCCTCTATCAACACAACCACTTCACATTTTCAACAATTAGACATAGTCTGCTAGATGGAGGAACTGGAGCCTTTTTTGGCAAATCTTTGCAAATCATAGTTTTCCTTCCTCTATGAAAAAACAAAATAGTGCTTTGTAGTTAAATATTTTGTAAAATGAAGAAAGCTTGAAAATAATATTTTTGTGGGTTGATCTGTGTAAATGGTAGCAAGTTCAATGTTCATTAATGCAATTGGATTACTTTATAATTCTTCAATAATTTTATTATGTGCTAAAGTATTAGAGAATTTTGATATTGTTTTCCTTAGGCAGCTAGCAAAAAGTAAAATATCTCTCAGGTCATGCTTCTGGAACAGGAATTTCTTTCTAAAATACAATCTTCTAGGTGCAAGGGTATTACTACCCTTGATTCCTGCTCTCCCAGATACACCAATATACACAGAGAATATTTATATATAATTACCAGAATGAAATAACACAGATATACAATCGAACGAATAAGGATAAATGCAAATATGAGGATAATGATCAATGGCCACTTTAGGAGGGCAGATCCCCGCCACCAAAGGGCACAAGTTATGCGAAACTGCAGATGATGAAATGAAAAATAGATGATAGATGATATTAATTCAATAAACCTATATACATATAAATAGATGAAATAATCAATACAAAGACATGACTAATGGATGAACCGACGTATACTTTGTATCGTTACATGGCTCCCTCCCTCAAAAGCTTTGTCCTCAAAGCTAGAAAAAAATGGAAAAATATCTTTGTCTCCCATGTAGTATCTTCTTCTGGAAGTCCCTGCCATTTAATTAGGAATTCTTGAATTTGGTGGGCACGAAGGTGGCATACTCTGGATGGAAGTATTGCTGGAGTTATTCGACCGTCTTCCAAACTATCCATAATATTCCTGTAATTTCTGCAAAATTTGTTTGTATGATCTCCAACGGCTAGCTAGTTACGAATTTTGTACGACGTCCAACGACTAGCTTCAATGGCTACTTCTCGAATGCGACGAATTAGCTTGAACGGAAAACTGGAACCAACCTGGCACGATTGTGTGAGCGTCTACGAGTGCTCACAATAAACTATTCTCCGTTGGAACTGAATATCATCCGTCAAGATGTGTCGGGAGTTTCGTCTGCCTAAAGTTGTGCAATTCGGATGCCTTCTTTTAAGTTCTCTCTTCTAAGCTTCTATGAAATGAATTTCGGATGTATGGCTTTTGTGTATGTTATTATCCGATGTCGCGTTTAAATTATTTCTTTGTGAAACGACGTAACTAACACTGGAGGGGTGAATGATAAATATCGCAGTTGATCGCGAGTGATAAACACTTGAGTGATGTGTAACCAACGTTGGATAGGAGCAACAACTCAGGTTACGATTATTTGATTTCTTTATTATTTGAACTTCACCTGCGTTCTTTTATGCCTTCTGCAAAACCTGAATTCTGCGGACGATTCTCAACCTGTCAAGAAGTGAGAAATAATGCCGAAAATCCTTGAAATGCTTTGATACTCTGTTGCCCAAAGCACTGCAATGATCGAAGTACGATCCTTGAAATGCTTTGATACTCTGTTGCCCAAAGCACTGCAATGATCGAAGTACGATCCACCGCGTGTTCAAAGATGAATGGTTAGGTTTAAAATTCTTGCAATTTGATTGGTTCTCCAACCTTACCAAGAGATTTTAATTTTTTATTTTTTATTTTTAGATTGTGCGAAGCTTGAACGAAAGCTTTATGCGGCGATATTAGAATGACGTATAAATTGGCACGCAATTTCGTCGGACTAGGACGATGTGGATTTATGGTCTTCCAATCAAAAAAATGATCCCAAGTGATAAATCAATGGGAAACGACCTCAATCGGAATGCCTACCACTATTTTTAAACTTTTATATTACTGCTGCTAGAATTCTTTATTTGATGAATACTGAGCGTTATATTATATGATAATTAATTTATTACGCTGAAATATTTTAAACGATATAACTCTTCGTTTGAATAATATTTAAACCCACCATCGCACCAATTTGCTGATTTAACCCATCTTATTTGGGATTGGAAGGCTTGTTTTATTAAAATGAGTCGGAGAACTTAGTAATTAATTTCGCAAGTCTTCTGCCTTACAACGAAACTTTTGCAGGAATAAAAAATAGTACCGTTGAACTCGGATAATGACACTAAGGAGGAACACCCTAAGGATGGATGCAATGGAAAAGATTGAGTAGAACAACGTTACCAAACAACACTGATAAATATCAACGACACTTGTCGCATGCTGGTAGGAAGGCGATATTAGGATTTTGATTATGCTTCAGAGTGGCTACAACACCATAGTTTATTAATTTGAGCGTGATTTACCTTCAACACAAATGTAATTCGCTGGACGGAAATGTTACGGGTGCTCACTGCAATCTGACAGTGTTAGAAATTTGTTACGCTACAATTTTAAAGTATTGAATTTCCTGCGTGTGATTGAATAATTCCTTCTGCGAATGAAAGGAGCTTGAAGAATGCCTTCCTGCCTACGGTGATCAACGCGATTGATATCTTGCGATCGTCTATGATCAACGTTGTATGGTCTATTATGATTTGCTTTCGATCTGTCTGATAGCTCTTGTGACTTACCAAAAAAAAAAAAATTACGACTTATGCTGCTGGGTAAAAGAAAATCTCGCTAGAACTATCTGTGGCGGATAATCTTACTGGTGTATGCTTGAAATTTTACGCAAATAATCTTATGTTGTGCTTTAGAATATTTGAACGGATAGCCCAATCAGAACAATGCTCTTCTAGTGTAAAAAATAACTTTCTTCAGGATCGTTGCTCCGATACCACATGCAAGGGTATTACTACCCTTGATTCCTGCTCTCCCAGATACACCAATATACACGGAGAATATTTATATATAATTACCAGAATGAAATAACACAGATATACAATCGAACGAATAAGGATAAATGCAAATATGAGGATAATGATCAATGGCCACTTTAGGAGGGCAGAGCCCCGCCACCAAAGGGCACAAGTTATGCGAAACTGCAGACGATGAAATGAAAAATAGATGATAGATGATATTAATTCAATAAACCTATATACATATAAATAGATGAAATAATCAATACAAAGACATGACTAATGGATGAACCGACGTATACTTTGTATCCTTACACTAGGATCCATGAAAACAATACTTCCTGCAATCACATATTTGCCTATATACCATGTTGATTTCTTGCTAAGATAATACACAAACCTCAATACAAAATTTCTATTCCTTGCAATCTATAACAGCTTTCAGCACAATTATATCACAATTTAATACCAGAAAAGTTATCGACTATAGAGATGGCACAGTAAAACCAAAGGAAACTATGAGGAAGTCTTTGTGTAAAAATCTAATTATTGAGCAGTTTTCATTATATATATTTTAATGGATTTCATATTGTTCATTTCTCAAGGTAACTATTGTTGAAAATTCTATTGCACCCTACATACAGTCCAACAATCATTGATTTGAAAAAAGAAAGAAAATATATCTTTATATAGAGACACACATATATATAGACACACACAACATGTTCATCATCTCATGCATTAGAAAAGACTAAAAACTGTTTATGTTTGCTTTTTGAGTTGTCTGGACTCACAATCCACACTCATTTTTGTCATGCCATACCTCAATAACATGAGATAGGCTTCATGAATCCTGCCCAAATGCTTTTTCATATATTGTTCCCCCTTAAATATCTCTGTGTGACTTAAGCTGTAGGTGTCTTATTCCTTTCCCATTAATATTGTGACAACACTCTTTTCATCTTAGGCATGCACTAGGAAATTCTACAAGAAACAATATCTTTCCTCAAAGTTTAACTTCATTTCAGAACCAATCATCATAACATCCTTTCTTGGATGTCATACTGTCAATCCTAGGAGAGTTTTCCAAAAGCTAACGTCTTGGCTTGGTAAGTCAATTAAAAAGGTTTTTAAACTTGACTTGTCAAAACTTAGATGGAGTTGCCAGGACTCAGGAGGCTTAGCCATAGAGTTGTCCATCTCAAAAAATCAACCAATCAGATTTGAAAACAAAAACAAATAAGAGTTAGATTTTGATTATATTCATATGCCTATGAAATTAAAATCTTGTGAAATAAAAATAAAAATGTTTTACTGTGATGTCCCACATTTTATGACTTTTTAATTTGCCAAGGTTTGGCTGATAAGTTTGAGTCAGCATGACATATTGACCTTGCTGGACCTGAGTCTAGCAACTCCGGTGGGTATCATTCAGGTGTATGTAATTGTACACAGATGTCTTGAGAGCATTTTGTTATTGCTTGCAATCACAACATTTTTCTTGTGCATACTTTTCCCAAGTCTTTAGTCAAACATCAGTATAGAATATTCATTAAAAAGAACACAGAAAATAAGTTCCTTCTATTGTTAAAAAATTGGTTGTTAACACCAATTTCTGCCCATCAATCACAGAGGTTCCTCCTCACATTTGCTAGTGTACCAGTTACAACATGAGATAATTACCACCTTCAAAATGTATGAGTAAATTGTTGACCACCTGAGTAGATTGGTTTTGAGGAGCAAACCTTAGAGACATTCTATTTCCATTTCATTTTTAAAGGACTACACAACATATCTTTCCTAATTGTACTTTGATTATATGTACCATGTGATCTTAGTCTTGCCTCCAGGTGTGGAGGTGGATGGCCAAAATTAGTTTGCTCCCAAGTCACAAAGTTGAAACCTGATGGAGTACAAAAATAAATCTACTATAAATACAGAGTGAAAAGTTCTCTTGTCCACATAAGGGAGCTCCCATATACATACAACACATACATGCTGGCTAGGCCAGGACCTACAGAAATGTCCTCTGCTTTTACATTTACTTGATATCATAAGGAAATGTTTCGCTGGAATGCTAAAAATAGACATCCAATCTGAACTAAAGTGATTATAGCCAGCTACTTAATCAGTTTAAATCACCAACAAAGGAACTCTATGACATAACAAACTGCTCCATTGAAATGTGAGCGATTTGGAGCCAATTTAACGAGTTACTGGACTCAATATTGAAGCCTATTATCTGTATTTCGTTTAAGTAGCCATTTCTAATGCTGTATTAGTAATTTAACATCCCATGAAGCCTCAGATGTGGCTTCAAGTTCAGTCAATTACTAGCCATAACTCATAAGAGTATATAGTACAAATCAAAGACGACGAAATAGCTCCAGCCTATTTGATATATTGTAGACCCATTCTTCGATTTTGTCCCTTGTATAAGTTTTCACAGCATGCCATCTTGTAGCACATATGTGGATGAGGTTTGGTTCCATTCTCACGCAAAATGAAATTAAGGACTGGTGTTCTTTCTGCTTTTATCTGTTGGATAATTTCATCTTTGAAAAGAGCAATTCTACTTCACTTGTCAAGAGAAAAATAACAGCAGTGAACTGCATTGTTAACAGGAACCAAGCGCTCTCCGCTTTAGAAACCTAACTGCTAAAACAATGACTCCCAAGCAAATTTATTTATTGTTGCCTTTTCAGTGCTTTCTTTGAAGAAAATCTTAAAAGGATATAACATCATCATACCTAAAAGAACATGATACAAAAAGAAAGGAAACAAACAAGCATCAACTTTTTAAACTCTATACACATTTTCAAAATCATCGGCAACTATAGCAGTTCCAGAATGAGGTTCTGAAGAGGGGATAATAACATAGAATTCACTGTCTCTCATTCAAACGCTTAAATTTAGGATAGTGAAAGATTTTCAATGTCGTCATAACCATGAAAGTTGTATCCCCATTGAAAAGGAAAAAAAAAACTAGAGTTTTGAAATGTGAATTTGTGATAATCTCATTTAAGTTTTAAAATAGAAAAATCATGCTCACAGCCCTTTTTAGGGTTAGGCTCAGGGGTTTGCCAGGTACTCTCTGTTTTCCATTAAACAAAAACAAAATGAAGAGAAATGGAAATGGGGAAAGTGACTGACTATTCAGTAACATCTTCAAGGACCATGTTGACATAAACGTCGAAGCCCCGGAGGGTCCCAACGAGCTCCTTGTCCCCCTTCATAATCACCCATATCTTGGATCCTATGCATCTGTCGATCAGCTCTGCAAGCGCACATATATAACTTCTTCATCAATTGCATTTGAATTTAGATGTCATTCCACTCAATCAGAAATACATACAAATGCAACTACATACCTGAAGGAAGTAAATGGGAAGGATTGTGAGTCATCTTCGGCCTCTCCAACAACTTTCCTGCCCAAAATTTTTGGCTTCCAATAACTATAAACAAATCAAGGCTGTGGCTTTTTTTTTTTTCAGTCGGTCGATGCTGGAGTGTAATCTGTTAAGTAGTACCGACGAAAGAATTTGTGCAAACAGAACAAATTTTTGCCTCGGGTAAAAAGAAAGGGTTTTTAAAGGAGAAGTATTACTTTAATCCATGTATATAAATTTGAATTTGAGTTTTTTCAATAAAAATTTAAAAATATATAATTTGGTGTTTAAAATAGGAAAAAAATTTAAGGTAAAACACAATTTTTTAAAAAAGTCTAGTGTCTTAAATCTCATGAGAATCTAAAAAGATATCTAACAAAAATAAAACTTAAGATAAATAATGGGTTTTTAAAAGGTCTTTTTTTATAGTAATTTAAACTTAGGTCTTACGGGAATCCAAAAACATACCACTAAGATATCCTAATAAAAATAAAATTTAGGATAAATAACGGGTTTTTGAAAGAGTTCTAATCCTTTTGTGAGAATCCAAAAACATACCATTAAGATATCCTAAAAATAAAATTTAGGATAAATAGCAGGTTTTTTTAGAGGGTCCTAGTCCTTTTTACAGTAGGTTGAACTTTGATCTTTTGGATATAAACCCAAAGACGTACAACAACTATATCTTAATAGAGATAAATCTTAGGGTATAGTGTAAGTTTTTTTTTTTTTTTTTTTTGTTGAAAGGTTTTCGAATTTTTGTAATTTTAACTTAAATAAGCATATTAGTATGATATTTTAATAAAACAAAATTTTAAGGTAGAGCATGGGTTTTTGAAAAAGTTTTTGTCTTTTATACAATAATGATTTGAACTTAGGTCTTTTAGATGAAAATCCAAAGACATGTTATCACGGTGTATTAAAAGCTACAACACAGATTTTTAAAAGGATCTTGATTCCTTTAGTTTGAACCGGAGACTCTATGATGAAAATCTCAAAACATACCACTAATTTCCTTCTTAAACTTTTATTAATTTTAAAAAAATATATAAATAAGTAAATAATAAATAATAAGGTGGGTATTCCCTAGGGAAGGGATTCCGAGGAGTGTCTAGGGACTAATAAAAGTTCGGTCTTTGCTTTTATAGAAAAAAGTAGAGGGAAAAAGTAATTTTTAAGGGTTTATATGATTATTAATTATATTTTAATTGTTGAATTTATATATATATATAGGGGAGTTGGTTATAGTAATTGATAAGCGCAAGGTTCAAACTACAAGGACTACTCTCAACAAACCTATTTTAACTCGTTGTTGTTGTTGACCCGACATTACAAAGACTACTCTCGACAAGCCTATTCCAACTTCTTATTATTGATCCGGCGTGAGGGAAAGACCATCGTTGCTCAGGGTTTGTACCACCATTGTTGATTTGATGCGTACTCAAAGGATTCAGATCAAACTACTACATTTGCAAATTAACATCCCCAAGGTTTGAACTGAGGTCTCTTCTTGGTAAGTGTTTGACCAAACAAGCAACTACCAATCCACCTAGTCCTTAGGGGTAAACTTTTAGGTTATAAAGAAACCTCAAGCGCTCTTAGCTTCTTGGTAAGTGTCTGACCAAACAAGCAACTACCAATCCACCTAGTCCTAAGGGGTAAACTTTTAGGTTATAAAGAAACCTCAAGCGCTCTTAGGTGGTCGACAATGTCATCCTATCCTAATATATCACTATCTAAAAAGAAGTCACAAGAAATTTTTTTGTGTTTCCCTTCGCATCTCATAGGTGTTCTATCCAGATATATCATTACCTAGAGGGAAGTCACAAGAAATTCTTTTGTAAACCTCTTTGCATCCGGATATATCACTATCTAGAGAGAAGTCACAAGAAATTATTTTGTAAACCCCTTCGCATCTTAGAGGTTCGTACCGTGGACCTCCCGTTCAAGGGGGTCAAGCTTGCCTAATTCTGTTCAAGGGGGTCAAGCTTGCCTAATTCACTTGCACTACAAAAGACAGACAATTGTTGAATTATGGTATATTGTTTCTTTTAATTCAAACTTTAACTTTTATTTAAAATTTTGAAGTATAAATAAATAAATAATAAAAACATATTAGTGATTAATTCACTTGCACTACAAAAGATAGACAATTGTTGAATTATGCTATATTGTTTCTTTTAATTCAAACTTTAACTTTTATTTAAAAATTTAAAGTATAAATAAATAAATAATAAAAACATATTAGTGATTGTATGGGAACGAGAAATAATAATAAGGTGGGTAGGAAAGGGTAAAGTAGTTTTTAAGGGTTCTCCACCCTGCTGGATATGTAGGCATAGTTGGCAAATGTCCTGTGTGCTGGTAGAGGCCGACAAGGCTCCATTTTCTCTATGCCCAACCTGTGGATATATTAATAATTCAACCCCCTTGTGATTGATGCCATGTGGTATACTCGAATGGGACAACTACGGTTGACCATAGAGCTAGGTTCTTGGGGCTTCGAACTACCCAATATTTGGGCAGCCGACACTGTAGATGCCTGCAAACTGTAGCAGCCGCCACTGTAGCAGCCCGTGCACTGTAGCGACCGCAAAAATTTTGGCCCTAAAAAAAAAAAAAAAATGGCAGATTTTGGAGGCAGCAAGTTGTGACGGATGGAGCAGCAAGGAGGAGGAGCGGGAGGTCTAGGGGCAACAAACCCTAGGTGTGGGGCTTTGGAGGGCGGATCGATGAGACGAGACAAAGGTGGGGGCTCCGGTGAGATAGCGAGGCCCCCAGGCGGAGGATGTGGACAAGGAAGTTCTATTGGAACCGGTCCAAGGGCGTTGGGCGGATGCGGTTGAAGATATCTCTGAGGGGGACCAGGACTCTATGCGTCAAGATCAAAGGAAGACCCAAGAAGGAGACAAAGAGAAACCTGGCAACTGGAGACCTTCATATCTTAATGCTCTTCGCGGTAAGCAAAAATTATCCGACTCTTGTTTTAATCTAAAATATGTCAATGGTAGGTTGCACGTCCCGGATACCTTAGCTCAGCATGTGGCTATGGAGGGTAGAACATCTCTGGTGGCTAAATTTATGGGGGTGAGGCCGGACTTGGAAGTCATAAGGAGATGGGCCATCCAAAAATGGCAGCCAAGGGCCGGTATGATGATTAAGGCTTTACCCAAGAGTTTTCTTTTGGTGACATTTCAATGTGAACAGGACATGGAAAGGACTCTCCAAGGAGGTCCTTGGTTTTTTGGGAAAAGGGGCTTGTATCTGAAGCGTTGGTCCCCCGATTTCAACCCCCAGACTCAGGTGCTGGATTTGGCTCCTATTTGGGTTAAGATGCCGGGATTACCTCTGCTTTTCTGGAATGAACAAATCTTGGCTGGGATAGCTACAGAGATTGGAGAACTAATAGCTATTGATCCTGCAACCTTGAGCAAAACAAGACTCCTTTATGCTCGCATGTGTGTGTTGGCGGACCTGAGTAAAGAGCTCCCTAAATCCATTATATTGTCGTCTATGTTTGGCCTTCATACTCAGGTATTTGAATATGAAAATATGTCTTTTAAGTGTAGTGTTTGCGGGAAGGTAGGGCACCAGGGTATCCACTGCATTTCCAAGAACCAGCCCCCACTCCAAAATACTGCTCCTCAAACCCAGAATAATATCCCTCCCCCGTAGATCTCCATTCCTACCCAACATGGGCCTCAAGGACGTGGAGCTCGAAATCCGAATATCAGAGACCCTGTTCGCCCTATTGTAAGCAAGAGGCAACGTTATAACCCTCCTCCCAAAAATACCTATGCCCCGAAACCCTCTCACAGGGGAGCTGGTCCCTTTGATGGGAACCCTCAAGCTCAACCTGCTCCTAAGATGATACAGCAAGCCTCAGAGCCAAATCACAAAGGAAAGAACCCCATAGATCAACGCCCTAGGGCAAGTAAGTTTGATTGGGTAATACGGGAGGCCTATGGAGGCTCGGTGGAAGTGGTCCCATGTATTGCAGAGGAATTTATGGGAAGAAATTCCAAGGAGATCAACATCCCAGTGGAGAACAGTTTTGATGCATTAAATCATCTGAAGGGAGATCAGATGGATAGCCAAGAAGTGGAATCTGAGGTAGAGGAGACTCAAGAGAAGGATTTAGAGGAGAAAAATCAGAGGAAGGAGTAGGAAACTAATAATACAGGCAAGGATACTCAGGAGGAAGAGGTGAACCACCAAGATCAATGTAACCCCAAAGCAAGGAAAAAAAGAATCTACTAATCAAGAAGCTAAGAGCACGAAATCATCTCCACTGTCAGAAAGACCAGTTAACCTGGAAAGCCAGATTGTTACCCCAAATACCAAGACTGACCTATCCAAGATGGTTACTAGAAGCCAAGTGAATCCCAAGGAACCCCAACCTAGAGCGGATGTATGGGGATATGGTTCGGTAGGAAGAGGGAAACCTAGCAATGCTGCCTTAAGGCAGAAAGAAGTAGAGCGAGGAGTGGCTGATGGCACTCAAGCAATATTGCTCTTTGGGGCGAAGGCTCGAGGATCCAAAGCCCATAAATGAAGATTCTTTCATGGAATATTCGTGGGAGTAATCCTGCAAAAATAAGAGCTTTGTATGCTCTTAGACAAGAACACAAATCGGATATGATTTTACTGCAAGAAACTAAAATGGAGGAGAGTAGAGTTATTCCTTTTAAGAATAGGACTTGGCGAGAAGCTAAAGTAGTAGGCCAAGAGGCCACTGGAATAGCAGGAGGGTTGCTGGTTATGTGGAACAAGAATGTGATTGATAGTAGAGTGATTCTGATGTCTAGTTGGTTTATTTGTCTCTTATGTGTGGATAAAACCATGCAGGAAGAGTGGATCTTAACGAATGTATATGCTCCAGTTAGACAGGGACTCGAGAAGGGTTCTTTGGAGTCGGCTAGCTAAATTGAGGGAGATGGTCCCCAACTACACTTGGATTGTGGCGGGGGATTTCAATTGCTACCTTAATCCTGCAGATAAATTTGGGGGCTCTCAAAGAATAACTGACGATATGTACGAGTTTAGAGATTTTGTTGAGCAACATGAGTTGATGGATGTGGACCTGCGTAGATTCTCCTATACATGGTCTAACAAAATATTGAAGGAAAACCAAATTCAGATCAGATTAGATAGGTTTCTTCTTTCTCAAGAATGCCTGGAGAGGTTTGGGGACTCTTCATTAACGGCACTCCCAAGAATCGGGTCTGATCACAACCCAATTCTGTGGGAAACAGGGGAGGACTCTAAGAAAAGATACATCAGACCCTTTCGATTCGAACTTATGTGGTTCCAACATCAGGATCTCAAGGATCTGGTTGCCCAATGGTGGGACAAAAAGTATAATGGTTCGAAACTGGCCCAAGTGGCATGTAAACTAAGGAATGTGAAGGCTAACATTAGAGAGTGGAACAAAACTTCCTTTGGCAATATTTTTGTTAAAAAAGCAGAACTAAAAGACAAGATCAATGAACTACGAGGAGAAGTCGAAGTCGGAGCAACTTACAGAAGATCTGAGAAACCAAGAGAGGGAGTTGTTAGCCGAATACCACATGATGCTAGGATTTGAAGAAACCTTTTGGAGGCAAAAATCCAGACTGCGTTGGTTGAAGGAGGGTGACAGAAATACAAAGTTCTTCCATGTCTCTACTCTTCGCCACAAGGAGTACTAACAAAATTAAGGAGATCAAGATGGCCGATGGGTCTAACACCAAAGATATGGAAGACATAAGGAGGGAAGCGGTTGAGTACTTTAAATCGTTGCTAGAAGATGTAAATCCGACTATTGAAGAAGAGGACTCTCTGTTGGCAGCCATTCCACCCCTCGTAACTGAGAATCTTAATGGATTCTTACTTAGTCCTTTCACAAAGGAGGAAATCAAGAAGGTGGTTTTTGACATGGATGGTAACAACTCCCCAGGACCGGATGGCTTCCCCATGCTACTTTCTTTCCGAAGTTTTGGGATATCCTAGGCAATGATGTAGTGGAAGCTATAATTGAGGCTCAAAAGGACATGGAAATCCCGGAAGGAGTTAATGCTACATTTTTAGTCCTCATCCCTAAACTAGTGGGAGCAATGGAATTTTCCAGTTTTTGCCCTATCAGTTTATGTAACACTCTGATGAAGATTCTCACAAAAACAATCGCCAATAGGTTGAAGGTTATCCTTCCTTTCATCATTGATATGAACCAAGGAGGCTTTGTGAAAGGGCGACAAATACTGGATGGTATCATCACAATTCATGAGGTTATTCATTCAATGGTGGCTAGTAAGGAAGCAGGTATGTTACTAAAGCTTGATATGAATAAAGCCTACGACCGGGTCTCATGGCGGTTCCTCACCAAGATTTTGGGTAAGTTTGGTTTTTGTCCCCAGTGGATTAAGTTGATTTTTAGTTGTATCTCTACTACAAGATTTTTTGTCATGGTGAATGGGTCACCCTCCGGTTACTTTAAGAGTGAAAGGGGGTTGCGACAAGGAGATCCTTTGTCTCCATACTTGTTTATTATTTTAGCGGAAGCATTGGGTAGGAACATTTCAGCAACGGTGGCAGATGGTCGATTGGAAGGTTTCAAACCAGCCTCAATAGCAGAGCCAGTGTCTCACCAACAGTTTGTGGATGATACGATCATTGTGTCCAAAGCCTCGGTGCCTCAGGCTAGGAAGTTGAAGAGAATTCTAACCAAGTATGAGATAGAAGCAGGACAATACATAAACTATAAGAAGAGTAGCATCTATTTCTTTAACACGCCTGGTGGGAGGGAGGAAAGAATAGCTAACCTCTTCGGTTGTGGAAAGGAGCTTCTACCAACGACTTATCTAGGCATGCCTATGTTCGAAGGAAGAATGAAGGCTACATTGTGGAACTCAGTCATTGACAGGATCTCCAAAAAGTTAGCAGGGTGGAAGGGCAGCCTTCTCAGCTCCGTAGGAAAAGCCTTATTAGTTCAAACTACTTTACAGAGCATTCCAATTTATTGCATGTCTCTATTTAGAATGCCTGCAAAGGTCCGAGCTACATTGGAGCAAATTCAACGCAACTTCTTGTGGTCAGGTTCAGAGGAGAGAAAGAGAATTTCGTTGGTAGCATGGAATCAGGTGTGTGCAAGCAAGGATCAGGGGGGCCTGGGGCTAAAGAGAATGAAAGAAATGAATCAAGCTCTGATTGGCAAATAGGTATGGAGATTTATCAATAATGATCAATTGGGATGGGTAAAACTTCTTAAGGCAAAATATATCAGAAATAATCAAGACTTCCCGAAAGCTAATAATCTCCCTAGAGGATCCTATTTTTGGAATTGTTTGCTCGAATGTCGGGAGGTAGTCAGGAAAGGCATCAGATGGAGAATTGGTAATGGAAGACAAGTGGACTTTTGGCAAGACCCGTGGTTGGAAGAGGCCCCTCTGAAAGATAACTTAGACCTTCAGGTCCTCCAACATAAACTTTCGGAGGAAATGGGAGGAAAAGTAGGGGATTTTATTGTTGTAGCACAAGAAACTTCCTCTTGGAAGAAAATCACAGTTCATAATCTGTTAGAGCAAGAGAAGGTGGCCCTAACCAAACTCAATGATGCTTTAAGGGTGTTCCCGATCATTCTCGGGGGGAGGAAGAGACAAGGTGATTTGGGGCAAAACTACAAGTGGGATCTATTCAGTAAAATTGCCTATAAGTTAATCCACTCAGGATTCAATGGTTGGACTCCGACTTCTATTATTTGGTTAAATAATTTAACCCCAAAAATAACTTTCTTCTTTTGGTTGGCAGTTCAAAATAAGATTCTGACAATAGATAATCTGCAAAGGAGAGGTTTCCAATTCATCAATCGATGTATCTTGTGTGAGAAAGCGATAGAATCTGTAAGTCATATATTTCTAACTTGTGAATTTTCTTGTACAGTCTTCCAAATGATCCTGTCCAAATTTCATATAGATTGGGTCCGTCCAAATAGCATGTCTGACTTCTGCATACAGTGGGCTTCCCCCTTCCGGGAGAAACTTTTGACTTGGCTCTGGAAGCTCAGCTTACCCCATTTTTTATGGGGGATATGGAATGAGAGAAATAAGAGAGTATTTAAAGGACGTAAGAAAGATCCCAGGTTATGTGGTAATAAAATAATCAGAGCTTTGAAAGAAAACTGGAAAACTTTCTTCTTCAAAAATGAGACCATGTCTCTAAGGGAAAGGAGGATTTTGCGGAACTGGGGAGAGGAACTTCCAGACCTAGACATTACAACCAACCCACGGGATGGTGTCAAGTGGATACCCCCACACAAAAGTGGGTTAAGTTTAATTTTGACGGGGCAGCCAAAGGAAATCCGAGGGCTGCAGGAGCAGGAGGAGTTCTGAGAAATGAGGAAGGAAAAGTGGTCCTTGCCTTTGCAGAGCCTTTGGGAACTCAAACAAATCATTTTGCAGAAGCCCGAGCCTGCATGCGGGCAATGAGAATTGCCAGACTTGAGGGTTATAAGGAAGTTATCTTTGAAGGGGATTCGCTTAATATAATCAAGGCAATTAAGGAGGATAAAGACCCCAGATGGACCATCTTGGAGCTTATCCTAGAAGCAAAGATTCATAAATCCCATTTGGTTAGTGCCCGAATCCAACACACCTTCGGAGAAGGGAACCAGAGCGACGGATCTAATGGCAAATATTGCAGTTTCGGTTGGGGAGATGCAAATTTGGAAGGATAACTTCCCTCAAGAACTATTGGTGTTGGCTTCTAGAGAAGAGCTAAGATCAAACCTGTTAGAGCATCAGGAGATCGAGGGGTTGATGATGAGTAATCCGATAGATGGAATTAGGCAAGGGCAAAAGGCATCCCATTTGTTGGGGCCTGGGAGGTGACAAGTGTACGGTACAACAACCTAGTGTTATGTTTAGTAAGTGCTAGGTGTTGTTTGGTTTTTGTTTTATCCTGAATAGTCTAGCGACAAGTATAGGACTCGTGGACTCTAAGTATGGCTTAATGTGGGTCTTGGGAAGATCCATTTTGTATTTTGATTATACGGGCTTGATGCTAGAACCAGCCCATTTTGACTATGTAAAAGGTTTGTGGACCTTATAACCACCTCTACCTTATACCAAAAAAAAAGTAGTTTTTAAGTTCTATCTTCTTAATTATATTTTAAATTCAAATTTTTTTTTTATTAAACATAAAATCAATTATTTTTAATATACTTTACATTTTAATATTTTTTTTAGAAAAAGGGGTTGTACTTCGGTCCCTCACCCTTGACAAATATATATCTTTCTTAGAGCATAAATTTATAAACATATTTAATTATTTTATAATTTTATACCCACCTATTGACATCATATTTAGTTATAAACTATAGCTACATCATTTTACATAATATTATTATTATTATTATTATTTTTTATCTTTTTCAATTTTTTGTGAATATAAATATTTTAAAATTCATCCTTCTTAACATTTTCCTACAACAACCTTCACAATACCAAAATTTCATCTCTACTATCTATGCATTGCATCTTAGTAGAATAATATTTTCAAAACATCGCACTATCATAGTCTGCTTTACCAAATCTGGATTGCTAGTTTCCTTCCTAAGCACAAGTGCAACCACAAAAATTATAATAAATAGTTTATATGAAAACACATTATTGTTATAAAATAAAGCAGATATTACCAATGGAAAACATTAAAGTAAATCTTAATCATTATTTGATTCAAGCAATCAACATTTTCTTGTCAACTTCAACTAAACTTACTACTTCCTCTAACCATGGAAAGGAGAATTTAACTTCACGATCCTCAATTAAAACCCCTCTATTGGCTAGCCTATCTGCACATTTGTTTCCTTCCCTTAACATATGTGTAAACCTGATTTCTTCAAACTCTATAGCAAGGTCTTGAATTTCCACAATTATCTCTTGTATGTTCCATGGAGCCTTTGCTTTCCTCAAAATTGCATTTATTACTATGAGTGAATCACCTTCCATCCATACTCTATTCCATTTCATTTGTTTACATATTTTTAACCCTTCCAAAGCCGCCCAAGCTTCAACTTCATTATTTATCTTAAATCCACTATTGAAAGCATAATGAGACAAAATCTCTCCTCTATTATTTCTAATTATTCCTCCTCCTCCTATGGTCTTGGATTTCCTTTAGATGCTCCATCAAAATTCAATTTAACCAACTCCACATCTGGTGGTTTCCACTTTATATTCTTTGCCTTCTTTTTGTTTCTCCTATACCCAACATCATAATTCCATTTAATGACTTGACTCCATCTATCAAGGCTCTCTACTTCTAGATTAGGGATTGGGTGAGTTGATAGGGTTGGTTTAGACTCCTCTATGGATAAACAAATATTCCTTTTCATTACCTCTAAATTGCTTTCCTTTCCTTTAAATATTCTTCTATTCCTTTCTAGCCATATAGTCCAAAGTATTGTATCTTTTGATATATCCCAGATTGTTTGTAAAGCCTCACTTTTAAAAGTGCTTTACCATTGCTTTAACCATTCTTCAATTATACTATTCATCACCATGCATTTACCAAACATATTAAGAATCCATTGCCATAGTTTCCAGACTATTGAGAAATGTCCCAAGAGATGGTCTATACTCTCCTCCTCCTTTTTACAAAGAACACATTGTGAGGGGCCATGAAAACCCCTTTTCATAAGGTTATCCCAGGATAAAATTCTTCTATGACCTACTAGCCAAACAAACATTTTGACTTTAGGAATGCTTGGGCTATCCCAAATATCTCTCCATATTCTTGTGATATTCCTATTTTGTTGGTGCTTTACATTATATCCACTTCTTGTTGTGTATTCTCCTGAGCTATTCAACTCCCAAATCAACTTATCCTTGGCTCCCCTTAGAATAATCATTATTGTTATCTTTCTACTCAATTGCCTCCTAGCATCAATGTCTTGTATACTTGTAAAAAAATCTTCTTTCCATTTGTATCTTCCTTCTTGATCCTTGTACAAAATGTTTGAAACCCTATCACCATATTTATCTTGAAGTAATCTCATCCAAGGTTTCAAAATTGGATCTAGATTGAGTGGTTTTTTATCACACCAAGTATCCATCCAAATAGAAATTTTTTCTCTAGTTTCCACCACCCATCTTAAACCTTTAATCACTAGATCAATTGATTTTTTTAAACCATTCCATAGTGTAGAACCATTTGGTAGAGAGAATGCAGTAAATATTAAGCTTGGGTCATTGGGCTCAACATACTTAGAAGAATTCTTGCCCATTGTCTTTGACTCTCTTTGTACAATCTCCAAATTACTTTTTCCCTAAGAGCTAAGTTTGCATCCGTAAGAACTCTTAAACCGAGACCTCCCCTAGTTTTATCATCACACACCTTGCTCCATTTCACCAAAGGAAATTTCCTTTTATCATGTAATCCTGACCATAAAAATGACCACATAATATAGATTAAACTTTTTTCTATCAATTTTGGCATAGTATACAAGGACATATAATATGTTGGAATGGCTTGTAAGACTGATTTAATTAGTTGCACTCTTCCTACTAACGATAACCATCTACCTTTCCATGTTAATAGTTTATTCTGAACTTTACTTATAACTGGATTCCATAATTCTATCCTCATTCTCCCCTCAAATAAGGGCATCCCTAGATAAGTTGTTGGTAAATTTGCCTCCTCCATTTGAAGTAACCTGCATATCCATGCTTTGATTTTAGTTGGGGTGTTTAGGAAGTAAATTTTGGATTTTGTCCTATTAACTTTTTGCCCTGATGCTCTTTTGTATTCCTTTAATAAGTTATTCAAAGCTTTGGCCTCGTTTATCCTTGCCCTCCCAAAAAGGGTTGTATCATCTACAAACTATTGATGGGTGATGTTGTCGATGTTATTACTAGCCTTAAGTCCACTTATAAGCCCATATTTGTAAGCCTTCTTCAAGTTCCTACCCAAAACCTTTACCATAATAATGAACAAATATGGTGATAGAGGATCTCCCTATCTAAGACCTCTCTTGGCTTTAAATGATTCTGTTACTAACCCATTGACCAACATTGAATATGAAACTGTAGAGACACAAGCTTTAATCCATCTAACCCATTTCTTCCCAAATCCAAACTTTTCTAATACTACAAAAAGAAAATCTCATTTAACCCTATCATAGGCTTTACTCATATCAAGTTTTAAGATCATTGCTTTCTCTTTTCTTGAAGTTGTTGAATGCATAACTTCATGAGCTACTATGATCCCATCCAGAATTTGTCTCCCTTTCACAAATCCTCCTTGCTCTTCTGAAATAATTTTGTCTAACAATGGTCTTAATCGATTTGCCATCACTTTGGAGATAATATTATATGCCATATTACATAGGCTTATGGGTCTAAATGAATCAAACAATTATGCATCCTTCTTTTTTGGAATCAGGGTAAGATATGTTGCATTTATTTTATAAGGTATGTATTGTTTTACCCTAGACTGTTCCACTACCACCAATAAAGAATCCTTCACTATATCCCAATTATGTTGATAGAATGTTGTAGAGAGCCCATCTAGACCTAGGGATTTATCCTTATTAAAAGAGAAAAGAGCTAAATGAACTTCTTCTAGAGTAATAGGCTCCATCAATTTCCTATTGTCTTCATTTGTTATAACTGAAGGTACTTCTTGTAGAAGTTTATCATTAAGAACTTCAAACTCCTCTGATCCTAGAATATTATGATAAAAATACCTTACCTCCTTTCTAATTTCACTCTAGTCTTCAATCCAAACCCCTTCTACTGATTTAATTCTACTAATTCTGGATGTTGATCTTTGTACTATAGCCATCCTATGAAAAAACTTTGTATTTTTATCTCCTTCTTTTAACCAAGTTTGTCTTGATTTTAATCTCCAAAATTTCTCTTCCTTACTCAAAATATTATGATATTCACTAAGCAACTCCCTTTCCTCCGAGCTTGGATTATTATGATCACCTTTTTGGAATTTTGAAAGTTTATCTTTTAGTTCTTTCTTCTCAAAAATATTTCCAAAAGTGTTCTTGTTCCATTCTTTTAATCTAGATGTCATTGATTTAATTTGTTTTGGAAGTGTATACAACCCACCATTTTCTAAAGAATTCCATGTTTGTGCTATCATATCAACAAATTGAGGATGGTCTTCCCACATCTGCTCATATTTAAAATATGATATTTTTTGAATTCACTTACCACCATTTTAACTCTTATTGGCTAATTGATCTGAACCAATCCTTGTCAAGGTATTAATTTTAGCACAAGTCCCTTCATCTAGCCAATGATCTGAGAGTATGCATCTATCTAATTTTTTTGCTATTAGGTTTTGGCCTCTCCTATTGTTGGTCCATGTATAGTTGTCTTCTTCAAACTCAACCTCCCATAGATTATTATTTTGAATAAAAGTTGAGAAATCTCTCATACTTTGGGTTAATTTCCTAATTCCCCCAAATTTTTCATCCAACTTGGTTATGGCATTAAAATCTCCTATGATCATGAATCGGGTTTCTTGGTCTTTACTTCTCATAAAGGCTTCAATCCCACTCCAAACTTCTAATTTGCCTAACTGAGTTGTAGGTCCATAGACATTGATAAGGATGAAATGAATATCTACAAAGTAGCATGTGACTAAAGAGGCTATCCAATGCCTAGTTTTATGAATGGTTACATAGGAGGTTCTAATAGGATTCCAACAAGTTAGAATTCCTCCTATCGCTCCTTCAGAATCCATAGCATCCCATTCACATCTCATCCATACTGCTTTCATAGTTTTGGAAACTTCTTTTATCATTTTAGTTTCCTGGATACAAAGAATATCAGGCTTATTACTTAAACAAAGGTCCCTAATACACCTCTACTTTGAGGAGGACATTAGCACCCCTTATATTCCATGAGATGGTAATCATGTCTCATTAGGGGCTATTGGCCCTGCTTGTGAATTACCAATATCATTTTGTTATTTGGTAAAGAGAAGTTCAACCAACTTAGTTTGTGTTCCTTTCTCTATGTTTGCTCTTGCTTCCCTGGATCTTGCTTGATAATTTGAGGGTTTTCCTCTTTTTGCCTTGCCTATATCAGGAGTAGGTCTTATTATTCTATTCCTCAATATTCTTTCACAACTTTATTTTTCATCATATTTATCCTCTCCTAGCTCTACTATAGAAGCTTTTGACTTGTCCTGCTCATTTTATGGTATTTTCTTATTAATGGTAGAGGTATTAACATCTAAAACTGCATTTTATTTACCAATTATTTTCTCTTGAATGGTGCATGGTACTTCAAGAGAGTCTTCAAAATTTGATGAGACACATTCCTTAGGTTCATCGAGAATGTTTGTCCTTAAATCAGGATCATATTGAATAGACGGTTCCTTGTTAATATGTTGAACTTGTTGTATTGTGTCCTCTAAGCTTTGATCTACTTTTTCTTCATAGGCTAAAGCCTCAAAAGAGTTGGTATTTCTTCCAATATCCTTCCTTATTAGTCTCCATTGTTTATTTGTTTTCATTTTTCTAGATCTATTTTTTGGAAGTTGAAAACCATCCTCATCCATATCCATTTGTAAGTTTCTCTTGTGGTTTTCTACATATGATTTTGTTGGACTCTTCTTAGGGCATGATCTCTCAATATGCCCCACCTCATGACATCTTCTACATCTAAAATATATGTTTTCATAATCTATGGTTTGGGTCCACATCTTATCCCCATACTTAAGAATGATTGATTATGGTAAAGGTTTACTTATATCAATCATGACCAATATCCAAGCATAAATAGCCAAGAATCCATCTTTTGTAGTTTCTAAAATCTCAAGGAATTATCCTAGAGTGTTGCCTATTGCCTTGAAGGTATCTATTTCCCAAAATTCAATGGGCAACCCATACATCCTGACCCTAGTACTAGGGATAGATTTACATTTTTAAGTGAAAAGCCTTCATACCAATGGGTAAGGAAGAGTCTTGCTCTTCCCATAAACCAAGGACCCCCTTTTAGGATTTCTTTCTCTTTCTTCCCTAGAACAAAAAATGGCTAGGAAGAAACCTTTGAGAAGAAAGGATAGAATCACTCCTGGAGACTTCCAACTCCTATCAATCCATTTTCTCAAGGTTGAAGCCCCTGGCCAATACCCATTAAATTTACCAAAAATTACCCTATCTTTGAGCAACAAGGATCAATCCTCTGTGGTGCCCTCACTAACCTCTACTACTAGAGATGATTCTAAGGATTTAACTATAAATCGATCCATGGGAAGGAAACTAAAACTCAAAATCTACTGAAATTTACTAGAATATCCTATAGCAAATATAATATTTGATAAAAACTTATAATAATTTGCATGCAAAATTTCTAAGATAAAGAAGGGAAAAAAGAAACTTAGCTAAAAAATTCTATGCCCAGATAGAATGTCTTGCCTCATTGAAGTCCTAGCCCTCCATTGCTCCTCCCATCATTCGAACCCTAGTTGACAAATATTTGCAATTTTATTTTTTGCGACTTAAAAAATCGTCACTGCCCTTATTCTGGATGGTTGACTTCACAAGGTTGTATCTCCCTCAATATTGCTCGGATTCCTTCATATGACCACTCATTTTAAAGCTCTTCAAATTCTACACAAATTGATCCAAGAATCAGCTAAATCGGTGAACCCTTCACGAAGATATTGCTCCTAAAATATGTGATATTTTTTAGAAGAAAAAAAAAACCCAAAGTATCTACTATTAAACAAAGTGAAATTACTTTTAAATTTACATAAAAATGTGTCAAATAGCCATAAAAACAATTGTATTCTAACACACTACATTGTAGGATGATTAATAGAGATTTAAAGAAGTTTGGATGGTGGACCACCAATCGCTCATGGACTAGAGACTCAAATTGTGGCTGAAAGATGGTTAATACTTAAGTTCTTTCAAGTTTCTATCTAATATAAAAATAATAATATTTTATAAAATAATTATAATATTACTTAATAAAATGGTATTAGTTCAACTAGTTAAATTCTTTGACTTTTAAAGAGGAGACCCGGGTTTGAATCTTATCAAACTATGTGGGAATAATAAAAAAGTTGTTGTAATACCACTCTTTAGTTACGACACAATACAAGTGGGGCTTATTTCAATCCCATGTAGCCAATTAAAAATATATATAATATAGTTTTATTTAAATGTTTATAAAAAATTTGATTATATATGGGTAATCCAATAGCAAATATGCAAGCTAAGAGCATGTGTAAGCCAGGAGTAAGATTTACCTTTTCTTGTTTTAGAAAGCAAGTAAATGTCGCGAGTGTCAACAAGAAGAAGAAAAGTGTGAGCAATAAATGAGTGTCACTTTTCTTATTCCAAATCTTAATGGAAACTTAAAAACTAAAGGATTCAACCCCTATCAAGATACCTCAACCAATACGTGTTGACATTTCATTTCAGTGATCTTAGTTCAGATCACGAGGAGGGAGGCCCCTATTGCTATGCCCCCAAGGAGTGTGGCCCCCAGTTGTGCCACCCGTTGTACTTTGCATTATTAAAAAAAAAAACTAAAGGATTCTTGTGAAGAAAATATGGGTAACATGGAAGGAAAGTCATTTTTTAAAGTTCTAACGAGAAGTGACGATGGCTTATTTGGAAGTATGGATGCTCTTGTGGGGGACAAGAAGATAAAAAAAAATCTATGACAAACCTTATACATTTAGCAAATTTACACCAAAAGGGATTGTTAAGGATGTGATGATAAGCATGATATAATGGCTCCTAAAAGCAAAGGGTTAATATGTAAGTTCCATAGATACTAGCTATATTTTTTGGAAGATTCAAAATTAGATCAAGTGGAAGTGGGGATTAAATTCAGATTCCTCCATGACTTTTCTTTCAAAAGGATTTTCCTCGTCATATTCTCTAGTTCAAAAATAAGGATAAAATAATGGATGGTGGTCCATGGTTTAGAGGAAGAGATGTATTATATTTAAAACCATAGAGTGAGAATTTTTCTATGGAGACAAACTTTTTAAAGGATTTCAATGTAGATTAGGCTTTTTGGGTTTCCATATCAGCCTATCAATAAGGAGGTTTTGAAGAATATTAGCATTACTTTATGGGAGTTCATATAGAAGGGACCAATTGTTAAGAAGCAAAAGTCTGATGTATACATCTAAATATGTGTTGTCATAAATATTTCAAAACCTTTACCATAATCCATTAGGAGTAAATCTAAATCAACAAAATAAGATCAACAAATGGATTATAAAAATATTGCATTTTGATGTGGCAAATGCTATGACATTTGACACATGGCAAGATATTGCAAAGTGAAAACGATAGAGAAAGAGATGGAAAATTTTAGGTTTAAGACAAACTTCAATATAAAGCAAGGAGATCATATCATAGTAAAAGTTGGGTCAATAAAGTATTTTTCACTCCTAAGAAAATGACAAAGAAATCCCCTCTATATCATCAATGGTGAAGGCCATTATAGATTACTTAAATCAACCATTAGAAGAAAAAGGACATAAGGAATAAAAAATACAATGTGTAAGTTTAAATTTAGAAGGATTTAAAGGTGATAATGAATATGGGGAGATAATTTTTAAAGCAATGGAGGTGAAAGAGGTCAAGATTAATCTAGGGAAATCATCTTCATTTTCCTTGAGTAGTATAAAATCTTCTCCTTGCAAAAAAATGAAAGTGGAATAAAGTGTATCCCTTACACTTAAGGGTTTCAAGAGTAGAATAATAAAGTTATGTGTATGAAGGATATCTATGAAACTTTAGGTTTCAAGGGTAGCATAAGAAATTAAGTACTACGAAGGATCATCCTTGTATTTCAAGGTTTTCAAGGAAACATAAAGAATAAATTATTTGTGAGGCTGTTCCTTGCATCTCTTATTCTCTATGGAAACATAAATCTTTAGAAGATAAGTCTTGTTATGACCAGTATAAAAAATTGAAGATATTCATGAAGATAAAACTATTGATGATGATGTAAAAAGGAGAGGAAGACCTTCAAAGCAAGAAAAAGAGAAAAGAAAACTCAAAGGGATGTCAATTTTGTAAACCAAAAAAAAATATCATAGGTATTAGCAAGAAGTAGTACTAATCCCAATAATAAAAATAAAAATTGATATTGAAAATGGTATAATTTAATATTAGGGATATGAATAAAGTCCCTTAAGAAAGAGTTATTAAGGAATTTATAGGTTTCTATAGTCCCAAGTTTATTTTAGTACAAGAAGTGAAATTAAGTAGTGAGGAATGTAAGGATGCACTAAAAAAAATTTGGAATATGAGGGATTACATGATAGTTTCTTCCATAGGAGCTTCTAGAGGTATTACAAAAATATGGTACATGTAAATGAATGGACAATTCCTAGAAATAAAAAGTGATTGGGTTGTTAGTTTATTCTGCAAGAAATAAAAAACATCAAATTTGGAGTTATATGTATATGCTCCAACTATTGTTACTCCTTATGAAAAATATTGAAAGGACTTATTTTTGTCAAAATCATAATTGTGATCTATATTGGGGGGACTTCAACATAATTCTATCTCCTTTAGAAAATAAGGGTGGTACTTTTGGATGGTCTAAATCTATACATGAATTTACTTAATTTTTTAATTCCTTCAAGTTTTCAATATACATGGGATAATAGACACATTGGGCAAACTCGTATAGTACAAATATTGGATATATTTTTGTTATCCAACATATAATTGTAAATATAATATACAATATCTTTGGACATTTTATTGTAAGCAAGATAATATAATAAACCCTTTCTCTTGAGATGTGATTTACTTTATAATGTTCATTCACAATCATTTTGTTGTTAGTCTATGAGGCTCCAAGACCTTGATTTCTTTAAAATATTTATGTTATAGTGGGATGAAGCAAAATTTGAAGGATTGTGTATGTACATGTTTGTTCAAAATATGAAATATCTAAAGGTGTAAATGAATATTTGGAATGTCAAATATTTTGGTAATAGTTTTAAAAAAAGGAGGAAATTAAATCCAAGCTCGAAAATTTACAAGAGATAGTAGAAATCAATGGACTAAGATTCTCATGTTCAAGCAAAATAATTACCTTTTGATTATCATAATATATTGAAAAAGGAGGAGTCATTTGGTTCTAAAAATATAGGAAGATATAGTCCTATGAGGAATACCACAATGGTATGTATTTGGATTTTCATCCAGGAGACCCAAATTCAAACCCCATTATAAGGGGACTAGGATCTTTTTTAAAAACCCGTATTTTATGCTAAAAGAATTATGCAAAAGGGATAGGTTGATTGGTAACATATGAGTGCTTATAGGTGGGCTACCACAGTTAAATTTCCTAGACAATTGGGTCTCATTGACTTTGTATTTACCTAGTGGGCTAGGGTTTATAAAGGTTTCCCTATGCAACCAAAAATGTTTTAAAGGTCCCATGAGGGATACTATATTGGTATATCTTTGGGTTTTAATCTAGGAGATCCAAGTTCAAAACTTAGTACAAGGGGATAGGGACCCCTTTGAAAAAAGTGTTTTACCCTAAAATTTTTAAGGTCCCATGAGGGATACCATAGTGGTATGTATTTGGGTTATCATTCAGGAGACTTAAGTTTAAACCTTGGTACAAGGGGATCAAAACCTGTTTAAAAAACCTATGCTTTATCATAATTAATTTTGTAAGGTTCCATGAGGGATACCATAGTGATATGTCTTTGGGTTTTCATCTAGGAGATCCAATTTCAAACCCCAGTACAAGGGGATCGAGACCCCTTTCAAAAACCTATGCTTTGCCCTAAAATTTTACTTCTATAAAGGATACCATAATGGTATATATTTAGGTTTTCATCCAAAATACCCAAGTTCAAACCCCAATAGAAGGAGACTGGGACCTTTCAAAAAACTATGTTTTACCCTAAAATTCTCATGAGGGATACCGTAGTGGTATACCTTTTGGTTTTCATTCAAGAGACACAAGTTTAAACCTCAGTACAAGGGGACCAGGACCCTTTTCAAAATTCTGCGCTTTACCCTAAAGGATAAAATGGCATTATGTCAACTGGTTAGATCCCTCAATGTTCAAGGAGGAGATCCAGGTTCAAATCTTGCCAAGCGATACATGGATAATATCTAAGCTTTATTGTAATACTACTATGTGGTGATGAAATATCCAAGCTTTTTTGTAATACCACTATGTGGTAATGAAATATCCGAGCTTTGTTGTAATACCACTATATGGTGATGATGTAAAATGTATGAGATCCATTCCAATCCCATATAACCAATTGAAAAAAAACTAGGAAGAGATAGCTTAAGGAAGGAGAGAATTATGTTTTTTTTCATGCTAAAAACACAATAGATTTTTCATTTTGTCACATCAAACATATTTCAACTCTATATGGAAGAAATATTAAGGAAGAAGAATATATCAAGAAGGAAGCAATTGGATAATTCAAAGGTATTTGTCATGTTGGGCAAGATAAGAAGGCACAAGGTAAACTCTTGCAAAATATTTCATTAATTATCACATAGGGACATAATGAAAGCTTGATGAAGAAGATATCTATAGAGGAGCTACATGAAGTAGTTTCTCTTTCCATCCTAACAAGGCACCTCGACCCAATGGATTTTCTACATTTTTTCTTCAAAATGTTTGGGATTTAATAAAGAGTGATATATTCATTGTAGGTTGAAGAGGCCTAGAAAAGCAAGGCGACAATAAGTGATATTAATACATTTATTACATTGGTTTTAAAGAAAGGCAAGATAGAATATTTTAATAACTTCTATGCAATAAGCCTTTGCAATGTGATTT
This sequence comes from Wollemia nobilis, assembly GCA_028583015.1. Lineage (NCBI taxonomy): Eukaryota > Viridiplantae > Streptophyta > Pinopsida > Araucariales > Araucariaceae > Wollemia > Wollemia nobilis. Next base: position 2,324,281 of record JAQPPZ010003429.1, read on the forward strand.
ATAAGCTCAATTTAAGAATTTTATCAAATAGGTTGAAAAGCATTCTAGATTGTGTTATCTTAGAGGAACAATGTGGTTTTGTTCATGGTGAACAAATTCTTGATGGATTGATAATTGCATAGAAGGTGATACATTATCTTAATTCCTTAAAAAATCTAGGTATACTTATGAAATTAAATATGAATAAAACAAATGATAGTGTTTGTTGAAGTTTTCTAAAATATATTCTCAAAAAGATTGATTTTGATAAAAGGTTTATGTGAATGGATTAGATATTGTCATAGCACCCTAAAGTATTCTATTTTGATCAATGTATCCCCTACTAGATACTTTGAGTCATCCTATGGACTTTGCCACGATGATACACTATCTCCACATATATTTATTATTCTTACAGAGGCATTGGGGAGAGCTTCTCAAAGGCAAAAATGGAAGGACAAATTAAAGGTATTTAGTTTTGAATAAATTATCCATCCGAATCTCATCTCTAATTTGTTGATGATGCTTTTCTTTTGGGCCATCCACCATTTAATGAGACCATGGAGTATAAATCAATCCAATGATAAAGCTACTGACAGATGGTTTGTACTATAAAATCTAGGATATTTTTCATTAAAACTTCCCTAGATTTACAATAAATTATTGTGGGAATATTAGGGTTTAAATCTAAAAACATTCCATCAACATATTTAGGTATTTATTTATCTCATAAAGGAAAGAAAGATCTTTGGGAATCAATTTTGGATACAACAAAATCTTGTTTGGCAGGTTGGAAAGGTATGTTATTAGTCATGGTTGGAAGGCTATAAATTATAAAGACTATATTACAATCTATTCATATTTATATGATATCACTTTTAAGATTGCTACTAGGTATAACATCTGAATTTGATAAAATTTGAGACCATTTTCTTTGAAAGGATGTGAGGCAAAATTTAGATTTTCTCTTTATAAATGGGATAGTGTTTGCAAAGTAAAGATTGTTGTAGGGATAGGCTTTAAGAATTATAGACTTATGAGTTTGACCTTAGGGTAAAAACTTGGTTGGAGATTATTCAAAGATCAAGTAAATAATTAGATGAAAATATCTACTTCAAAAATATATAGGTTCTTTTAATGCAATAAAACTAGTCACAAAATGAACCCTACTTAAAGGATCTCCAACATGGAACTTCATATTGAATAGTTTACAATTGATCAACAAACATATAGATGATCATTTTTGTGGTCAATATTACATGATAAAAGGAAATTTCCTTTTGTGAAATAAAGCAAGGTGTATGATGATAAAACTAGGGGAGGTCTCGGTTTAAGAGTTCTTATGGATGCAAACTTAGCTCTTAAGGGAAAAGTAATTTGGAGATTTTACAAAGAGATTCAAAGAAAATGGGCAAAAATTCTTCTAAGTACATTGATCCCAATGACCCAAGCTTAATATTTATTTCATTCTCACTACCATATGGTTATGCACTATGGAAAATTTAAAGAAATCAATTGATCTAGTGATTAAAGGTCTAAGATGGGTGGTGGGAACTAGAGAAAAATTTCTATTTGGATGAATACTTGGTATGATAAAAATCACTTCTTGGTCTACAATATTCCTAGCGGTGTGATGTGCATCATAGACCACGACCAAGAGTGGATGGCTCATAATTACTTTTGAGCCAAACTCTAGAGAAGGATGGTTCCTTGTTGTGCAAAGAAAAATAAAACAAATAGAAGAAGACTGAAGAAATAAATGGATGGTTAGAAAGAGAGAAGGGTTAAAAATTTGGATTAAAATGTGAATGACATTTGGCTAACAACACTGTCGCATCCCATGCAAAACAAACTACAACTTATCTACATACAAGGCCTAACAAACTAGCTACTAAACAAAATATTATAGAATGTAAATTGATCCTAGATCATGCTTTCTACTACTCCAAAAGCCTACAATGATAATCCAAATGATAGCTAAGGCCTAATAGAATAGACCACTGACAAAATTTTACAGAAGAAAATAAAACTACAATGATAAAATTCTAGGCATCCCTAATATTCCAATAGCCTAGAGTGATAACCTAGATAGAAACTCAAGCCTAATAGAATAGGCCACCCACAAAGCTTTTACAAAAATATCTAGAGATTACAAAGCATTCATACACAAAAGAATTCAATCACACACTACTGGTAGAGGTCAAACAATAATTGATTCATTAGGAAGTAGAGAAAAATTACATAGTATACAATAGGAAAACACTCAAATTGCCAACCCTCATACTGAGGTAAATTGCACTATTTGTAGTTTACTATACTAGCCTAGCTTAATGATTACAAGTATGGCATGCCATAGGCTTAACAAGAACAGACACAACCTAGACCATTTTGGGGCTCGTTCTCAATCAACATGCTTGGGGGAAGTGGATGTTGCTCTCCTACTCTATCACTACCAGCTATTTTTATTGAGCAACCAATCGCTACCTTTAGTGACCATGTCTATTGAATAGTATTTCTCTCTTGAGCACACTTAACTTCTCCTCCACTATGCTTTATTATTTATACTAGTTGTTAGAATTGAAGATACTATTGTTTATGATAAATGATGGAGGCTATTATTCTTGCAGGATTTAGGAGACTAGTTGTCACTTTCTTGTCTAACCACCTTGCTATGGATGGTTTAGGAGTGTCCAAGAGGTCCATGCATTCGATACACACAATCTCTACTAAAACTGACATGTTTGAGAGCCTTTGTCTTTCGACACAATCTGTTGTAGGTTAATGCTTATTATTAGGGCTTCAAATACCTAAATGAGACTGCTATGAGGCTTTGTTGATATTGTCATTTAGAACTCCTAGCCACTCATGCTTTGCTTGGGTCTTGGTGGTTGGGGCCTTTATAGACTTATGTTTATGTTACTTTTGAAAATCCTTGACCACTCTTGTTCCAGATTTTGAAGTGGCCAGACTTCCTTACCTTAGTCAAATTTTGGACCTAGTAAGCCACTTCTTGATTTCCAGCGAGTCATGTGTAGTATTTATGAAGTTTTATAAAATTTTCTTGCATATTGAGCAACGAAATTAACAAAATTGATAGTCCAACAAAATTTGCTAGGAACTTTCTATGTGGGAATTCTCATGGGCCCCCATTTTTGGTGCCTCCCAAGGAATTTTTCTTGCAAAATTGAGAACCCAAATAACTTTTTCCATTGGGCAATGGAGTATAGAGGGAAGAAAAATAGGAGAAGTTATCAAGGGAGTAGTGTTTTTGGGCTTGAATGAATATAAAAAATGAAGAAAGCAAACCCTTGGACTTGAAGAGAGCCCAAGATTATTTGGCCAAAATAGAGGTTTTAGAAAATGAGTTGGAAGATTTCCCTTATTTGGTTGTATCCCATTTGTCAATGAAACATGGGATGCTCTATGATACATGAGGAGGAAAAGAACAAGAGGTGGCAGAGAACAATAAGAAACTAATATAATGGAGGAGCAACAATATTAGGTGACTTGGAAGAAAGAAGTAGATAATAGCATAATAAAAATACTAGAAGAAGAGGTGAACAAGGAGGAAAAGAGGAGAGGGTATAGAAAATAGAGAGTGCAAGAAGATCTTAGTGGGAGAGGAAGAGGAAGAAAAGAAAGCGGGTATACTTGACTAGTGGTGCCCTTTGAAGAGCTGGATTTCTCCTAAAAATAATCCACCATAGTTCATGTTGGCTTTGGATAGGGGTAAAGTGCCTTAGGTAAATGCTCTAAGTGATTGAAACCTAGCGAGTTTAACCAAACCTTACTTTCCTTATATTCATGGTATTGCATAGGTGCTTATCTTTAGGATTATCGACAACATCCACACACATGTTCCTAAAATATCCATAACTACTATTCTAAAAAACTTACAAATGATAATTTCCTAATCACTTAGAGCTTCTGCCAACCTTCTTGAATATTTTAATAAATTTTAACACTCCCACATCTACCTTTATACCTTGGCAAAAAATTACTACAACTAGGATTTACTTGTTATGGGTACCTTGTTAGAGTTGACACTTTCTAAAATTTGAATTTGTATGAGTATTTTGATCACATTCCTTCTTCTCTTAGAGCCAATAGCCTCTTGACAATACATTCCTTGTTATCCTATTTATTTAGTTTAATAATTACCTTGTGCTTACCTTACAATAATAATACCTAAGCATAAATTTTCCATTGTGCAATTCATGTATCACATGTCATCCTTTTCCTATAATTTGTCCCCTAGATATGGCACAATTGGTAGGATAGGATTTCTAGAATCCTAATGGATTCACACAAAAAAAGCTATCAACATGTGTGAGTGCCATGATGTGTTTTTTCAATCATAAATGTTGTCATTATTATAGCCAATAGGCTTTTCACATTTTAAACTTACCACAATTTACCTATCACAACCCTATGCTTGTCTATGCACACTATTTTATTTACACTATAATACAACTTGAAATATGTCGCTTATGCATAATACTTCAAATATTGGCTATTTACCAGTATCAACAAGATTTGACCATTAACGGTTGCTAATTCAAAAGCATTACACTCATGTTTACCAATAATTTGATATGACCCATACCATAGGGAGTTGAATTTCTTATGTTTACTTGACTTAGCCCTTTCCTCATCCCATTTTAGCATGAGGTCACCAATCTCAAATTTATGTGGGGATGCCTTCTTGTAAAACCAACACTTTACAACCTCTTGGTGGTGTCAAAAGTTATCATATGCTTTATTTATCTATTCTTTGAGAAACAAAAACCCAACCATTCTCGTTTATATTGGCTTTGTGTCTAGGAGGTCCTCTTTGTTAGTAGATTTTGTTAGCTTTTGATGCTAAATACTTAATGCAAAATAACCACAAGATCTAAAATAAGATTGCTATATCAAATATAAGACACTGGTAATATTATTAACATATAAAACTCATAAATAAATTTTGTAATAACTCATAAAACTGCCATTAACAAATTCTCATGAAAATAGTATTTTGATATAGAATGGAGATCTCAAATACACCATACTTCCACACACTCTCACTCTACATTGTGCTATTACAATGTATCATTACATTATGTTCTTGCATTCACATAGACACATATATAATGGAATGTGACTCTTCATATGGAGTACTCTTGGCCTTCACCCTTCTTGAGACTCTTCACTTTCCTACTCTAAGGACACATGTACACTCTTACATAATGGACACTTGTGCACATCTACATTCATCAAAATTTCACACTTAACTACAAGACACTTGTGCATTAATTTCTTACACATCATTACATTACATAAAATATAACTCACACTCTAATCTAAGACTCTCTCCTAATCTAAAGTTGTACACAAGGTGATACTTTAGCATGTACCAAATAATGTAATATATTCCAACAACTTTATTATAAGTAGTTCTAGGTGTAGTGGTAGCACAACTTCCTTTTCATAGACCAAGGTGTATGGAGATATTTTCAATGCTCTTTTAACCCCAATTTGGTCAGCCCATAGAGTTTGATCTAGCATTAGGTTCCAAATTCTTTTATTTTCCCTACTATCCTCTTGATAATTTTTAGCAAGTTCTTGTTAGTGGATTTTACAACATCATTGTCTTTCAGATAGTAATTGGATGAAGTCTTCAGATAGATACCATACTTGCAAATTCTAAGACCTTGAGACTTATAAATGTAGGTTTGTTGTTAGTTACAATGGTGTCCTTGATACTAAATATGGTAATTAGCTTCTCCAAAAACTTGACCACAATTTTTTGGTCTGCCTTTTTAGCGATCACTGCTTTAGACCATCTTGTGAAGTAACTAGTTGTTATCAAGATGAATTTATGCTCTGTAAAGGAATTTGGGTTGATAACCCTAATGAAATCCAATCCCTATTATTGGAATGGTTCCTCTTTCATAATTGGTTGTAAGGAGAGAGTTGTGTTTCTTCTTTTGCCTATAAAATTTTGACAAGCTTCATAGGCTCTAGATACCTTGAATGAATCTGCAAATAAAGTTGGCTAATAATATCCATCTCTGAGTATTTTTTCCATAGTGGTGTCCAAAATAATGTCCCCCAAAAAAACCTAAATGAAATTCTTGCAGTACTTGTTTCACCTCTTTTGGCTAGATGCACTGGAGGACACCACCAAAGCTCTTGCAGTACAAGCCTTCTTATAGCAAGACATAATTTAGGGCTTGCAATTTGTATGTTGTTCTTTGATAAGCATTCAAGCTATATAGACATATGCCCATCTAGAAATACCTAATAAAGTTTGACACCCAATCATCCTTTTCATCCAAATCATCCCTTTTGAAGTCTATTTCATGGTAGTCTTTGAGGAATAAGTTTTTCTCTACCTTAGTTGAACATGCTAATTGTTGACACAAAGATCTACTCTCAACAACTTTGTTGGTATTATCTCTAAATCATACTCATGTATCTTTGTGATCCTTATGGCTCTTTTATCACCTAATTCTCCTTGTGAAAGGAAGTTCCTAACATCCTAATGTACCACATAGACAAGAGTTGTGCTTTATGAGATGTAGTACCTAAGATTTTTGAGGGATTTCATCAAAGTGAACACTTGTGTTAGGATTCTATTCCTAACCATCATCCTAGTATTTTAATTAATTTATTAATCACTTTTCCCTAGTTGTGACCCTTGGTCACAACTCCATAAGCATAGAAATACACACTCAACTTGGTAGAATTAATCATAAATGAATATACAATTATTACTTGTCGTATACTGCCCATTAAAACAACGATTTCATATTTCAAACTGTGATTCTTTCATCCATTTGCATTCTTATCTACTAATTTTCATAGCTATAGAACTCGGGTTTTTAGCATCTGGTATCAAAGCAATAAAAATCCTGCACCTATATCCGCCAGGGTTCTCTCTACCTTCGTCAATTAGTTTTCATTAAACAAACAAACCACCCACTAAAGTCTCACCGCTCATAAGACGCAGCACAACCTTTGTCTACGCCTGTGAACTAGGACTGCCACACTCGTCAACGCACCAGTGATGATGTAAGGCACAGTAGCACCATATCCCATCCATAAATTCTTCATCCACAAGCAAAAACATCCAATTTCATGAAGCAAAAAAATAAATCAACGATTGAAATCAAATTCGAAAGAAAAAGACCGTGAAAATCGGTCTTAAAAATTTTCCTGTAGCGTTTTCGGAGGCCTGTTGCACTTTTCAATGAGCAAAATTAATAAATTAAAACTTAAGCTAAAGTTGTTTAATTTTTTGACGTTGGAAAATTCTCTCGCAAAAAACCAGGCGATGACGTCAAGGTTTTAAGGTAAGGGAATTATCCCACATTGCTCCTGTGAAGGAGCAAGTGGGGTTTTTAACCACCGCTAGGCACCTTTAGAAGTGCCTAGCTTGCTAGGCACCATGCTAGCGCGTGGCACCCGAGTTGGACCACTGCCAAGCGCGCCCTTCTCCCTTGCATTTCGTTTTGTGCTAAACTTGCCTCCCGCTGTCTGCCTTACCTTTTCGTGCTGCCCCGCTTCGACTGTCGTGCCCCATTTTGACTGTCGTGCCGAGCTTGCCTCCCCTTGCCTTTCATGTCGAGCTTATCTCTTGTTGCCTGCCTGACCTTTCTGTGATTTGCCTTGCTTCGACTATCGTACCCTATTTCAACTGCCATGCTGTTGTACTACTTACTCGGTCTTCCGTGCTTACTGCCCTACTACAGCTCTTGTGGGATGCTAGGTCACAACTCCACTCAAAAAAGTTGCAACAAAAATTTTTACTAACGAGAATTTTTTTTCAAAATATTAACAAAATATTGCCAAAATTGAAAATTCAGCAATAAGGTTGACAAATAAAATTATTGCAATTTTTGACAAAATTTTGCTAAATTGACGATAATTTTTTCCAAAATATTGCTAAAGTTGAAAATCTTGTAATAAGGTTGACAAAACAAACCTTGTGGGAATCAAAAGAATTATTCTTTAAATTTTCTCCATGGTAGAAGGAAGAAGATCACAGGATATCACGCTCGAGAAAATTTACCAAGAATTATGCCAATGCAAAGAGGAGAGCGTAGCTACAAGACGAGAATTGGAGGAAAGAATATCAACGATTGACTTAAAAATGGATAGTTTCAATCAGAATACGACACTAATTCAACCTAACCAAACTGTTGGAGGATCGACGCACCAGACAGCATTGGGGGGACCACACACGTCCATTCTTCCGAGGACTACCAAGCTAGATTTTCCAAAATTTGAAGGTGGTGACCCCAATAACTGGATTTATCGTGCAGAACAATATTTTTCCTTAAATCAAATTTTGAAAGTACAAAAAGTGCATATTGCCTCTTTTCACTTAGAAAATGAGGCGATCCAATGGTACCAGTGGTTTGAAAAGACCAACGACATCCCTACTTGGCATGAATTCACACAAAACCTATTAGTAAGATTTGGCCCTAGTAAGCTCAAAAATTTCATTGGAGCCCTCACCAAACTGTGCCAAACCGGGTCAGTAAGTGAATATCAAGCAGAATTTGAAAGATTGGCAAACCGCACAACAGGGCTAGATGCTTCATTTTTTTAGGATTGTTTCATCAGTGGATTGAAGGAAGAAATCAGGCTAGAAGTACAAATGTATTACCCGACTACCATGATCCAAACTATTGGACTTGCCAAATTAGTCGAGGACAAAATCAAGGCACAACGTCGATTATGGAAACCACCTATGGGGAAATCATCAACCACTTACATCACCCCTAAACTGATGCATAATGGCAGAACACAAAGCACTTACACCACCCCCAAAATTAACCCAACCCTACCAATTAAACGCCTCAGTTTTGAAGAAATGAAAGAACGACAGGCAAAAGGCCTGTGTTATCATTGCGATGAGAAATTTGAGAGAAATCATAAATGTGCTACACGAAAACTATATATTCTGGATGCAGCTAACCCTGATAAGGCAAATGAAGAAGAATATGAAATAGAAGTAGAAGTGGTGACAAGTGGGACAGAAGATAGCACTAAAAATTTGAAAGTATCTTTCAACGCCTTGGCAGGATTTTCTTCTCCACAAACCATGAGAGTCAGAGGATACTTCAAAAGACAAAACCTCATTGTGCTTATAGACTCTAGCAGTACTCATAATTTCATTGACCCACGCATGGCTAAGCAAGCAAATTGCTATATACATCCCTGTAATAGTTTTGAAGTCATGGTTGGGGACGGAGGAAAAATTGCTTGTAAAGGAAAATGCCATAATATCAAACTCACCATGGGCGATTATAGCATGAAGAATAATATGTATGTACTTCCGTTAGGAGGATGTGATATCGTCCTAGGGGTACAATGGTTACGAACACTTGGAAAAGTCCAATGGGATTTTGAGACGTTATGGATGCAATTTACAATAAAAGACCAGACATATACCCTTAGAGGCATGCAATCAGGCCCATCCCAAATTGTGAGTTCTCATCGTATGGAGAAAATTATACGCAAAGGTAGTAAAGGAGTGGTTGCACAGTTGTTTTCTATGCAATCAATTGAGGGACAAGAAAAGGAGGCACCAGAACTACAACGACTTCTAGAATACCATGATGAAGTATTTAAAGAACCAAAAGGATTACCTCCACAACGAAGTCATGATCACACCATACAACTTCTTCCAGGACACCCACCCCCAAATGTTCGGCCTTACCGATATCCTTATCTTCAAAAAATAGAAATCAAAAAACTCGTAAAAGAACTACTGAGAGCAGGAGTTATTAGACCGAGCAAAAGCCCTTATTCTTCTCCTGTGATATTGGTTCACAAGAAGGATGGATCATGGCACCTCTATGTAGATTTTCGTGCCCTTAACAAGTTAACCATCAAGGATAAATTTCCTATCCCAGTCATCGATGAGTTATTGGATGAACTTCATGGGGCATCATATTTCTCCAAACTCGATCTACGATCGGGATACCACCAAATACGTGTTAAAGAGAGCGATATTCCTAAAACAACCTTCCGCACTCACGAAGGACATTATGAATTCATGGTTATGCCTTTTGGGTTGACTAACGCTCCTTCCACATTCCAAAGTTTAATGAACCAGGTATTTCATCCCTTCCTTCAAAAATTTGTATTGGTTTTCTTTGATGACATTTTGATTTACAACAAAACATGGGATGATCACTTACGCCATTTAGACCAAGTACTACAAATTTTGAAAGACCACCAATTATATGCTAAAAGATCAAAATGTTCCTTCAGAAAACAAGAGATGGAATACCTCGGACACATTGTCTCTAAAGAGGGAGTTAGAGTGGACCCTCGCAAGATTGAAGATGTAAAAAATTGGCCTATACCAAAAACCCTGAAAGGTTTGCATGGGTTTCTAGGATTAATAGGGTATTACCACAAATTTGTCCAAAATTATGGTAAAATTGCAGCCCCTTTAACAACATTACTCAAAAAGCATGCCTTCCTTTGGTCTCCAGAAGCTACCGATGCCTTTACCAAATTAAAATATGCCATGTGTACCACCCCTATCTTGGCAATGTTGGATTTTTCCAAATCATTTATTATTGAGAGTGATGCATCAGGATTGGGCATGGGGGCAGTGCTCATGCAAAATAAAAGACCTATCACTTTTACAAGCAAGGCATTTTCTAAAAAGAATCTGGCCCTCTCTACATATGAAAAAGAGATGCGAGCCATTGTCCATGCGGTTCAACATTGGAGACCTTACCTTATTGGCCAACATTTCATTATTCACACAGACCATCAGAGTCTAAAGTACCTCCTTGAGCAACGAATAACCACTCCAGCACAACAAAAATGGGTGACAAAACTAGTAGGTTATGATTATGAAATCGTATATAAAAAAGGAAAAGATAACACGATAGTGGATGCACTTTCCAGAAAGATCGAGGACATGTCTCAATTATATGCTTTTTCTTGCCCTATTCCTAAATGGATAGACCAAGTCAGTGAAGAATGGTTTAAGGACCCCACCACACATACCATAATTCAACAACTCCAACAAGATCCCACTAGCAAGCAACATTATTCTTGGAAGGATAACATACTACGTTATAAAGCACGTCTTGTTTTATCTCCTACATCCACATATCGTGCAAAACTCCTCCATGAATTACATGCTACACCCACTGTAGGACACTCTGGATTTTTAAAAACCTATAAAAGAGTGACTAGATATTTTTATTGGACAGGAATTAAAAATGATATTAAGAAGTTCATCCAAGAATGTGAAACATGCCAAAGGCAGAAAGGAGAAACAGTAGCTACACCAGGGCTTCTTCAACCTCTTCCAATACCAACAAAAACATGGGCTGATATTTCCATGGACTTTATCGAAGGCCTTCCAAAATCCATAGGTAAAACAACCATATTAGTGGTGGTGGATCGTCTATCTAAATATGCTCATTTTTGCCCAGTGAGTCACCCCTATACAACCAACACCATCGCTCAAATTTTCATGGATAATATTTTTAAATTACATGGCATGCCTTCATCCATAGTTAGTGATCGTGATCCCACTTTCACTAGTAACTTTTGGAAGGAATTATTTAAGCTTCATGGCACCCAACTTCGGATGAGCTCAGCATATCACCCGCAAACAGATGGTCAAACTGAAGTTGTTAATAAGTGCCTCAAAACCTATCTTCATTGTTTTATTACTACTCAACCTCTTCACTGGGTTAAATGGCTACCATTAGCAGAATGGTGGTATAACACCACATATCACACCACCATTAAAATGACCCCATATGAAGCCTTATATGGTCAAACACCACCATCCCTTATTTCCTATGTTCTAGGATAGACAAATGTTCCTGCAGTGGAGATGGCGCTTTCCACTCATGATGACTTGATGTGAACCCTTAAGGAAAATCTACTCACCGCTCAACATCGTATGAAGCAACAAGTGGACCAACGATGAAGTGAGCATAGTTTTCAAGAAGGTGATATGGTGTTCCTTCGCTTACAACCATATCGTCAAACTTCACTCAAATTCAAAGGTTCTCAGAAGTTAGCACCCCAATTTTATGGACCCTATAAAGTGTTACAACGTATTGGACCTGTGGCATATAAGTTGGAGCTACCTGAGTCTTCCAAAATTCACCCCGTATTCCATGTTTCTTGCCTTAAACCGGTACTAGGCACACACGTCACAACCCAAACTCAACTTCCAAAATTTACGGAGGATGGGACACTCATGATTACACCCGAGACTATCCTCGATCATCGCATGCGCCATCTTCGCAATCACACCATCACAGAAGTTCTGATTCAATGGAAGGATCTACCCCCCAAAGACGCCACATGGGAGACACTCCATCACATCCAGCAGAAGTTTCCTCAATTCCAACTTTGAGGACAAAGCTCCTTTTAAGGAGGGTGGCATGTTAGGATTCTATTCCTAACCATCATCCTAGTCTTTTAATTAATTTATTAATCACTTTTCACTAGTTGTGACCCTTGGTCACAACTCCACAAGCGTAGAGATACACACTCAACTTGGTAGAATTAATCATCAACAAATATACAATTTATTACTTGTGGTATACTGGCCATTAAAACAATGATTTCATATTTCAAACTGTGATTCTTTCATCCATTTGCATTCTTATCTACTAATTTTCACAGCTACAGAACTTGGGTTTTTAGCAACTTGCCTCTATGAAATTATAGTTATTTTTATAATCATGTAGGGTCTGACTAATGAAAGTGATGGGGTGTTTTTGATTGTCATATTTTTGCATTAGAACAATATCAATTTTTTTTTTTGCCCCATAAACATATAAAATAAAATCCTTTTTACAGTTTGGGTTCACCATGACAGGTGCTTGGACTATTGCTTGCTTGATATTCTTGAATGTTTGGTTTTTCTCCATCATCCATAGAAATGGCCTTTCCTTCCTCAATAGCTCAGTCATTGGCTTGACTATTTGAGCAAAGTATGATATAAACTTTCAAACAAAATTTATTTTCCTAAGAAAGGACTATAAGGCCTTTTTGTTTTGAGGGATTGGTAGTGCTAATATTACTTTGACTCATTTTGGATCAATAACTAACCCTTGTTTTGAGACAACATACCCCAATAATTTACCTTCATGCACAACAAAGATTAATTTTTTGGGGTTCAAGAAAACCCAAATTCCTACCATCTTTGAAAAACCATCCTTAAATGTGTCAGATACTAATATTTATCATTTGATAACACCATCATGCCATCCAAATATATAAGGATCACTTTATTCATTAGTTTCCCAAAGGCAAGGTCTATGACCCTTTGAAAAGTTACTCCAAAATTAGATCGGTCAAAATACATCCTATGGTAGGTGAATGTGTCCCACTTGGTGGTGAATGTAGTTTTATAATAATCTTCATCCTTTACCCAAACTTGATTGAAGCCAAAGAACCCATCCAATAGATAACATATCTTAGGTCCAGCCATAGTATGTAATATCTAGTAAATTTGAGGTAGTGAATAATGGTCTTTCAAGGAGGCCTTGTTTAGGTTTTTAAAGTCCATGCATAATCGAATGTTTCCATTTTTATTTTGGACTAGGACCAAGTTATCCACCCATGTGGAATGCTTTATTGGGTAAATGATCCTTGCATCAAGAAAATTCAATAACTCTTACTTCATCAAGGACTCAATATTTGGATTAATAGGCCTCTACTTTTACCTAAATGGATTGACATTAGGCAACAATTCAATGGTATGTTATATAATTTCCCTATTGTATACCTTAAGATAATCATAGATCCATGCTATTATATCTTCATACTCCTTACATAATGCAATAAGTTCACTTACCTCTTTTGTGCATTGTACTCCAACCTTAAGGCTCTTACTAGGTTTAATCTCAACCTCCATGAATTCCTACTTGTTGATCTTCATTCTTTGGCCAAACATCTGGTCACTATTGTCGAAGAGGCTCTCTAGGGTAATCAACCCTTTGGGAATGTTGTTATTTTTCAACTATATCATATCCTCTTGATTAATATGATCTAATAGTTCCTCTTGCTGTTCAACATATATGGCTTCTTGGGTTAAGAAATCAAGAATTTGTTCATCATTATCAAACACTTGCCAAAAGTTATCTCTGTTTAGGACAAACAGTCTAAAATCCAATTTGAATCCTTTTGATTTCTTCTAGTTGTCAAAAGTTGGATTGAAATTTACTCCCTGTGAAGCTAGTACATCAGCTAGCATATTTTTCTCCCTTGATATTGCCTTTATATTAATTGCCTTAAAACTTTCAAGAAGATCCTAGGCTTTATTTTGACAGACCTTGAGGTAGTGATACTTGATGATGCACATCTCTGTTACTTGATTCACTAGCAATTTTGAATCACACAAAATGGAGAGTAGCTTAATTCCCATTTTTTTGCTTTTAATAGACCTAGGCAAAGAGCTTCATATTCAATAGTGTTATTGGTGTACCTTTAGGTCAACCTATATGATTTTTTATATCCCTTCTAAAAGAGATATTAAGACTACCCTAGCTTTGACTCCATTTTTGCACTTAGCTCCATCAAAGTAAAACTTCCACGATTTTATTTTTTAGAGCTCTTGACTTGAAATGGTTGGAAATTTATGATCATTTGATCCAATATTGTAATAAGTGCATAGTTCAATATTTATCATTGTATTGCAATCCTTGAAGAAAGATTCATCCTTCATTTGCAAGTCTTTAATTACCTCCTCCATGCAGTTTGGATAATCCTAAATGAAGTTGATATCCTCCTCTTCCATTTTCTCAATATGGAAGGGGCATGAATTCTTGATGTATATCTTTAGCCTCCTTCCTTTATAGGGAATAATCATATGGGAACAATACATGGACAAATAGCCTTCTAGTTTGGCTATAAAATCCCTTGAGAGGCATAAACCAAAGTATGATATAAGGTCAACCACAACCACCTCTTGAATGAATATGACCTCTAACACTCTATGGAGCACCATTGGTATGTCCTTGATCACTCCCATTGTTCAAACCTTAGCGTCATCCAATTGTAACACTCCATGGCTTGAGTGGGTATATTCCATTCCCATTACCTCACCAACTACCTTGAGCATGACAATAGTGGTTGCTCTAGAGTCAACCATTTAATTGTGCACTATCCATCCCTTGATTCTTACATGTAAAAGGGTTATGGTCGATTCTTACATATTTTGAGGTTTTATTGATCCTAAAGCAAGTTTGAGTTTGGCAGTTTTAGCCCCTTAGAATTAATGTCGCTTTGAGTAAGTCTATATGATAGAGGATGAACAATGCTCATACATACTTGCATAGGAAGGAGATTTATTTAGTTCAACAATGTTATAACTGGTTATTTTTATAGGTTTTTATCCTTTTGATTAGGTTCTTCAAACTTTTTGTAATATTGCTCAATGGTTTCCAACCTTTATCTTATGGTTGCAAAGGGATACCTTAACTTCCTTAGCACTTGTTACTTAGGATCTTCTTGAGTAGCCTTTGCTTTTACTAGCTTCGACCTTAGCTACTCTTTTGCTTGCTCCTTCTAAGGTTGAGCAGGGACTTTGAAGGAATCCATTTTTTTTGGCTCCACTTGTAAAGGCTTCTTCTTAGATCTTGTTAAGACTTGAATACATTCTTCTTCTATAGGATATTTAATTAGCATGAATTGATTTGGGTCCATCAATATGTTGACCACTCCTTTTTGTGTTTTCTCTACTCTTTAGGATACCACTAGCTAAGCTTGATGTTGATAGACCATGCATGTGTTTGCATTGTGGGGATCATTACAAGCTAGGCACTGAAGAACACAAGCTTATACTGAGAGGGGGGGTGAACAGTATAAGACCTCTTTTTACTTTTTCTTTTATACTTCAAAACAGTAAAGCAATATACCCAAAGCAATATCAAAACAATTCACAATATCATCTACAAAGTGACACCAATTTTAACGTGGTTCACCCAGAAAGGTTGGGCTACGTCCACAAAACTTTTTTCTAAAAGTTATCTCAAAGTTATTTGGGAATCCTTCCCAATTACAATGTTTATGAGCCTCATCCCAAAGGAGATACCTTCCCCAAATCAGAATTTATGAGCCTCTGCTCAAAGGAGATACCTTGCCCTTTGCTCTGGAAATGATCCCTCAGAAGATCAACTACCTCTACCTCTTGCCGGCCACGTGGAATTCCTTTCCATCGAAGACCTCCTGTCCTCAATGCTTAGCCTAAGAGACCTCTGCCTTCTATGATCACGTCCACGGTGGCTCAAACAACTTTGTACCAAACACGATCGGTCGGTCTAGTACAAGTCTTCCTCTGTCTATCAGATCTGTCCAAATCTTGAACAAATCAATCCTCTGCATACAAGCCTTATCAAATACTTGCCAAATTTCCTCAGGTTCTTCTCATAGAACCAATGCACCTCTATCCTCAAGTTCTCTGATAGAACTATCAAACTCAGCTCACAAGTCCTCTGCTAGGACCTGTCCAAATCTGCTCACAAGTCCCCACCAAAACCTGTCCAAAAACTGCTCACAAGTTCCCACCAGAACCTGTCCAAAAATTGCTCACAAGTCCCCACTGGAACCTGTCCAAAAATGCTCACAAGTCCCCACTGGAACCTGTCCAAAAATTGCTCACAAGAAAAACTTTCTTAGTAGGAAATCACAAAGTGAATTGTTAGAGACCCAATGTGATTTGTCAAACTCATAGAAGCATAAAGAGAATTTTTAGAGACTCAATATGTTCTATACTCAAATCCCAATCTCAAAACTCAACTCAAATCAACTCAGCTCAAACTCAATCTCAAATCTGAAAACTCAACTTAATATCTGAAATGGATAGGATAGAATGTTTTCTTTCAAGAACATGAAACCCCAACAATTGCCAACTATGCAAATAATCACATAACAATGATACTCATGTTCTTTTCACCATCAATTAGGGTTTCAACAACAATGCTCATCAAACAAGGTTTAGTCAACCAACATCATTCAACTCAACATCAACCTTGAAGCATTCAACCAATCATCACAAGAAAAGGAAACAAGTAGAAATCCTTTTCCCTCCAAAGATATTTGAACAAAACGACCACCAACACAATATCACCAAATGCAAAGAATAACTTGCTCAAATCAACTCAATGGAGTAAGCACAATATCATGAATCAAGTAAAGCAATAACTTGATCAAACAAACTCTATGGAAGCAACTCAACCATCAAACTCAAAACAGCCAACCAAGGGTTCCACCAACTCAATGCAAGCAGCAAGACTCACAAAAATAAACCCTAGTGCACAATGCTTCCACTACCTCAAACCAAAATTATGCATTCACCAAAACTCTCATCAAGGATAACAATGCATAAGAAGTCTTCAACAAACCAGAAAATAGGATTTACACCCAACCAAAGGAAACCTAGTTGAAAACCTTTTCACTCCAACCTTATTTCAGAAAAACATAAACCAATCATACTCATAAGGAAAATGTGCCCATACCTTTTTGGAGTAGAAGAAAATTGATCCTTAAAGTTGTCACCACACACAACCCTCAAACTTCCAACCAAGTTAGGGTTAGAACCAAGATAAATGAGCATATATAAAAACTTTCCTTAATACACCTTTTAGCTCCTCTTCTTTAAAAACAACCACCAAAGAAGCCAAAAACACAACAAAAAATTACACCTTATATCTCCATTTTTAAATTTAGCATAGCAAAGGACTAATCTCAAAAATACAACCAAAGAAATATCCCCTTATTTCTCCTATGTCTTTTAAACAATGCTAAACAATGCCAAAAATCATATCAAGAAAATAATCACACCTTATAATGGCTACCCTTGAAGAATCCGAAATTCGTGGCACAAAACACATTTTAATAAAAACGTGACTAATCCATGCACAGCTCCCTCCGCGAGGATCGAAATGCAGACCTCCGCCTACGCAAAGCCCAAACGCAGCCTTCGCTGCCACTAGCCCACAAGGGGCTTACGAAGTCCAAGACGGACTTCCTTCCACATAAACGGTCAAGCTTTTCGAAAGCTTTTCAAACCACGAGCTCTCCTCTTTCGCAGCATAAACAGAACATTCGATCGCAACCAAACCAATTAATTGCCTTCGATTTTCCAAGTGGGTTTAACCTTAGGAACCTTCTCATATTTATAGTCCATACGTGGACTTTAGAACACGTCAGCTGCAAAGAAAAGTAATTTCGAATTTAATCGAAATTTGCTTTCTAAAGGGTTTAAAAACCCTTAAAGTATTTTTAAAAAATTAAAAATAATTTCTCCCTTAATTAATTAAATAATTAATTAATTAAAACCTTGAAGGGTTTTAAATAATAATTAAATAAATAATAAAGAGAACCTCCATCGGTTTTAATAAAAACCATTGCCAATGGAATCTCTTGGGATTCTCTTAAAAAGATTCTCTTGGAATCTTCCACCTTTGAAGCCAACACATCCTATTAACATTAATGTCATTTCCTTTTGACATCAATGACAACTCATAGACAAGAAGCTAGGATCTCAAACCCAAAATTGCCAACAGGCACTAGTAGCTTTCTTTAAGAAGCAAAAGTGGATGGCACATCTTATTGCTTAGTATATGCAATATTTGTTATTTTCACCATATCATTACTAAAGACCCCTTGGTATTTTGTGATATATGGAAACCTTTTGGGCTGATAGCCCTTATATATTTTCTTAGTGTTTTGCCTTTCTAGCACAATGACTTTATTATTCATATTTTTCAACACTGCCCTTAGCTCTAGTATTTTTAAATTTTCTTTAGATTATGGGGTAGGAAACAAAGGTAGAGAAGGTGTATGTGGCTAAGGAAAAGCTCTAGGTTCTAGAATAGGAGCAAATTGAGGCATTGAAGTGACTGAAGCTAGTGTTTGTTGTGTTGGCTACGACAACTCTAGAAAATTTGGCATGGTGATTGTTAGCTTTCTTAATAGATTAAATCACATAAATATTTAACCAGGATCAAGAATAAATTAAATGAATGCCATTAATAAAACTAACAATGAATCTCAATATAACAATATCTCATAAATATAACTCGAATATGCACAATATACAAGGATGATTCTTATTGATACATTGCTTGGAGAGAGATCTCCAATATATAATATTACATGTCTTTTCAGTACTCTGATTGTTGCTCTCCTCTAATAGCTGGGAGATGCATCCTTTCATATTCCTCATATGAAGATAAACTATCATCTTACCACATATCAATGTGACTCTTCATTCTCTCATATTGATACATATATTAATATTACAAGGGGGCAAATAATGTAATATCTCAAACAATGACCTTAGGAGGTAACTTGCTGACATAGACAGGTATTTTCTATAGCAATTGCAACCTGGAAAACTTATGAGAATGTCATATTGTTGGCTAACCAGATTTGCAGGCCTAGATCTAGGAAAAAGGCTTAAATATAATAGATGTAAGCCTAGATATCTACTTCCACATCTTGTTGAATTTGATATTAAAATTAGTGATATTTTCTTGTGGATGTCTTTGAATGGAGGTGAACTGGATGAGCAATGAAAATGGATCTCCTACCTCATTAAACTCCAAAATGAATGGTTCAACTAACTGAGGTCATGAACTAATACAACTATCATCTAGAGATCTATACCAGGTTAACCCTTTTTCTTTAAAAGATATGGCTAGCAATTTCACCATGACATATTTATGTTGGATATTGTGAATAGTGGATAGAGCAACCACATACTGATATTGCTCATAGGCAATTTTTCAAACCTAATAGGTTGGTAAGGCTTTAAGAGTGGAATGAGGGATTTCATGGAGATCTACAAGATCAAGGGGTCCATTGTTATTCCATCATGGGTAAATTTGTTCAACCATGCTTTCTAAATGGGGACTATTAGGAGACTATTTGGGAAAGGCTTGCAGAGGGAAAAAACTCTGAATAGAATAAACTTTTACAAGAGAGTGGGACTTACCAGGTCTTCTATGAGATTTATGAGTAGGTAGTTCAATGAATTGCATAGGTTCTTTGAGCTTTTTGACCTCCAATCTAGTTATCATACAATTTTAAAGCTTGTTCCTTCAACAAAGTCACCAATATCAGGTTCTTTAATTAGTGGAGTCATCAGGTGAATATATTATCCCCTTGTGAGTTCAAAATATTCACCAAAAACTTGATACTCAGGGGATGTAAGATGAATGTTGAATAATTCATCCCACCAAGCATACCAAAAACTCTTGGTTTACAATTCGCCTAGTGGTTTGATGTGTGTCCTAGACCATGACCAAGATTGGATGGCTTGGAATTACTTTTGAGCCAATATTTGGAGAAGGTTGATTCATTTTGGTACAAAGAAAAATTAAACAAATGGAAAACTAAAGACAAAAATGGAAGGTTATAAAGAGAGAAAGGATATAAATATGAATTAGAATACAGATGACATTCGATTAATAACACTATCGCAACCCATGAAAAACACATTGTAACTCATCTACATACAAGGCCTAACAGGCCAACTCCCAAACAAAACATTACAAAATATAAATATCTACATACATACCAACTACTTAGATCATGCCTTCTACTACTCCAAGAGCATACAATGATAATCCAAACAACAAATAAGGCCTAACAAAACAGACCATTGCTAAAATTTTACAAAAGAAAATATAACTACAACAATTAAATGCTATGCATCCTGATTATTTACCATGACAAAAAGTTTTAACTAAATAGAGGGAGGTTTTTCGTAGGACTGCCCAAACTGCAAAACTTGTTTCAGCCATATTTCACTCATCCGAACTTGGATTGAGCTAAAATTTTGAGGGTAGATGCCTGAGAAACCCTAGAACATCTCCACCAATTAATTTGGAGCAACATAGATCCTAGCACATCCCTATGTGTGAACAAGATTTTTGGCAAGCAACTATGCAAGGATTTCATCTAGGTTAAGTGCAAGCAGCTCCAAAGGTTGGTTTTCGGAGTCTTTAGGCCCTAGCGGCCAATATTTTTGTGGTTTTTGCTCAATATTTTAGCAGGATATGTTACAGGGGATCCAAAATGGATTGGAAATATATATTTCAACAAATATTCTTGTTGTGAACTTGAGTGACAATGGCTTCCATTTAGTTGCACAAAAGAAAAGTGAAAATCATACCTTTCCACGACATCTAGGGCATGGATTAAAGAGATCATGAAACAAGTTTCAAGTAGCTAATCAAAAAATGGCTTAGATATCAAGTGAATTTGGTGCTAAGGTGCACCCACAAAATAAATCTACTATGGAAACCCTTGTCAAGGGTAAGAATTTCGAAGACTCAGCCCCAAAAATAAATTTTAAGGATGCCCTCCATGGTAGACAACATCAGCCTAATGCTAATATTAATCTTAGGGCTTCCTGTAAACCTCTAAGAATGTCGAAGATTGATCCTAGGAAAATGGAGTCAGGATGTTTTAAAGCAGCTGATGGAACTGCTATTGTTAAGCTTGATATGGGCAATATTAAGACTGGCATTGAAGATCTAGAAAAAAGAGGACTAATTTGTCGTTTCATGGGTTTTCGTCCGAGCCTATATGCTTCCAAAGTTTGGGCCACAAAAAGTAGGAAAACTAAAGGTGAGTTACAAATATCTATTTATCCAAATGGTTATTTTCTTGTTTTATTTGCTAATAATGAAGATAGAGAGAAAATTTTTCAAGGGGGTCCCTAGTTCTTTGGAAGGGTAGGGCTTTTCATGAAGCCTTGGCATACTAAATTTAAAGCCGAAGAAGAGATGCCTTCTATAGGTCTCGTGTGGGTTAGACTCTTTGGCCTCCCAATTGAATTCTGGAATCGACTATTTTTTCTTCAATTGGAAACTCTTTAGGAATATTTATGATGATTGCTGATTGTACTAAAAAAATTGAACATGTTATTTATGCTCGAATTTGTGTTTTAATGGATTTTGACAAACCCCTACCTAAAAAGATCACATTACAATTTGGTAAGGAAACTTGGGAGCAAGTAGTGGACTATGAGAACATTCCTTTTTATTGTAGAATTTTACCATGAATATGGTCATTTGGCTAGTGTTTGCCAAAATAAAATTCCAAATTAAAATAAAGAAGATATAAACTCAGCAGGTTTCCAAATGTCTAAGAAGAAGAACACTCAGACAAAACAATTATGAAGGATCAATCAAAGTTATCTGCTAATATATTTGAAATTCTTTCCACAAATGATTTTCCAAGCGAGGAAGAGGAAATAATGGAAACAAAAATTTTAAAAACACAATTTAGATATAAAGGGAAGAACTTAGAGACAAACCAACAAATCAAAGGTTTTCAACAAAAAAAATGGAGAAAATATACACAAGAAAACCAATATTTTAAATGTTAAAACTTCAAATAATATTGGTCCCAATATATACTCTGTTGAAACTTTTGATAACATTTTGGTTGTGTACAAGCATTCTTCAAGGTTAGAAGCCATCTCAGATTCAATTGGAGTAAGTCAAGAAACAGGAAAAAAACTGAATATGGATTCTAATCAAAAGGCAGGTCGTAAGAATAATCAATATCATATGGTAAAAGAAGGTGAAAAGCTTATAGAGGAAGGTAATATTAATGCCCTTCCCAAATTTTTTAGCCCTGGTAGTAATGAAGATCATCACTTGGAATATTATAGGACTCAAAGGGAGTCTTTCAAAACAAAATGAAATTAGAAGAATGATTCAGATAAATCATCCACATCTTGTTTTCCTTCGAGAAACGAAGATGTCAATAGAGGATATGGAATCAATTACTAGTAAAATTTGGCCAACTGGAAAAGTGGTTTCCCTCAGTTACCAGGGGACTTCTAGTGGCATTGCTTGCCTTTGGGACCCAAAAGAGGTAGTTATTCACCATATGGTTGACAGTTGGGGTCTTTTGGCTATAGCTATTCAAAGCAAACATTCCAACCAAATTATGCTCTGCATTACTGTTTATGCTTCGACTAATTTGGAGGAAAAAAGAAGATAGTGGAAGAATATAACTTATATTATCTCTTATTTTCTTGAAGGTTGGATCTTAATTGGAGGAGATTTCAATACCATCCTCTCTGGATGAGAAAATGAGTAAAAATAGAAACTTGGACAGAAGCACTGATCTCATGAGTGAATATATTGTAAACCTTCATCTTGTGGACATCCAACTAGATAATGGCCTTATGACTTGGTCTAACAGAAGGCAAGGCTTAGCTTGTATTATGGAGATATTGGATAGGTTCTTGCTCTCTAACAATTTCTTAATCCATGGTCACATTCCTAAAGTGAAGACTCTTAACAATGCTGGTTTGGATCACTGGCCAGTCATGGTGGAAATGTGGAAAACCAATGTGAGTTTCTCTCCTTTTCAATTTCAGTTAATGTGACTTAGAGATAATTTCTCTAAACCTTGAGTGCAACAATGGTGGAAGGAAGGTAAACCTAGGTATGGGACTAATATGTTCTATTTTGCCAAAATATTATAATACATTAAATCCAAAATCAAGACTTAGAACTGGAAGGAGTTTGGGGATGTTAAAAAAAAACATGAATTTATTGCTCAACTTGAAAATTTGAATAAGAAAATCAATTTAGATAACCTCACAAAGAGTACAAGTGCATATGAAATTAAAATCACAGCTCAGTTAGAGGAATGGAAAAAAAAAGAACTCTTATGGAAGCAAAAATCTAGAATTAAATGGCTCAAAGAAGGTGATCGAAACACAAATTTCTTTCACAAATCTCTTCTAGCTTGAAGATCTCACAACTTTATTTCTTCCCTGAAATTAGATTCTGGAGATGTTGTCTACACTTGGGATGACATGAAATCTCAATTACTTTTTCAATATTTTTTGTTACTACTCCTCTTGACTCGGTTTCTCAACAAAATATTCTTCAAGAAATCCCTTCTCTTATCACTTCTGAGGAGAACTCTATTTTGACTGCTCCTGTTACTATCAATGAGCTTCAACATGTAGTTTTTAAAATGTAAAAAGGGAAAACCCCAGGTCCTGATGGTTTTCCCATTAAGTTCTACCAAGATTTCTGGGATATCCTTCATGTTGATTTATTAAAGGCGGTGGAAGAATCTAGGAAAGCCAAAGAAATTTTGTAGGTTATCAATAAAACTTATATTGCTCTTGTTCCAAAAGCTCACGAGGCTGAACATATCTAAGCTTTTAGACCTATTGCTTTATGTAATGTTCTTCTAAAAATCATTACTAAGATCATGGTAGAAAGGTTGAAGCCTCTTTTGCATAAGATTATTTCCCCTGAACAAGGGGCTTATGTGAAAGGGCATCAAATAGTGGATGAGATAGTTCTTGCTTAGGAAGACATCCATTCCATGAATATGCAAAAATCTCCTTCCATGTTTATTTGGTTAGACTTATCCAAAGCTTATGACAGAGTGGATTGGAACTTCCTTATCAAATTTTTGAGGCAATTTGGTTTCTCTCAGGATTGGATGGATTGGATTATGGTATGTATCTCTTAAGTTTCCTACTTAGTTCTTATCAATGGTAGACCTTCTCAGTTGTTCCCAAATTCCAGAGGTATTAGGCAAGGTAACCCCCTATCCCCTTATTTATTCATCATTATTGCTAAATACTTAGGTAGGACTATAGCCAATAAGAGAGAAAAAAAACCTTGAGGGAGTTACCATTGCTCATGGAGCTAGACCTATCTCTCATCTTCAATTTGTTGATGACTCTACTCTTTTAGATAAAGCTATAGTTAAGGAAGCTTCTAATATTAAGCAAATTATTAGCTATTTTTCTAAGGCTATCGGGCAATTGATCAATGAAGATAAATCTAAAGTTATTTTCTTTCACTACTCTACCAGACAGGAATCCATGGTCTTGGATAAATTAAGATATAAGAAGACCTCCATTCCAATCACTTATTTAGGTATTCCCATCAATATTCAAAGATAGAAAAATAAATATTGGAATTGGTTGTTGGACAAAGTCAAGAATAAAATTGGAAAGTGGACCAATAGGTGGCTTTCTTCTTGGGGTAGAATCACCTTGGTAAAATCAGTCCTTCAAGCTATTTCTATTTATGTTTCTACAGTGTTGAATATCCCAAAGGTTGTTCTTCAAGAACTAGATCAAATCAGTCATCGGTTCCTCTGGAGTGGTACTAAGGAGAAAATAAAATGGACCTTGTTCCTAATAATGAAGGGAGGTTAGGATTCCAATCTGCTATTAATAACAACAAAGCTTTAGCTGCTAAATTATATTGGAGGATTTTGCATAACCCCAATGCTCTTTGGCCAAACATTTCCATGCTAAATATGCTGAGAACAAAATTCTTGAAAACCTTGTTCGCTATCAATTACCTTCCAAAGGTTCTCCCATTTAGCAGTTCTTACGACTGGTGAGGATGTGATAAAGAAAAAATTATTTTGGATCATTCATAATGGTCAACAGGTAAATTTTTGGATAGATTCTTGGGATGGTCACAAGCCTTTGATAACTCAGTTTCCTAATTGGAGGCCTTGGATGGAGGATCTTCATCGAGCTAACTGGATAAAGGTGGCTAATTATTGTTGATACCATACTGGTAATTCAGAGGTTGGTAGATATTGGATCCCTATTGAGGACTGGCCTATTCAAATCCCAAAAAGGCAAAGACAAGATATCCAATGCATCCTTCATATGATATCTCTCTCTTGGTCCCATGATAAAGATTTTTTTGGATGGAACAACACTACTAAGGGTGAGTATTAAGTTGCTCAAGGTTATTTGGCCTTATGCCATAATAATACCAACCAATCATTTGACATTTTTTCTTAGTTGTGGGCTCAAAAGCTCTGGCCTAAGGTGAGGTTATTTACTTTGATTTTATTGCATCGTCGGGTGCTTACGAGGGAGCATCTTATGAAGCGTGGTTTTCATGGCCCTTTTAGATGTGAAATGTGTGGAGAGAATGTGGAAACTATCAACCATATTTTTATTGAGTGTACTTTAGCCTTTGAGATATGGAGGAGAATGGCCACTTTACTTGGCTTACAATGGTCCAATTTTTTTACTTTGAACAACTTTGGAGGGATTCGCCTAAACAAGAGGGTGTTGATCATTTTATTAGGTAGCTAGTTTGGATGGGTTATACCATTCTTCTTTGGAATATTTGAAATGAAAGGAACAACCAATTTTTTAATCAAGAAAGGAAGGATATTTACTATATCTGGCAAAAGATCATTGCCAACTTAGTTGAATCAGTCCAACAACTTCTTAATCACCCCCAAAACTCCCACCAAAGATGGGATCAAGTGATGCAAATATTGAATATTAACTCTTCTAAGGAAAACTAGCTTAAAGGGAATGCGAGTAATTGCAAGATGGATAGAACAAGGAATTGGCAACCTCCTCCTAAGGATTTTGGAAAAGTCAATACTGATGGAGCCTCTAGAGGGAACCCTAAAAAAGCTAGTGTGGGAGGAATTGGTAGACTTTCATATGGCTCCCTGGTTTTTGATTTTGTTGAGAATTTGGGTATTCTATCCAATAACCTTCCTGAGGGGTATGGTATCCGTAGAGGCCTTCAAGAGGCTACTAAGGTTGGATGGGAAAAGGTGCTAGTTGAGTCTGAATCTCAAATCATGATTAATCTTTTGAAAACTCCTTCTAAGAATCATAAGGTTGATTGGAGAATAAAAAGAATTATTGAGAAGATTCTGTTAATCCATATGAGATTTTTGAAAGTTGATTACAATCATGTGGTCAGAGATCAAAACAAAAGTGCTAATGCTTTAGCTAATTGGGCTTTGGACAAAGGTAATCTTACTTGCTATGACCACCCTCCTAGATGGTGGGCTTCGCAAATAAGGGAAGCTCTTCTTTCTATCATTTCTTTGGATGGCTCCAGTTCGGAGGTACCTAGTTTCTTCTTGCTTTATTTTTGCTTCTCTTTGGTTCGATCGGGGTATTTTAGTTCCCTAGCTCAATCTAATATTTCTTTTGTTTCCTCTGTTGATTCTTTCCTTAATAGTATTTTGGTATAGAAAGGTCATTTCTTTTTTCTTTTTCATTTTTTTTTTAGTTTTTTGAAGTGTGTGTGTGTTTTGTTTTTTTGTTTTATGTGTTGTTTGTTGTTGTTCTTGTTTTTTTATTGTTTTGTGCTTTTTGTTGTTGTTCTTGTGTTTTTGTTGTTTTTGTTGTTCTTGTTTCTTGTGTTTCTGTATGTTTGTGTTAATTGGTGTTTTTATGTGTGAGTGTTTTTTATGTTTTTGTTTTTGTTTGTTTTCTGTTGTTGGTTGTTTTTTTATTTTTTATTTATTTTTTAGGTTTTGGTTGTTTTTGTTTTTCATGTTTTAGTTGGTTGTGTATTTGTAGTGCTATGTTGATTTTTGTTATGTTGTTCTTGTGTTTTTCTGTGGTTCATGTTGTGTTTTTTTTTTTAATCTTATTGTGTGTGTGTTTTTGGTTGTGCTTTATCTTTTTGACACACTCAAGGAGCATGTTTTTTTTCCAATATTTTTGTGTGTTTGTATTTGTGTATTCTTGTTTTTTATTGTTTCAGGTTTGCTCCTTGAGTATGTCAAAGGTGGTAGGCCAGGTGGAGCCCTAGCGATTTTGGTAGAAGAGATACCCCTACCTCCTTGGGTCTTATCCGAAAGTGGCATTCCTTATGGGATGTTTTCCACACAAAAAAATACTATGCATCCCTCATATTTCAATAGCTTAGAGTGATAATCCAAATAACTTAGGCTTAAAAAAATAGACCACCCACTAAGCTTTTATCTAAAGACTATAGAGCATGCATACACGAAAGAATCTATTAAAACATTATTGGTAGATGTCAAACAATTGATTCATTACGAAGCAAATCAAAATTGCATAGTATATAATAGCAAACACTCAAATTTTTTATCCTCATATTGAGGTAAATTGCATTATTCATATTTTACTATACTAGCCTAGCTTAATGATTACAAGTATGGCCCACCATAGGCTTTACAATAATAGGTATAACCTGGCCAATTCGGGGCTCATGCTCAACCAACATGCTTGGGGGAAGTGGATGTCACTATCCTACCCTATCACTACCAATTATTTTTATTGAGCAATCAATCACTACCTTCAACGACCATGTGTCTGGAATAGGCTTGCATATCTTGATCATGCTCAACTTCTCCCCCACTATGCTTTATTATTTATGCTAGTTGTCAAAATTGTAGGCACTATTGTTTATGATCAATTATGGCGACTGATATTGTTATAGGATTTAGAAGACTGGTTGCCACTTTCTTGTCTAACCGCTTTGCTCTAGATGACTAAGTGTCCAGGAGGTCCATATCTTTGACACATAGGATCTCTATTGAAAGTGATATATCTAGAAGCCTTCGTATTTTATTACCATCTACTATAGGTTACTGCTTTCCATCGAGGCTTTAGAGACCTAGCTAGGACTGCTATGAGGCTTTGCTAACATCATCATCTAGAACTCCTAACAACTAATGATTTGCTTGGGTCTTGGTGGCTAGGGCCTTTGTAGACTTATGCTGATGTTACTTTTAAAAATCCTTGACCACTCTTGTTTCAAATTTTGAAGAGGTCGAACTTCCTTTCCTTATTCAAATTTTGATATAAGCCACTTCTTGATTTTTGACTAGTCATGCATAGTAATTATCAAGTTTGACAAATTTTCCTTGCATATTGAGCAACAAAATTAACAAAACTAGTAGTCTAACAAAATTTACTAGGACTTTTTTATGTGGGAATTCTCATGGGCCCACACCACTCAATCTAGATCCAATTTTGAAACCATCGATGAGATTACTCTAAGATAAATATGGTGATAGGGTTTCAAACATTATGTACAAGGATAAAAAAGGAAGATACAAATGGAAATAAAATATTTGTACAAGTGTACAAGACATTGATGCAAAGAGGTAGTTGAGCAAAAAGATAACAACAATAATTATTTCAAGTGGAGTTGAGGATAAGCTGATTTGGGAGTTGAATAGCTTAGGAGAATAAACAACAAGAATTAGATATAATGTAAAGCACCAAAAAAATAAAAATATTGTAAGAATATGTAGAGATATCTAGGATAGCTTGAGCATTCCTAAGGTCAAAATATTTGTTTGGCTAGTAGTTCATAAAAGAAATTTATCCTAGGATAACCTTATAAAAAGGGGTTTTTATGGTCCCGCACAATGTGTTCTATATAAAAAGGAGAAGAGTATAGACTATCTCTTGGGACAGTGCTCAATAGGCTAAAAACTATGGCAATGGTTTCTTAATATGTTTGGTAAATGCATGGTGATGAATGGAAAAATTGAAGAATGATTAAGGTAATGGTATAACACTTTGAGGCTTTATAGACAATTTGGGATATATCAAAATATACAATTATTTGGACTGTATGGATGGAAAGGAATAGAAAAATATTTAAAGGAAAGGAAAGCAAGTTAGAGGTAAGGAAAAGGAAGGTTTGTTTAGCCATAGAGGAGTATAAACCAACCCTATCAACTCATGTAATCCCTAATATTAAAGCACAGAGCCTTGATAGATGGAGTCAAGTCATCAAATGGAATTATGATGTTGGGTACAAGACAAACAAAAATAAGGCAACAAATATAAAGTGGAAATCATTAGAAGTGGAGTTAAATTAAATTTTGATGGATTATCTAAAGGAAATCCAAGACTTGTAGGAGGAGGAGAAATAATTATAAATAATAGGGAAGAGAATTAGTCTCATTACACTTTCAATAGTGGATTTAAGACAAATAGTGAAGCTAAATATTAGGTGGATCTAGAAGGGTGACAAATATACAAATAAATGAAATAAAATAGAGTATGGATGGAAGGTGATTCACTAATAGTAATAAATGCAATTTTAAGGAAAGCAAAGGCTCTATAAAATATACAAGAGATAATTGTGGTCATACAAGACCTTGCTATAGAGTTTGAATAAATTAGGTTTACACATATGTTAAGAGAAGGAAATAAATGTGCAAATAGGCTAGCCAATAAAGGGGTTTCAATTGAGGATCGTGAAGTTAAATTCTCTTTTCTATGGTTAGAGGAAGTAGTAAGTTTAGTTGAATTTGATAAAAAAATGTTGATTGCTTAAATCAAATAATGATTATTGATTTACTTTAATGTTTTCCATTGGTAATATTTATTTTATTTTATAACATTAATGTGTTTTCATATAAACTATTTATTACAATTCTTGTGGTTGCACTTATGCTTTAGGAAGGAAACTAGCAATCCAGATTTGGTAAAGCAAACTATTATAGTGTGAAGTTTTGGAAATATTACTCTACTAAGATGCAATGCATAGACAATAGAGGTGGAGTTTTGGTATTACGAAGGTTGTAGGAAAATATCAAGAAGAAGAATGTTGAATTTTAGAATATTTTTATTCACATAGAAAATTGAAGATCCAGAAAATAAAAATCACGAATTCAAACTTTTTATGAAAAATGTAGGTATCTAGCTATAGAAACTCAATTGAGATGATAATTGAATATGTTTGTAAAATGTTAAGCTCTAAAGGAGAGAGATGTGATTTATCAAGGGTGAGGGACTTGAGTACAAACCCTTGTTATCCAACAAAAAAATAAACATATTAGATGGTCATCCAATGGGGGATTATGCAAATTTTGATCCAATATTTGGTTGAATATTTATCTTCTTATCTTTGATTCAAAATGGTAACCATTGGGTATCAATGGCTTTCTCCTCATCTTCCCATGGCTATTACGCTCAATGCTTATTGACATCTTCAATTCTCTTGAAAGGACTAACAATATAAAATTTTCACTATTTGGGACCCAACTTTGGAATCCAAAGTGACACACTTCTCTTGGTTCTTGCTTTTCCAAGGTCTATCAATTGGGGACTAATTAGCTCATTTGGGGGAAAGAAACCCTAGATGCCTCTTCTATCAATTATGTGAGACCATCAAGCACTTATTTTGGTTATGTTCGAGAGCCTAAGAAATTTGGGTTTGGATTCATAATTTCTTTCAGTCATTTTGTCCCAGATGTTTCTCATGGTATATAGTTCTTCTTGGGGATAAGATAGGTATGCCTACTAGCATTGACAAACTTTGGCATTTTTTAGATCAAAAATTTTGTTTAGCATCTAGAAGGATTGAAATAGTGGTATTTTCTCTAGCTCAAATGCTTCTACAATTTTTTCCTCTTATGCTAAGTCCATAATTTGTTCTGATGTTATGGTACAGATTAAAGGACGAGCTAATAAGGTGGCACTTGAAGTTGAACACTTATAGACCTTGTTGGATCATTAGAAAAATGCACCCTATTTGGTGGCTAGATTCCCCCTTTCTTTGGTCTCTGGTATAATTCAATCTACCTAGAGTGAGCATCAACGGGGCCATAATTTCCATGCCTGGTGAACTCATACCCCATTTTCAAAAAGACAACCTAGAAGTCTATCGTAGTAGCGACACACCCCTACTAGAATTAGAGGTTGGTTTGTTGCTCCACCCTCTTCCCTTTAGATGCTCGATTAGGGGTCAGACACTAGTGCTTTGGGCTTAGGTTGGGGAACTTCCAATCAAGATTAGGGTTGCAGATCCAAGGACTATTCTTCTTCCATCGGTTGGGTGCCCACTAAAGACATCCCAGTGCTACTATTTGTTGTTGCTACTTTTGGATGGGAGCTTATTTCTAAATAGCATGATCTCCCACTTGGGTGGGGTAGTACTGAAGACAAGGGTCCTCCCCCTTTTGTGGTAGCATAACGACTAATGTATTTCACCTTGGTGTGATTATTCTTTTGCTATTGATAAAGACTATTGTTTTAATCCATAGAGAGTTCTCTTTTCTACTCTAGGTGGCTACTTAGTTTGACATTTTGGGGTATGTGTTTTTTTGCCCCACACTCTTTTTTTGTGATTAGTGTATTATTTATTATTTGGGTATTGGCTCTAACATTTCTAGCTTGTACAAGTCCAAAGGTCAAAGATTATATTAATATGAGCATCAACTCTAGATAATGGATTTCTATTAGTAACTTGGTTGAAGGAGAACTACTTAAAAAAATCGTAGATAAGCTTCAAAAGATGCTTCAAGAGTTTTATTTACCTATTTTATATGAAAGGATGAGTTGTTGAGGATAACTTAGGCTTATCCACTTAAGCCTAAGTTAGTTATTATTATTATTTACTATTCCTATTTCTTGCACTTTGTATTCACGTGAGGCATAGTATGCCCATGTTAGAAATAGGTTGTTAGCATGTTGTTAGATGTTAGTTAACTGTTAGAGATCTTGTTTGTCTTCTAGCGGTTAGTGGACATCCATAGTTAGCATTTGGTTAACTAGTAGTTAAGTGGTTGGCCATGTTTGGCAGATTGTTGCAACCACTTAAACTACGTGAGATTCTTATGTAATTCTATATATACTTGCATTATGATGAATAATATAGCTTCATACTATTGTTCCTACATCATTGGTATCAGTTAGCTTCAGGAGAATTGCAGGAAGGAGGAGAGAGCTACCACTTCATTGCAGATCCTAGGAGGTGTTGTTTGGAGTTGGCTTGAAGTCATCCACAACACAAGTGAAGCTGAGGTGATAGAGGGAGAAATTACCCCTACACCAGGTGTTAAGCATCAGTTGAGGCCAAGTTGTGGCCAAGAGGTGGACATTGCAGATTTACCGAGAAGATTGCCCAAGAATAGATTGAAGTGGAGCAAAATATTGGTTTGCAATTTCATGCAAAATTGAAAAATTTCTTTTATTGTGAAGGAATTTTATAATTCATGCAAATAAAATATTAATATTCTTATTAATATTTTATTCAAAAAAAAATTGCATGAAAATATATTTTTTAAAATATTAATATTTAAAAAAAAAAGCCCTCGCGACGGCGAATTTTTTTGTGGTAGAGGCCACGCCGACCGGCAGCACCGGCCAGCTAGCCACACCAGCAACCGACCGGCAGCCATCTCCGGTAGGCACCGACAGCCAGCCGACCAGCGCAGGCCCACCGGCGGCACCAGCCCGACAGCACAGCCGGCCACCACCTGTACCGACGCCCACCTCCGGCCGGCAGAGAAAAACCAGCCGGGCGATCATCGACGATCACCAGTCGGCCAAGCGGTCGACTGTGGCATCCTCGAAACGATCACAGTTCAACGATTTCAGTGAGCTCTGGTTTTATCGGTGCGTGGAGGTTGACAGCAACGAAACAACAGAATAAAATCACGATCGTAGGTGGCGATCGAACTGAGTTGCAGGAGGCGACTCTTCAAATTTTGAGTACGAAAACTCGTGCAACAACAGCCCCGACCACCGGCGCTCGGCAGCAACCAGCGGCTATCACCGTGGCTGGCCGTCCAGCAGCCAAGAAGTCTCGGCCACCAATGACGGTAGCTGGCAATCTGCCGACTACCGACCAGTGACCACGGCGGGCCATATCCCTTCCGACTACCACCAAGCGTGAAAATTAGCAATCCCGGTGATCGCAGACGACCTTGCAGAGAAATTCCTGGCGATTCCTGGTTTTTCCGGTGTGGAAACACATTTTTCAGCGAGCACAAAGGAAACCGACGAGAAATATTTAAAAATTTCTAAGGTTATAATATTTTCTGGTGAACGATGCTATTTTTCGGCAAAGGTGCGATTATCGGTGAGTGGATTGAATTTTTTTGCGGTACTGAAAAACATTTTTCGGTAGACATTTTCTGGTTGTCAATCCTTCGACGGTCTCTCACGTCAAAGTCAGCAGTGAGAATTATCCCACATTGAAGCCACAAAGGGCTTTTTGTGGTTTAAAAGACCACACTCTCACCTTAAAGGGTAACCACCATACGGTGGTCACCCTAGCCGCATCACGCGCGCGACAGTGCCCAGTGGTGGGGCACGCATCGACGCCAGTTGAAGGCGCAGACTGCCATGTGGCAGCACTTGGAGCATTGTTGACTTCCATGGCAGAATTACCTTGACCGGGCTAGCTGCCAGCACTAGCAGTATTGTTGACTTCCATGGCAGAATTACCTTGACCGGGCAGTTGCTCTCCCAAAGCCAACCCCTGTTGACCGGGGAAAATTCGAACAACTTTTGGCGGGAAAACAAATCATTGGTGGAAATTTTAAATTCAAATTTTTGGCGCCAAAACCAGCAAAAAGGAGAGCAACTTCAAGAGGTGATATCTCCTCCGTTATTGGTCCGTTTTTGACCAAATTTTTTGCGTTGGGTTCAAAATTTTCCGCAGATTCATATTTTTTGCTCCTAACCTATTTTTGGCATTGTAAGGGCTAAAATTTCAGCATTTTTAGTGCTATCATTGTAATTGCAAAATTGACATTTTTAATTTTGTAAAAGCACTAAATAGCCCATTTTTGTTATTTTGGAGAGCAAAATTGTAAAATCTAGGCAATTGCTGCATTAGGAACATTGTCAAATTCCTAAGCCTAGATAAGTTCTTGCATCCATTTTGTAATCCTCCTAGTCTGGCATATACTAGGAAAAATATGGCTCATGACCTCAGAACAAACATGGAAAACCTCACTGAAGCAGTAGACATTTTGGCAGAAAAAGTGAGAGACATTGTTGTGCAGTTTAATCTTGGTGAACTCAAAATCCACCATAATCATGCAAACAAAGCCAAATGTGAGGTTAAAATGTATGATGGATCTAGGGATCCCGATGTCTTATTTACATGGATTTTGGATATGCAAACTTGGTTTGCTTATGCTGAAATTCCGGAGGATGAAAAAGCCACATTTGCTACACTAAAACTCATAGGTTTAGCAAAATTTCTCATTGTAGAAAGACAGAGTCATAATGCCACCATGACTTGGAAAGAATTAACTCAAATTTTGAAAAACACCTTCTTTCCACCAAACTACCAAAGTGACCTCACTACTAAGTGGTATAGATTGAGGCAAACCTATGGAATGTCAGTTTCTGATTTCATTTTCCAATTTAATAGGTTGAGGGTATTGCTTGGTGTGAAATATTCAGAAGATGATTTGATTAATAAATTCACTCGTGGCTTGCAAGATCATATTTTCAGGGAGATCAAATTTAATGTCTTCCTCTCCTTGGATGTGGCATTCAATCATGCCATTCTTGTAGAGGAGAAAATTGGTGCATATCAAAAGTATCGTTCATCACAGGAGGGCTCTTCCAAAGGCGGGAATCAGCATCAACAGAAGGTGAAGAACAATTTTCAATCTTTCCCTCATTCTTCTTCTCCTCCCACTTCTCCTAAGGCACATTCTTCTTCCTTTCATGCTAAAGATTCTTCTTCCTCATTGTATTGTGACTTTTGTAAAAAGCATGGACATGTAAAATCCAAATGCTATACTTTTGATAAGTTTAAGAAGAAGAAATCCCTAATTGTACAACCTACACATGAGGATGTTAGGAGGGAAAAATTAAGGGGTTTTATTGATAAAAATGTGTTACATAAATAGGCACAAGGCCTATATGATGAACATGACACTTGTCAATGAAACTGACAAGTGTCAAACTGAAGGCATAGTGCACTTTAACTCTAACATTCCCCCTTAAAGTGCACTATCCTAACTAAAGAAAAAACAAAGCAAGTCAACATTAGGTAACATTCCCCCTTAATGTTGACTTCTCTAAAAAGTAACCTATCATCCTCTTTTTCTTTGGTCTAGGCTCGTGCTCTTTGCGCTTGGCTCTCCAACTATGAATAATGCTAGATCCACTGTGTATACATCTCGGTCTGTTGCCTCAGGGTCAGCCACTTCAACGGGTCTGTTGCCACTGGGTCAGCCGTCTAAGTGCCTCAGGGTCATCATGGGTGCCTCAGGGTCAGCCACATCTGGGTCTGTTGCCTCTGCAGGTCATCCTCAGAGGATGTTGCCACTCGTAGGTCACTAACTAGATTCACCACGTGGTGAACTCAATCTAGAAGGTGTCGGTCTCTACCAAAAATGCACCTAATGAAAGGAAAAATGAGCCATATAAGAGTGTCGGTCTTTGCCGAAAATGCACTCAATACAATAAAATGAGCCATAGATCCAGATAGGAGGAGAGAAGAAGAAAAGAAGATAATCTTCTAAAGTGTCTTCGTCTGTAGTCTTCAGAAGTAGATCCGAAAAACAACCTCGGATAGAGTCTAGGGTGTCTATGTCTGTAGTCCCTAGTATAAGTGTCCTTATGGTGACCATGTCATCCCACCGAAATGCATGGGTAACCAGTCGCTGCATTCGCCAAGTATATAGACAAGGTCACTAGGTACAAGGATCACAAATAAAATTACCCTGGGAGTGTCGGGTACAACCGAGAGTGCACTCCAAGGTAGAAAAACTTTGAGGCTAAAAAACTGAATTGAAACAGCCTCAGAATTACAATTGGACACCACCAATGTGTCCGTCGTGGAAAAACGTTTCCGACGACTATAAATACCCCTATACTTGTGTCGCAAAATTAATAGGAGTCATTTGGGCAATATCTCTCTAAAAAAATACAATAAGAAGCCATGAGGGCTTTCTTCCACTTCCACTCTCCATGTGGAAAAAACAGGGTAATAATGTTTTACTGTCAACCATTTTCAGCATGATTAAAAAATCTCCTCCAAAGGAAAATTACATAGGCTATGTGGCCATACAATAAATAAATACTCCACTTAAATGAAGTGCCCGTGGTTTCCTCCACTAAAAAAAATGCCCCCATAACATCATATTAAAAAAAACATTTAACCCTCATGAAAAATCTAGAAAACAGCAAACATAGAAAAATCTCTGCCAAACATTACGGCAATCTGTTCGTCCAAGTTTTGTTAACCTTGGAATGGACACATGTTGGCCGCCTTTTCTGCATCACCGAACTCGTGGGCAGCGGAGATCGTGTATAGTTATGCCTCCACTAGTGCTTTCTGTCGCTCTGACTTTAGGCAAACTGTGTTCAACAGGTAGAAACAGTGATCCGATGAGTTTATGACGACAGCCACCCGGATCTCATTACCCAATTTGTGGCATCTCCATATCGAAATTTTCTGCCATCTTCTACTCCACCTCCAAGTTGTGTATCTTTAATTGGAGTTATCTAGCTGTGAGCATCCATATTTCTGGCGATCTTGCAGTTCTCTTTCCATGAACTTTGGTGGAACTACATCATGACACCGCTGCTATGCACCTAGTCAATGAATACAGATGGATACAGTTCATCCTTCAATTACGTAGAGGCCGTGATTGGATCGGAGGAGAATCACGAACATAGTCACCATTGATTTATCCACTCTGGTCTACATGCACAAAAAAATAGCTGCGGTCCTTCACTACCAGTACGCAAGCCAAATGGAGATTACACGCCACCATAGCATTGTCTTCAGGCACGGCTGCCACGATGCAAGCATCAATCTGAGTTGTCTTTCATTGCTCAGACACCAAACAACACATCGTCGATTGAAGAAAACAGGAATGTTGTTGCCGACTAAGTCGAAGTTTCCTTCTCTGGTGTAGAACTTGACGGCAAATTCCCTCGGGTCTCTCAGGGTTTCAGGGCTCCCACGTTCGTGGATGACAGTGGAAAATCGAACAATAACGGGGGTCTGAACGCTGGGTGCTCTCAAGAAGTCGACGCAGGTGAGACTCGACACATCATGAGTTGTTTATGCTTGGACACAGCTCTCGGCATTAACAGCGGTATCGAGCCGGTTTTCTTTGAAACTGTTGCTGCTACCGTCAAAGCTTCGGTCACTGAAGCAAGCTTTCGAGTGCAACACTGGGCTCATCTCGGTCTCCTCCGCTACACCCCGAGAGTCTTGCTGTATTTCCCTATTTCGCGACCGTCGCTGCCATTGGAAAAAAGATCTCTCCACACTCCACTGGTAATTCTTCATGCCGAGAGACGCCTCAGACTTCCTGCTAACAACGTCACTGGACATTTTCCTCTAAAGACAGCCCTCACCAGATTCGAACCTCCCAGGGCCAACGGAAGCTTGTCCATTCAACATCTCACGCAGATCAGGCACAAGACGGGGGGTTTTCCGAACAGACTCAACATCTGGCGAATCTCGAGAGGCTGATCGTAATGCCCGACTTCTTAACATTTTAAAGCGACAAAAAAATCTAGATCCGGTCCACAAGAGAGAATTTAACTGCATATGGCTCAGAAGCAAGAAAGTGGAGTCACGTGTGCAGCAGGCAGAAACAAACAGAATGGCTCTTCTCGA
Source organism: Wollemia nobilis (assembly GCA_028583015.1). Taxonomy (NCBI): domain Eukaryota; kingdom Viridiplantae; phylum Streptophyta; class Pinopsida; order Araucariales; family Araucariaceae; genus Wollemia; species Wollemia nobilis. Next base: position 2,362,419 of record JAQPPZ010003429.1, read on the forward strand.
AGCACGGAGGGCTGCTGCCCAAGAGAGGATGGCAAACAACGATAGTATGTCAAAAAAAAAAAAAATCAAATTTGCTCCTAAATGCCTTCAGGAAAATCTAAAAAACGCTGCAACAAGACCAGATCTGAGAGCTCCATCAACTAAAAAAAATTTCAAAAAATTTCCCAAATTTTAAAAATTATTACCATCTGGTTTCTGATCCATCAAATTATGGAGAGCATACTCCCTCGGTAAAAAATTTAAAAAAATAGGAAAAAACATGAGGGGGAGGGAGGATTTCCATGAGGGAAATCCCCCCTCAAGGGGTTTCACAGGGCAGGGAAAGCCTGCTCTGATACCAAATGTTGGGAGGGAAAAATTAAGGGGTTTTATTGATAAAAATGTGTTACATAAATAGGCACAAGGCCTATATGATGAACATGACACTTGTCAATGAAACTGACAAGTGTCAAACTGAAGGCATAGTGCACTTTAACTCTAACAGAGGAACCACAAGATGGTCCCATTTTGGCTATAGGGACAGAAGAAGAATATCCTGCTTTAAAGGGTAAACTGAACAAAGTTACCCTAATGTCCAATGTGCTTGCTCAAGGGGGGCATGATCATTTGTTTGTCACTAGAGCCCACTTGACGCATGATTTCTATGTTGATTGTATCATTGATAACGGATCGCAAAATAACCTCATTGCGAAGTCCATTGTGGAGAAGTTAAAACTTCCCATCAAACCACATCACCAACCTTATGCACTTGGGTGGAAATATGTAGACTCCACATCCAACATCAGCCATACTTGCACCTTGAATTTTGCTTTTGGTGACAAGTTTGTGGACAAAGTTAGGTGTGATGTCACAAATATGGATTGTCGTGGACTTTTGCTAGGTAAACCCTATCAATTTGATAGGAATGCTATTTATCATGCTAAAAAGAACACCTACACATTGGAGTTGCATGGTAAAAACTACTTGATACAAAGCACTACACCTACTTCCAATTTGATATTAAGTTGTAGGCAAGTAAGGAAGCCATTGAGTCAAGCACTTATTTTAGCTCCTACTAGCATTTGTCCCACACAAAATGAAGAAAAAGCACCACCTAAGAAACATGCAAAGGAAGAAGTTTCACTCCCACATGATGAACAGTCACAAGAGCAAGTGGTTAAGGAACCCACCATTCTCACTCATGAGAAAGATACCATTAATTCCCTTGGTATAATTTTGGGTACACCTACAACTACTGAACCACTTGTTCCAAAAAAGTTACCTTTGGCTTTGCCCACTCCCACCATTGCACACATGGAGGAGCAAGCTAAGGTTACTTCCCTTACTGAGCACCGACAGAGCCTTCTAGGCAAGATACCACATGACTTGCAGGAGACTTCACAGGGAGTGGTGCGAAAGCATCACAATCCTCACTCACCACAGGTTGGAGGTAGAGTTTGGGTTCCTTTGGATGAGCGCCACTTTCCAAAGACACCATTTCAAGACCCTCTTTTGGTACCTGATCCTATTTTCAGTCCTACAGTAGCAGTGGCACTTGATCGTCAGCTTTCGCTCATTTCAGATAGAGTTTTCGAGATGAAGACTCATCACACGGGACAGGGTTCTTCCACTGCTTACCTTGTCGCTCGTCGCGATCACTTTCCACACATGGCTCGCTGGATTCCTCACCATGATATGGCCCATGACTTTCCACATTTGTTGAGAGCATTGGGGTCCAATGCTTATATGGTTGGGAGGAGTGTTGAGGATAACTTAGGCTTATCCACTTAAGCCTAAGTTAATTATTATTATTATTTACTATTCCTATTTCTTGCACTTTGTATTCACGTGAGGCATAGTATGCCCATGTTAGAAATAGGTTGTTAGCATGTTGTTAGATGTTAGTTAACTGTTAGAGATCTTGTTTGTCTTCTAGCAGTTAGTGGACATCCATAGTTAGCATTTGGTTAACTAGTAGTTAAGTGGTTGGCCATGTTTGGCGGATTATTGCAACCACTTAAACTACGTGAGATTCCTATGTAATTCTATATATACTTGCATTATGATGAATAATATAGCTTCATACTATTGTTCCTACATCATGAGTGTGTTTGGAATTTATAAAAAGATGGTGGCTATTCAATCAAGTTGGGATATGAGTATTTAGAGCAATTAGAATTTCCTACTCCTAGTGATTTCCCTTGGAAGAATGTTTGGTCATTAAAGGCCCTCTGTAAGGTCTCAACATTCTTTTGGTTAGTAATCCAAAGAAAGATTCTTATAGGAAGTTTACAAAGAATAGGCTATCGTGGACCTTTCATGTGTGCCTTGTATGAGAAATATCTAGAAATATTAGACCATTTACCTCTTCTTTGTTCCTTATTTTACACATTTGAGTGCTAGTTTTTTAAAAATATGAGAATATATTGGGTCGCTCCATGAATATTAAAAGAGTTGATGAAATGTTGGATTAATTATTTTCAAGCTAAAGTATTATGTATTCTATAGAGGATTGGTTCTACTATTATTTATTGGAATTTATGACTTGAAAGGATAATATATTTTTAAATATAAATCTCGAAATTATGCCTAATTTTGGAACCGTATTATTAACTCTCTTACAAAATTTTTGTAGACATAGTGCTCATCATGGAAAGTCTCAAGTTGGGAAAAAGGGATGCTAACCTCTTGGTTTTGAGATTTGAATATATATGGAAGGGTAATGTGTGACAATGAAGTTAACATAAAGAATTTGCTTTGATCTATGGTAAAATGAAATTGTCCAAAAATTAGGTTTATCAAAATTAATTTTGATGTGCTTCCAAAGGAAATTTAGGAAAAACTAGTGTATGTGGTATTTTTCAAAATAATAAAGACAAAATTCTCCTCACTTATAATCATATGGAACTTCAACTAAAAATTATGGAGAGGTTAAGACACTTATTATAGGGATAAAAATTACAATTAAAAAAAGAATGGAAATATATTTCAACCAAGGGGATTCACAAATTACCATTAATGCTATCAACAAAAATTGGATGTGGGGATTGGATAGAAAATAACAATATTGTTGTTATTTATAAACTATTTTTAGAGGCAATATCTTTGAAATGTGAGCATATCTATAGGGAAGAAAATTAGATAACTAATAATTTATCCAATCATGATGTTGATCTTTGTCTTCATGAAATTCAAATTTTAGAAGGCAACTAGTCAAGTGAGATTCTATCTTTTAATGAAAGTGACATTGAGTTGATTTTGAAAACATAATGATTTGAGAAAGACAAATACAATTAATAGAAAAGGAAATGAAGAATATATATTATAAAAGAAAAATTTGGATATGGTTTAATTGACCCGACAACAAATGTAATATTTTGGTATCTTATGAAAATGGTCATAGATTATTAAAAAAAAGATTACTTTTAATATCATTTTATTATAAAATCATTTAAAATTTTAATGATAAATATGAGTTTTAAGTTTTTTTATTGAATATTTGAATATAAGCAAATATTGGATTCATAATGAAGCACCATTTTATAAAAGCATAATATTTAATTGGTATACTAGATAAGGTTATATTGATTCATACTATGAGAGTGGGAATTACAGTTCTTGATTACCTAGGAAACATAAGTACCTGACTTCCTCAACTTGTTCCTCAGGGAAAAAAAGGCTCATTTAGAGTCAAGGTGGTTTCTTTAATATCTAGATTAACCATTATAGTTATCCACTCTCAATAGTTATAATGAGCTAACAAGTTGGATAGTCTCTTTGTTCTTAAGATTCTTGAACCTCTTTAGGACTCTCATCTAACCTTGAATTTACTTATCAATGTAATAGACATGCATGGCTGAGGTTTTTTAGGACTCAAAGATAGCATGTTAAACTTAGATGGATGGGATTGATTAGACCAAATTATCAACGCTCCTACAATTTAATTACATCAAGCCAAAAATTTCTTTCGATACCATGTTGATTGATAGTCATAAGTGGGACCATATAAGTTAGAATGATGAGGTGGTAATATCTCTAGTTCCTCTTTCAGTTGGAATGCATCTAAAGAAAGGATCCATGCAAATAATTGTTTTGAATGATTTTTTGACTAGTAAAAATGTACTTATGGCATCAATGGCTTAATTATACCACCATCCCTTATATGGTTTCAATTCATATTACTTAATAATATTTAAACTTTATCAATATGGTGGAGCAACTACATCTATGTGTCAATTATGTTTGGTAGTTTTCATAAGCAATCATAATTTGTGTGGGATTTTATCAATTTTGGCAATGCCACTAGTTTCCATTAATATTTCTTACATGTTTTGGTTGTATAGCTCATAGGCAATGAACCAAAATAGGTGGATCTACGACTAGTGATAACATCTTGATAGATAAACTCACTCAATGGAGGTCATATAAGAAATGATAAGTAGAGATCAAATGGAATTTGGATAATGTCTCTTAAAATATTATTGGAGGTGATAAAAATATCAAAGTTTAGGCTGTTATGTATGATGAGGCATCTTTTAAACAATAACATATTTTTTTCTCTTGTTAATAGTTAAGTACTCACATGAAGAATTTAAGGTACGTTATTTTTGACAATTGCTGCAAAAATCATCAATTTGGAAATTTTACATCTCTATACACCAATGGCAAGTTACGCCTCCTCACTAAGTGACTAAGTACTTGAGTTACAATTGATCATGAGTGCAAGTGGGTCAAGTAAATAGGCCTTGAGATTATAACCATAGAAAACCCCTTAGGTACCTAGCCATTGATGAGGCCAACTAGGAGTAGGACTATTCATAGCCCTTAATAGGCCTCTAGGCTTATCAAATTTATTAGGATAGCCCCATCCATCCCTAAACCACTCAATTTTTATTTTTCTAATAGTATTAGTGAGAGTGTTAGTCTATCAGACCAAAGTACCACTAAAATCACTACAATGCACCCTAAAGTATCACATGTCACAAGCTAGCACTCTCATAGAGGTGTTTCTCAAATTTAAAATGTAGTTAAATCCTATGAGTTCCCTAAAGACTACTTTTAACCTTGTTTCAACTTGACTTTCCCTAGCTGACAAGGGCATTACCTGTTGGTTGGTTCTTTGGTTCAAATAAAACTAGACAATCAATCCTTATAAATAACAAGTTCTATGCCATTTCCAAGACATACTTCAACAACCACCTTTTGCATGTCCAATAAATTCTTTAATAAATTACTCATTCCTTCACAAGATAAGGAGATGATACCTTATGGTTCTTTCCTTTCTTGCTCCTCCTATGACTAATCTCTCTCTCTCTCTCTATATATATATATATATAACATCATGTCACTTATAAAAATAATATAATTTTTCTTCTTCCTAGAGTACTATACTTCTCCTAGCAAATATTCCTTACCTTAAGGTCTCCTTTGGTTAATTTTATTCAATTAAATAGTTTGTGCCAAAGCAAGGATCATGGAATCCAAGGACACATTTTTAATGTTAGATTTCTGAATAAGTTAACTCATAGAAAGCTTCATCTAGGATCTAAAGATAAATAAAACCAATGCTACTAACAATGAAACTTAATAATAATAATTATAAGTAATATATCACGAAACATAACACAAATGAACACAACATACAAAGATTACATTAATGATACATCTTGGTTAGAATACATGGAGCTTTACCTCCAGTATCTCCCTTTTCATGACTTTTTAGTTCTCTAACTATTGCTCTCCTCTTTCATTCGGGAGATGCAACCTTTCATATTCCTCTAATAAAGACAAAACTCTCAACTTACCACATATCATGTGACTCTTCATACTCTCTTGACACTTTGCACTCTGTCATATTGCCACATACATTATATAAAATATAAATCATCTACCAAATTAATATTGCAAGGGGGATCAAATAATGTAATATCTCCAATACCCCCTCGTATTACATTATTTGGTAGGAAGGCTTTTTGCCTTCAATATATAATTCTTCTTTCTCTTTAATATTTAGCTCTGACTTTATCATGGATGGATAAATAATTTATGTCTACCTCGAGGATCAATGTATCTGAGTCACCTATGGGTATTTATCTCTAGGTCATTGCCTCTTGGTCACTGCCATTGGATCTACCTCTGGATCACTACCTCTGGGTCTTTGCCTCTGGGTCACTCCCATTGGATCACTACCTTTGGGTCACTACCTCTGGATCAATCCCATTGGATAACTGAATCTAGATCACTACCTCTAGAACTCTACCTCTGGATTTTTAGCTTTTGAGGTAGATCACAATGAGAGATGGCAGTCACAAGATACTGAAATATAAAAGAAAGTGAACTCACGTGATTTCTAAAATATGTTATAAATAGAATGAAAAAAAGGAATACAATATTGTTATAGAGAAAATGGACACTCTATGCAAGATGCTACAAAACCATAATGTGCTTCATCACTAATGGAGTCACCCACTACTCCTACTACTACCTACTAACTTGCTTTTCAAACTCTTACAATGAGGGCCTCTTATAGTGGAAGATAAATTCCTTGCCCAACATCCTAACTAGTTGTACAAGGGATACCTTGCACTTTTACAACTTGCACATTGACACTTGTGCATTTATTACATTGCATGAAGTATTAGATAACTTCCCCCTAAAGTAATATAATGTCCTAAGTATGTACCTAGGAAGGTACATTTACATGATCCAAATGATGTAATAGAATCTAACTCTAACACCCCCTTGTATTACATTATTTGGGTACTGAAGAATTTTGGTCTTCAATATAGATCTTCATCTTCATATTGAACTTTGTGTCCTTTCTCTGTATTCTTTGTAACTTGTTCAAGAAAAAATGTTACATTTTCTAATAGAGCTTTCTCCTCATAATTTTTTGAGTGTTCATCCAGTTCTTCAATTTCTTCTATCCTCTGAGCCAGGTGTCCTTTTTTATTTCCATTTTTGTATTCCAATTGAAGATAATTGGTTGGTCACTGAAATTGTTGTTGATGAGAATTCCTTTGATTTTGTCATGATTGAAATTGTTTCCCACTATTATTTGATTTCCTTGATTCTGGTTTCTAGGATTGTACCTACAATAATCGGTGCTATGACCTTTATTTCTGCATATTTGACAGTATCATATTCTTCATCCTTTTGTTGATGAAGCAATATTTCCCTGTGGATTATCTTTTGATGTCAATGCAATGTTAGTCATCTCATATTTCATAGTGTGTTTAACTTCATATTCCTGAAGAATATTGACTAAGTCATCAAAAGAAGTATCTTTACTTAATATTTGTAGAGATGTGACCAAATGCTTATAGTTGTATGGAAGTGCTCTCATGGTTACTTGAGTAAGAAGTTCATCTTTAGGCTCCTATCCAAGAGTTAACAATTTCCCTTTAATATTTGCTACCTTCCTTAGAAAAAGTTCTATGCTTTCCCCACTACTCATTTTTAAGGAATGTAGTTGAGTTTGTATATGAAGAATGGTGGCTTTATTCTTTCCTTCAAATATTTTTTCTAAGCTTGTCCAAGCTTCAGAAGATGTTTTTGCTAAATTTATATAGGGTTGTATTTCATCAGTGATAGCAAATGTTATGATCATTTGAGCTTTTGAATCATTTTCCTCAAATTTTTGAATCTTTGTATCTCCTGTGGTAGGTTTCTTTTTTTTTCTTGAACAATATCCTAAAGTTTTTCATATATCAAAATTGCTTTTACTTTATTCTTCCATGAGATATATTTTGGCCCTTTGAATAGTTGAGATTCAGCTAGGAAAAAATTACTGGAAGTCATTGTATTTCCTTTGTCAATTCTTTAGATTTTGTGGACTTTCTTATGTCTCCATAATGATGAGAGTTTACAAACCTAATAAGTTTTAGGTTTTGTAGCAAGCTTACATCTATTTTTTTTTTATTTGTGGAAAACATCCCAAAAGGGATGCCACTTTCGGGTAAGACCCAAGGAGGCATGGGTATCCATTCCGCCAAAAATGCCTAGGAGTCGGACCTGGCCTACCACCTTTGACATACTCAAGGAGCAAACAAACACACAAAACCAATTTAAAAATAAGTAAATAACAACAAAAATAATAAAATAAAATAAAAAACATGCTCCTTGAGTGTGTCAAAAACAAAAGCACAACCAAACACGCACAATAAGATAAAAGAAACCACAACACAAACCACATAGAAAAACACAAGAACCACATAACAAAACACAAACAAGACAAAAACAACAGAACACTACAAAGACATAACCCAAAAAAAACATGAAAAATAAACACAACCAAAACCTAAAAAATTAAAAAATAAAATAAAAATAAAAATAAAAAACAACCAACAACGAGACAATAAACAAAAACAAAAAACATAGAAAACACTCACACATAAAAACACGAAATAACACAAACAAAGAGAAACCCAAGAACAAGAACGAAAAAAACACAAGAACAATAACAAAAAACATAAAAAAAAACAAAACAACAAAAACACAAGAACAACAAAAAACAACACAAAGAACACAAAAACAAAACAAAATAAAAAAACCCACCCACCTTAAAAAACTAAACAAAAAAAACAAAAAAGAAAAAGAAATAAAAAATGAACAAAACAATGACCTATCTAGACCGAGAAGACTATTAAGGCAAGAATCAACAGAGGAAACAAAATAAAGAATAGAATGAGCTAGGGAACTAAAAAAAACTGAATGAACCAAAGAGAAGCAAAAAAAAAAAACAAGAAGAAACTAGGTACCTTAAAGACTGGAGCCATCCAAAGAAATGATAGAAAGAAGAGCTTCCCTAATTTGAGAAGCCCACCATATAGGAGGGTGGCCATAACAAGTAAGATCACCTTTGTCCAAAGCCCAATTAGCTAAAGCATCAGCACTCTTGTTTTGATCTCTGACCACATGATTGTAATCAACTTTCAAAAATCCCATCTGGATTAACTGAATCTTCTCAATAATTCTTTTTATTCTCCAATCCACCTTATGATTCTTAGAAGGATTCTTCAAGAGATTAATCATAAGTTGAGAGTCGGACTCAACTAACACCTTTTCCCATCCAACCTTAGTAGCCTCCTGAAGGCCTCTGAGGATACCATACCCCTCAGCAAGGTTATTGGAAAGAATACCCAAATTCTCGGCAAAAGTAAAAATCGGGGAGCCATCTAAAAGTCTACCAATTCCTCCCACACTGGCTTTTCCAGGGTTCCCTCTAGAGGCTCCATCGGTATTGACTTTTCCAAAATCCTTAGGAGGAGGTTGCCAATTTCTATTCCTATCCATCTTACTAATACTCACATTCCCTTTAAGTTGGTTGCCCTTAGAAGGTTTAATCTTCAATCTTTGCATCACTTGATCCCATATTTGGTGGGAGTTTTGGGGGTGATTAAGGAGATGATGGACTGATTCAACTAAGTTGGCTATGGTCTTTTGCCAAATATAGTGAATATCCTTCCTATCTTGATTAAAAATTTGGTTGTTCCTTTCATTCCAAATATTCCAAAGAAGAATGGTAGAACCCATCCAAACTAAGTGCCTAATAAAATGATCAACACCCTCTTGATTAGGCCAATCCCTCCAAAGTTGTTCAAAAGTAAAAAAATTGGACCATTGTAAGCCAAGTAAAGTGGCCATTCTCCTCCATAGCTCAGAGGCTAAAGTACACTCAATAAAAATATGGTTGATATTTTCTACATTCTCTTCACACATTTCACATCTAAAAGGGCCATGAAAACCATGCTTCATAAGTTGCTCACCGATAAGCACCCTACGATGCAATAAAAGCCAATTAAAGAACCTCACCTTAGGCCAGAGCTTTTGAGCCCACAATCGAGAAAATATGTCAGAAGAATGGTTGGGATTATTATGGCATAAGGTCAAATAACCTTGAGCAACTGAATACTCACCCTTAGTAGTGTTGTTCCATCCAAAACAATATTTTTCATGGGACCAAGAGAGGGATCTCATATGAAGGATGCCTTGGATATCTTGTCTTTGCCTTTATGGGATTTGAATAGGCCAGTCCTCAATAGGGATCCAATATCTACCAACCTTTGAATTACCGGTATGGTACCGACGATAATTAGCCACCTTTATCCAATTAGCTCGGTGAAGCTCCTCCATCAAAGGCTTGTGACCATCCCAAGAATCTGTCCAAAAATTTGCATGTTGACCATTATGAATGATCCAAAATAATTTTTTCTTTATCAAATCCTCACCAGTCTTAAGAACTGCTAAAATGGGAGAACCTTTGGTAGGAAGTTGATAGCGAACAAGGTCTTCAGGACTTTTGTTCTCGGCATATTTAGCACGGAGATTATTGGCCCAAAGAGCATTGGGGTTATGCAACATCCTCCAATATAATTTAGCAGCTAAAGCTTTGTTGTTATTAATTGAAGACCGTAATCCTAACCCCCCTTCACTCTTAGGAAGACATAAAGTATCCCATTTCACCAAGGCCCATTTTCTTTTCTCCTTAGTACCACTCCAAAGGAAACGATGACTGATTTGATCCAATTCTCGAAGAACAACCTTTGGGATATTCAAAATGGAAGAAACATAAATAGGAATAGCTTGAAGGACTGATTTTACCAAGGTGATTCTACCCCCAGAAGAAAGCCACTTGTTGGTCCACTTTCCAATTTTCTTCTTGACTTTGTCCAACAACCAATTCCAATATTTATTTTTTTGCCTTTGAATATTTATGGGAATACCTAAATAAGTGATTGGAAGAGAGGTCTTCTTATATCTTAGTTTATCCAAGACCATGGATTCTGTCTAGCGAGAGCGGTGAAAGAAAATAACTTTAGATTTGTCTTCATTGATCAAGCTGCCTGATAGCCTTAGAAAAATAGCTAATGATTTGCTTAATATTAGAAGCTTCCTTAAGCGTAGCTTTACCTAAAAGAGTAGAGTCATCCACAAATTGAAGATGAGAGATAGGTCTAGCTCCATGAGCAATGGTAACTCCCTCAAGGGTTTTGTTTTCCCTCTTTTTGGTTATAGTCCTACCCAAGCATTCAGCAAGAATGATGAATAAATAAGGGGATAGCGGGTCACCTTGCCTAATACCTCTGGAAGCTGGGAAAGACTGAGATGGCTGGGAAAGACTGAGAAGGCCTGCCATTGATAAGAACTAAGTAGGAAACTGAAGAGATACATCCCATAATCCAATCCATCCAATCCTTAGAGAAACCAAATTGCCTCAAAACTTTGATAAGGAAGTGCCAATCCACTCTGTCATAAGCTTTGGATAAGTCTAACCGAATGAACATGGAAGGAGAATTTTGCATATCCATGGAATGGATGGCTTCTGAGTAAGAACTATCTCATCTACTATTTGACGTCCTTCCACATAACCCCCTTGCTGCGGGAAATAATCTTATGCAAAAGAGGCTTCAACCTTTTTGCCATGATTTTAGTAATGATTTTGAGAAGAACATTACATAAAGCAATAGGTCTAAAAGCTGAGATATGATCAACCTCTTGAGCTTTTGGAACAAGAGTAATATAAGTTTTATTGATAACCTTCAAAATTTCTTTGGCTTTCCTGGCTTCTTCCACCACCTCTAATAAATCAACATGAAGGATATCCCAGAACTCTTGGTAGAACTCAATAGGAAAACCATCGGGACACGGGGTTTTCCATTTTTGCATTTTAAAAACTACTTGTTGAAGCTCATTGATAGTAACAGGAGCAGTCAAAATAGAGTTCTCCTCAGAAGTGATAAGAGAAGGGATTGCTTGAAGAACATTATATTGTGAAGCTGAGTCAAGGGGAGTAGCGGCAAAAATATTGGAAAAGTAATCAACAACAATAGAGTTCATGCCATCCCAAGTATAAACAACATCTCCAGAATCTGATTTTAAGGAAGAAATAAAGTTGTGAGATCTTCGAGCTAGAAGAGATTTGTGGAAGAAATTTGTGTTTCGATCTCCTTCTTTGAGCCATTGAATTCTAGATTTTTGCTTCCATAAGATTTCTTCTCTTTTTTCCCATTCCTCTAAGCCGAGTTGTGAGTTTAATTTCATCTGCACTTCTCTTCTCTGTGAGGCCATCTAAACGGATTTTCTTATTCAAATTTTCAAGATGAGCAATAACTTCATGTTTTTTTTATGAACATCCCCAAACTCTTTCCAGTTCCAAGTCTTGATTTTGGATTTAATGTATTGCAGTATTTTGGCAAAACAGAACATCTTAGTCCCATGCCTAGGTTTACCTTCCTTCCACCATTGTTGCACATGAGGTCTGAAGGAAATGTCTCTAAGCCACATTAATTGAAAATGAAAAGGAGAGAAACTCACATTGGTTTTCCACATTTCCACCATGGTGGCCAATGATCCGAACCAACATTATTAAGAGTCTTCACTTTAGGAATGTGACCATGGATTAAGAAATTTTTAGAGAGCAAAAACCTATCCAATCTCTCCATTATACAAGCTAAGCCTTGCCTTATGTTAGACCAAGTCATAAGGCCATTATATGGTTGGATATCCACAAGATGGAGGTTTGCAATATATTCGCTCATGAGGTCAGTGCTTTTGTCCAAATTTCTATTTCCCCCCATTTTCTCATCCAGAGAGAGGATGGTATTGAAATCTCCTCCGATCAAGATCCAAGCTTTAGGAAAATGAGAGATAATATGAGTAATATCCTTCCATTGTCTTCTTTTTTCCTCCAAAGAAGTCGGAGCATAAATAGTAATGCAGAGCATAATCTGGTTGGAATGTCTACTTTGAATAGCTATAGCCAACAAACCCCAACTGCCAACCATATGGTGAATAACTACCTCTTTTGGATCCCAAAGACAAGCAATGCCACCCGAAGTCCCTTGGGAACCGAGGGAAACCACTTTTCCAGGTGGCCAAATTTTACTGGCAATTAAGTCCATATCCTCCATTGACATCTTTGTTTCTTGAAGGAAAACAAGATGTGGATGATTTACCTGAATCATTCTTCTAATTTCATTTTGTTTTGAAAGACTCCCTTTGAGTCCTCTAATATTCCAAGTGATGATCTTCATTAATACCAGGGCTAAAAAAGTTGGGAAGGGCATTAATCTTACCTTCCTCTACAAGCTTTTCACCTTCTTTTACCATATGATATTGATTGGTCTTGCGACCTACTTTTTGATTAGAATCCATCTTCAATTTTTTTTCCCTGTTTCTTGACTTATTCCAATTGAATCCGAGATGGCTTCTAACCTTGAAGAATGCTCGTACACGGCCAAAATTTTACTAGATGGTTCAACGGAGTCTATATTGGGACCTGCATTATTTGAAGTTTTGACATTTGAAATATTGTTTTTCTTGTGTAAATTTTCTCCTTTTTTTCTGTTGAAAACCTTTGATTTGTTGGTTTGTCTCCGAGTTCTTCCCTTCATATTTAAATTGTGTTTCTAAGATTTTAGTTTCCATTATTTCCTCTTCCTCACTTGGGACATCATTTGTGGAAAGGATTTCAAACATATTAGCGAGATGACTTTGATTGATCCTTCATAACTGGTTTTTTACGAGTGTTCTTCTTCTTAGGTATTTGGAAACCTGCTTGAGTTTATATCTTCTTTCTTTTGATCGGGAATTTTATTTGGGCAAGCATCGGCCAAATGACCATATTCATGGCAAATTCTACAATGAAAAGGAATGTTCTCATAGTCCACTACTTGCTCCCAAGTGTCTTCCCCAAATTGTAATGTGATATTTTTAGGTAGGGGTTTGTCAAAATCCATTAAAACACAAATCCGAGCATAAATAATATGTTCAAAATTTTGAGTACAATCAGCGAGTCATCATAAAAGTTCCTAAAGAGTTTCCAATTGAAGAAAAAATAGTAGGATTCCAAAATTCAATAGGGAGGCCAAAGAGTCTAACCCACACGGGAGCTATAGAAGGCATCTCTTCTTGGACTTTAAATTTATTATGCCAGGGCTTCATGAAAAGCCCTGCCCTTCCAAAAAACCAAGGACCCCCTTGAAAAGTTTTCTCTCTATCTTCATTATTAGCAAATAAAACAAGAAAATAACCATTTGGATAAATAGAGATTTGTAACTCACCTTTAGTTTTCCAGCTTTTTGCAGCCCAGACTTTGAAAGCGAGATAGACTCGGACGAAAACCCACGAACCGACAAATTAGTCCTCTTTTTTCCAAATCTTCAATGCCGGTCTGAATGTTACCCATATCAAGCTTAACAATAGGAGTTCCATCGATTGCTTTAAGACATCCTGACTCCGTTTTCCTGGGATCAATCTTAGGCATTCTTAGAGGTTTATGGGAAGCCCTAATATTGATATTAGCATTGGGATGAGGCTGTCCACCATGAAGGGCATCCCTAAAATTCATTTTTGGGACTGAGTCTTCGAAATTCTTACCCTTGATAGGGGTTTTCATAGTAGAATTATTTTGTGGGTGCACCTTAGCACCAGATTCACTTGAGATATGAGCCATTTTTTGATCAACTGCTTGAAACTTGTTTCGTGATCTCTTTAATCCTTGCCCTAGACGTCGTGGAAAGGTATGGTTTTCACTTTTCTTTTGTGCAGCAAATTGGAAGCCGTTGTCACTCAAGTTCACGGTATGATCTGTTGAAAGACAAATTTCTAACCCATATTGTATCCCCTGCAACATTTCCTGCTAAAATATTGAGCATAAACCACAAAAATATTGGCCGCTAGGGCCCGAAGGCCCTAAAAACCAACCTCTGGAGCTGCTTGCACTCAACCCCAGATGAAACCCTCGCATAGCCGCTTGCCAAATATGTCGTTCACACATAGGGATGTGCTAGGATCTGTGTTGCTCCAAATGATATGAAAATTGGTGGAGACGTTCTAGGGTTTTTCAGGCATCTACCCTCAAAATTTTAGCTCAATCCGAGTTCGGATGAGTGAGATATGGCCGAAAAAAGTTTGGCAGTTTGGGCAGTCCTGCGAAAAACGTCTCATCTATCTTTTCGAACATTCTAATCTCGAGCAACAAGCTTACATCTATTCAATATATTTTGAACTTGATGATTTTTTTTTTATGCTAATATTATCAAGTTTTGTAGAATGCCTTATGAATCCCTAGGATATTTTGGATAGGATGTATTATCAATATAGTGCTTTTGTAAATTGTAGTTCAAGTCTAAGTTGATTTTGTAAAATTTTGTAAATACAAAAAAAAAATTTCTATGTCCTTATTACTCGTATTGGACTAAGTACTATTTTCAATTCTTTGAAGAGGTTTTGAAGTTGGTATTTATTTTCCTGTATTTGAGACAACACTATAAAAACCTAACTTTTGAAGACTTTTAATAAACCTCTTTAGATACCCTTCTTTGATTGATTTAATGTTTTCTAATTTCCAATTCCTAAGTCGATGTAGCATTCCTTATAACTCCCAAGTTTGGAAAAATAAAAAAAATAATATTTGCAAGTTATTTTAACAATTATAATATCCATCCCCATGAGTGTGGTCTACCAAAAGGATGCCACTTGTATTATCGGTGATGTGACCCGGGTTCAATCCCCATGGTGGATGTGTATAAGAAGTATTTCTCAATTTTTTTTTATAAAATATATAACTAGAAGTTTAAATTTTTAAGGGATGTCGAGTTGTGAATACTGAGGATTTTGAATGGAGGCTGAGCTATGAACGCCAAGGATTTGGATGGTTTCCAAGCTATAAACACCAAGAGTTTTTGATGGATTCCTTGAATGATAAAAACTTCCCCTCATTAGGGCAAAATGGTGAAATGAGGGATCCAGATGGGAGATCTAGGGATCTAAGAAATGTTGATTGATGTGTAGAAAATGGAATGCTAGATGCAAAAAATGTTCTACATGAAGGATCAAGAAAGGATTCTTGGGCATCGATTCTCAAAGGAATGAAGGAAGCGATTAAAGGAGAAGTTGGTACAGAGATATCTCATGAAAATGGAAAGGTATGTATTGCTAACTCCCTAATCAAAAAAATATTAAGGGATAATGAGTTTAGCATGGTAGGAAAATTTCTAGGGCCCAAACCAGATTTAGATGTGCTTAGGAGATGGCTTCATTCTAAAATTCAAATAAAGGTTTCAATGAATGTTATTTATATCAAAGGGATACTTCTTAATTCGATTTAATATTGAGGAGGATCTGATGGCAACTTTATCATGAGGTTCGTTTTTCTTTGGGAAAAGACCAATTTTCCTAAAACATTGGCTTCAGGGCTTCAAACCTCAAAAGGAAGAATTTTTTTCGTTCCCATATAGATTAGGTTCCCATATCTACCTATAGAATATTGGGATGATCAAATTATTAAGGGCCTCACAACAAAAATTGGACAATTTATAACTATGGATCCACCCACCCGCAACAAAACAAGAATGTTGTGTACAAGAGTCCGTGTTACCGTGAAGCTAGAACAAGACAAAGTGGAAAAGGTGTGTATCAAATCGATGCTTGGGGAATGGGAACAAAAAGTTGAATTTTTCGGTATACCGTAAGCAATGTAAAGTGTTAGGACATGTGGAGGGAAAATGTCATCCACAAAGACAAACCAAATTTACTAAAAATTTGCAATAAAAGGGAATCAAATAAACTAGAGGACTACACGCATGGAAAATGAAACTTCTATCCCATAAGAAAGGGCACAAGAAAAGGAAAAATATCAAGAAATTTACCAGGAGGTAAACGAACAGGCAAAAAATGAAATTAGTAATGGATGTTCTATACAGTACAAGGAAGAACAACATAATCCTAATAAGATAATGGAGTTTGCAAGTAAATGCATAGAGCTAAACCAGTAAGCAGATAAAGAACATAATGAGAAACAAAACTTGAGTGGTTTTTGAAATAACACTAATCAACAAGAGAATAGTCTCAATCAAGGAAAATAAAATAATTATGAAGAAGGTAACCATAATATGAAAATTAATATGATTGAAAATTATTTTAATCTAGATACCAAGACACAACAACAAAATGTGATTGCAATCAGCATAGAGAATGCATACGGTAATTTGGAAGTTGAATAAGAAATATTAGTAGATGATGCTAAAATGGTAGAGGATACCCCATCCACTCAAATGGACTCAAAATAGGAGAAGGATTAGATTGAAGGAGTTTGGAGGTTTAAAATAAAAGAAATAGATGGATGGAAAGGATTAGATCAAGTTTTAAGTTCAAAGAACGAAACTAAACAATTTTAGGAACAGAAGGATTTAATCATAATAGAAAACTCAAAGCAGTCTAAAGAGGGTATGCAAACAAGATTCAGTAAAATACTAGATTTGGGTAAAAAAACTCAATTAACAGTAGAAGAATATCCAATAGAATATAATCAAATGGGAGAGAATGATCCTCCTGGAAAGCATACAAAAAATACAAATAATACAGGTAATTATGGGAAAATAAAGCAAAGAAGACCCCCCAAACAAGAAGAATAAAAATTACCAGAGAACAAGGGACAATAACTAGATCCAAATGAAGAATGTATGGTTAAGGTTAAAATCCCATCAAACAAAACCAAAAAATGAAAATTCTTTATTGGAATGTGTGGGGGATAAATTCCCCTGGGAAAAGAACAATTGTTAGAGATCTACCTATGGAAGTAAAACCTGATATTGTTTGTCTTCAAGAATCTAACGAAAGAGATATGGTCGAATGCTGAATGGATCATAAGCCCAACACAAGGTACTGCTGGAGGTATTTGCATATTTTGGGATAAAATAAATTTTGAGGGCACTTTAATTGATCAAGAAGAGAGATTCTACATAGTCAAATTGAAGAACAAAAAAACTAACTTCTGTTGGGTAATGATAGGGGTTTATGCTTAAAATGATGATCGTGAGATATTCCATCTGTGGAATAAGCTATCTTTTCAGAGGAGTCTTTTCATTAATTTGCATTGGATGGTTTTGGGTGACTTCAATACAATATTAAGAACAGAGGACAAATGTGGATGGAGAATTAAAATCACTCAAGGTATGCAAGATTTTAATAATTTTATTCAGAATAATAAGTCGATTGACCTATATATATGTGTAAAGTAAATTTACGTGGACAAACAGAAGGATGGGGGATAATCACATTCAAAGGCACCTAGATAGAGTTCTTATTTTTGATAGTTGGCTAAGTACAAACAATATTCATAGACTTACATGTATACCCAAAATAGGATTAGAACACAATCCCCCCTTGTTGGATATGGAAAAGGAGGGGAAGCAGGGAGGATCACCCTTTAGGTATGCGCTCATGTGGAATATGCCCCCAAAAATTACAAATAAAATTCAATCTTGGTGGCAAGAGGAGGTTCAAGGATCAACAATGTACAAAGTTACCCAAAAATTAAATAACATCAAGTATCAAATCAAAATTTGGAATAAAGATATTTTTGGTAACATAAATTTAAGAAAACAACTTAAAAAGGATATCCAAGATATAGAGGAAACAATGGATAGGGAAGGTAGAAAACCAAAGTGGCATAAAAAGGAAAAACAAATCCTCATGGAGTATCATAATACTATTGCCCAAGAGAAAATTCATTGGAAACAGAAATCAAGAGTTTTGTGGCTCAAGGAAGGTGATAGAAACACTAAATTCTTCCATGTTTCAACTATGAGACATAGGAACAACAATAAAATCCTCTACCTTATGAGGGAAGATGGAAGAAAGTACGAGGATTTAAATGATATTAAAAATTTGACCCTTACTTTCTTTAGAACCTTCTTAGAAAAGAATCAACAAAGTGCAACATGGAAATAGAAAACATCATTAACAATATTCCCAAAGGAGTTAATGATATCATGAACGAATATCTATGTAAGGTAATCTCTAAGGGGGAAATTAAAAGAGCTGTGTTCTCTATGGGAGCATCCAAAGCTTCGGGACCGGATGGTTTTCCACCAGGTTTTTTCAACATCATTGGGATATTGTTGGAGAAGATGTAGTCAATGCAATCCAAGAAGCCCAAGAATCTGGCAAGTTACTGAAAGAATGGAATAATACCTTCCTTGCTCTAATTCCCAATAAATATTGGGCAGATAAATTGTAGGACTTTAGACCAATCAACCTATGTAATACAATTTACAAAATTTTTACTAAAGTTTTGGCCAATCGGTTGAAAAACATCATCCCCTCAATCATTAATGAAGATCAAGGAGGTTATGTGGCAGGTAAGCAGATTATTGAAAGCATCATTGCCATTTATAAAATAGCACACTCTCTTCAAAGGAGGAAAGGGTTAGGCATGTTCCTTAAGCTGGACATGAACAAAGCCTATGATAGGGTTTCATGGTCTTTCTTAGATAAAATAATGGAGCGAATGGGTTTCAATGAAAATGGAGGGCATAGATTGGTATGTGTATTTCTAACCCCCGCTTTTCAATCTTGATCAATGGACAATCTGCTGGTTTCTTTCCTTCTAGCAGAGGAATCAAGCAGGGAGATCCGTTGTCTCCATATCTCTTTATCATTATGGCAGATGCCCTGGGAAGAACTTTGAAAAGAAAGAGAAAGGATGGTAATATCAAAGGTCTAAAACATTCATACATTGGTGAAGCTTTATATCATAAACAATTTGTGGATGATACTTTCTTGCTTGGGGAAGTTACAGAGTAAGAAGCTTTGGAGTTTAAAACAGTCCTTGATTCTTATGAAAAATCTATAGGCCAAAAAATAAATTATGAAATAGCAGGATTATGTTTTTAAACACAGAGTAGAGTATAAGAAATCAAACAGTTAAAGTGTTGGGCTGTAAGGAGGGAAAATTTCCTATCACCTATCTTGGTTTACCTTTATTTATAGGTAAGATGAAAGATGAACTTTGGAATCCAATTATTGATAAATTTAATAGGAAACTTCAAGGTTGGAAGGGATCTCTATTATCCTCTGTAGGGAAAGTACAATTCATAAAACACATGCTTAAAAGCCTACCTATTTATTTCATGTCTTTCCTAAGGTTGTTAAGGAAAGTGGAAGAGACTATAGAAAGACTACAAGTTTTTTCTTATGGGATGGCACTGAATGCAAAAAACGTATACATATGGTAGCCTGGGATACCTGTTTCCAACCTTTACAAAATGGGGGTCTTAGTTTGAGGAAGTTGAGAGATCTAAATAGAGCTCTTCTAGATAAAAATGGTTGGAGGCTTTGCATTGGAGCATAAAGGAAATGGGCTAGAATTATCCAAAACAAATACTTGGAGGGAAAAAACCACTTTATCAGTTGTTCTAATCCTCCACGTGGGTCTATTTTTTGGTAAAATATAATCAATAACATGAAAGTTCTATGGCAAGGTCTAAAATGGAGAGTAGGCAAGGGAGACAAAATTGAATTTTGGAAATACCATTGGATTCAAGAGGAGCCTTTAGCGAACTACAAAAATTTCAAAGATATTAAAGAAAATTTAACCAGAACCTATGGTAAGAAAATTAATGGTTACATTCATAGGGTGGGTGATTTTCAGGAGTGGAAAATTGTGCAAGAAGATATGCAAGGCTCGGGGGGTAAAGATCTGTAAAACCTCCTAAGGATTTATTATTTAGGTAGAGGTTTAGAGGAGGATCATATAATTTGGGGAAGAAACCAACAAGGCCAGTACTTAGTGAAGGATGGATATACAGTCTTGGGCAAAGTAACCTCAAAGAAACCCGAGCTTAAATTTTTTTTGAAGCTAAACATCATCCCTAAGGTTGCTATGTTTTTTGGAATTTCATTCTCAATAAGATCCTTACAATAGACAATATGTTAAAAATAGTGATTGTGGTTCCAACTGTTTGTGTCTTATATAACAAATAAAATGAGTGTGTGGACCACCTGTTTGAAACCTATGATTTTTTTTTGTGATATTCTAAATATTTTATTGAGAGAAGTTAATGTTGCTTGGGTCATTCTAGATTTTCTAATCAGGATTTGAAAACAGTGGCACTTAGGATGTAGTATTTTTTGGCAAAAATGCATTCCACATATTTGTTGGGGGATTTGGTTTGAAAGAAACAAATGAGTGTTCAAAAATAAAACCAGAGTTATAATTGGGGTTTATTCCAGGATAAAAATAGCCCTATTGGAGGATTGTATTAAAAACATTGTTAGCTAGAAAAATATTGCAATGATCCTCTATAGAGAAAAAAATATCTTAAATATAGAAAAAAAAAGGTGAAACTAGATACCAGATGGGAACGTCCCTACAAATATTGGGTAAAAACTAATTTTGATGGAGCTGCAAAAGGTAACCCAGGTCATGGTGGTGGTGGGGGCATCATTAGGAATGACAGAGGTTAGGTTGTGGCTGCATATGTTGAGGATATAAGAATTACCACAAATCACCAATCTGAAGCAAGGAAAATGCTTACAGGCCTCCAAATTGCAGTGAATTTGGGTTTTAGGAGAATTGTTCTTGAGGGGGATTCCAAGAATATTATAACTTCCCTTCAAAAGAGGAGTTAAATAGTTCTAGCATTTTCCAAATAATTACAGATACGAGGACTATTTTGGGAAACCTAGAAGAAAGTCAAGTTAAACATATTTATAGAGAGGGAAACAAAGCTACCGATAAAATGGAAAATATGGTAGTTAAATATGATAATTTCAAGGTCTGGTCATATGCCCCCATGGAGTTGTAAGAGATTATAAGAATTGATAATGAAGCTAGCAGATAAAGAGGACAAAACAAAGCAAAATACTTATTGGGATAATGCGATGAAGGATTTGAGCACACTAAATTACATTATTATTAGTAGTTTCTTTATCAATTATGTAAAGCATTGAGCACTGCATCAACTATGTTAAATAGAAGGATAGTGGGAGGAATATTATTTCAGCTTCTCCATCAACAGGTTTAGCCCAGGTTTGTTTGTTTTACTAAGATAGGACTATCTTGCATTTGTATGATCTTCTCTTATTTTTTCTTGTATATCTTTCGAGCTCTGTGTAAAGGGTCGGGGTCCTTCAACCCCCTTTTTTTATCAATACAAAAAAAAAAATATTAATATCCATTATTCCTCCTTGATAAATTTTGCAAATAATAAAATCTAAAGTATGCTTGTTTAATAAGAATATGTTTCCTTATAACTCCATAAAATTTATGTTAAGATAAGCATAAATATTTTACCTCAATCGCTCCTCACTGTTGTACGTCGACAGATCCGTCGCTACGTGCTATATAGGGCTTGTGGGAAATTCAGAGCCCTCTTTGACCAACATAAATTTTTCTTCGATTGGTGATCGAACACCTCTATAATTTGATAGCTTCAGATATCTTTCACTGGTCTTCTCCAAATGACAACATCTTTACTATATTCCTTACACTGTATAGATGTTTCACCTTGAAGCATTAACTTGATTTTAATTGCTCCTTACTTTGCTTGACTACATTTTGTTGCTGTGTCCTTCACTCTTTCAGATTGACATATTAATAAGGATGGGATTCATGACAAGTATCACACAAAATGTTACGAGCCATCTCTCTTTGGAAATAATGAGTGTTCTTTTGCAGTGAGTGTTTCTTTGACAATGAACATTTTTGGTGGTGATAGACATTCCTTTAGCAATGATGAGGTTGGTGGTAACCTCCAATGAATCTCAATTCACTCCAATTGAGTGTAACTCCCTTTATGTGAGCACTTGAATGTTGGTAGACGTAGAGAATTCATGCCAAGTGGTTTGTGCATGCAATATTTCTTTATAATGATTTAGGTAACCCTAATTTCTCCTTTATCTTTGCACCCTTCGTGAGCTTGCTTTTCCTTGGTACACAAGCTTTCTTTTGCATCTGGCTTGGAGAGGGAAACGGATGGCTACAACTAGATAGCTTCTTGGTACACCTTCAATCTCTTCTCTTGGTGGATGTTGGACACCTTAGGTATAGCTTCATCTCTCTATAATTGTTTATAGATTTCTAATGCTGATTTCTTCCTTTATTTGCCATTGGTTAGAACATCCAATGATTTGTCTTTTATGTAGATATTCCTTCGTTTAATACTATCCTCCTCTCTACATATGCATGAGTGTTCATATCTTCTTCCAACAGCTCCACTGTTGCAGGTGACATGTTGCCTTATAGGGCTGATTCTGATGGAAAGAATGGTGTTTTTAAACTCCTCAAATCTTGGAAATATGAGCTCTTCGATAGCTCCTTCTTTGGTTGCAACTCTATTGTTCATACCTAGGTGCAACTATGTTGAACAAGGACATGTGAGCTCTCTGATAGCTCTTCCTTTTGGCCACATATGTACTGTTTGTGTGAGCTTTGGGTAGCTCCTTTACTTGGCCATAAACCTGTTAGATGAAAAAAATCCTTCTGCCCCCTTGTAAATGGTAAAACCTTTGTTATTCCAAGGAACAAAGGAGGTGCCTTTTGTAATTTGTAATTTTACACCTAAAATGAATAATCTTTATAATCCTTCTTGATTCTTTTGGATGATAGTCAATACAAGCTATTGAAAGTGAGGATTCCTGCACTTTGTACTTGAAGAAAGAATCCTTTTATTCTCCTTGAGTCTTGAGACTGCCAAGGTCTCGATTTGAGGCTTCCCTCAAGGATTTCAATGGTGTGTTTTCTACTCAACCTTTATTCTTGTAATGGTGGCTTCTTTTGGCCACTAAAGTGCTACAATTTTTTTGTGCTTCTTAATCTACATAAAAAATATAGAGAAACTAGTTAAAAGTTTAACTAGAATAGTGCTTAATAGTTGCACTATAAATGGTAATAATAAATTCACCTTATTGCTCCAACGATTTCTTAAATATCCTCTTAATAATTCCACTGCAACTTTTTAGATATAATCTGCAAATTTCACTACAAGTAGAGTTGTAGGATCTAATCTTCTTTTTCAAGATATAAGATAGGTAGTTGATAGATAGATGTATTTTTGTAATCTAATCAACTCCAAATTAATATGCAAATGAACCTTAAAATAAATTTTCCTTTTTGCACTTATATGAAGACTTATAATGCAATCTTCATCTTTGCAATTTTTGATCTAACATAAGGTGCTTTAACAAATCTGTTGAGTAATCTGAATAATGAATTCACTTGCACCAATAATTGCTTACCTTTTTTATAGCTTTTCCAAGTAGCTCATCCTTCACCAAAAAGAGGTCTTGAACTTCCTTTCATGAGTTTGGGGTTTGGTAATTTGGTCTTCTCCTTTCTACTGTGGATTCAGAGGATTCTTTGGGCAATCCCCTAGTCTCCCGGCTTTGACAAATTCCTTTTGTATTTGAGGCTTCTTGTCGAGTTCTAAATTCAAGCAGGATCTTCTTCTTCTCAAGACTCTGAATGTCTTGAGGTCTTCTATATCTTCTTTGGTACTCCTTGCAAATTCATCTTCTCTTGATTGGGCTTGTTGTTGGATGGTGACAATTGTCCCAAGTCTTCCCTTGTGAGAAAGTTTCTCCTTGATGGAGAATTTCTCCAATGAGTTCTTTTAGGAACTCTTTGATGATATTGCTTTAGCAACAAGGCTTATCGAAGCCTTTTTCCTTAACACCTCTCCTAGGTATTTGATTCTACAACTACTTTGGTATTCCTTGAGGTCTTATTCTTTTGGAATTGAGATATCCTTCCTGGATATCTTGATTCTACTGCTTCTGGATATGAACAGGTTCCTCTTTGTCCTTATCATCCTTCTAATAATAGAAGCTTCTTCAATGAGATTTTCACCTGATTTCTTCACCTTTAGGTTCGCTTCAGGTGTTGGACGATTTTGAAGCAAATACTCTTCCTATATCTGATGTAGGAAGTTTCTCAACTTCATTGGAACTCCTCTTTCCTACAATAAATTATTAGTACTAAAATCTGAATCTGCTTCTAAATTAGGTACTCCCTTATGGATTATTTTTCAAGATCAAGGTTTCTATAGCCCTTTTATATTAAGACTCATGTGGCCTTTTTATATTAAAGCTTTTGTGGCCTTTTTCAAATCAAGGCTTTTGTGGTCTTTTTAGATTAAGGCTTTTGTGGCCTTTTTTCAGATCAAGGCTTCTATGGCCTTTTATTTTATGAAGTTGATTTTACCGATAGAGATATTCAATCTCTAGTATTCACTATGACTCTTTCTCCTAGAGTCTCTTCTATGGTATTTTTCTTTTATAACAACTAATCTTTGCACTATGAAGGCACTCTGACATTAGGGCAATAAAGTTGATATCTCCTAGATTTCTATTGTAGGAGGTGTCTCAATCATCTGAGAGTTAGTTCCCTCTAGTAAGAAGAACCTTCAGGTAATAGTTACTAAGTTCTAAACATTTTGGATGATCTTCACTAGATGATCTGTCAATCTAGTGGGTTGAATACTAAGTCCTAGTCTTCACGAGTTTTCTTGTAACTCTGTGGAGAGACTCTAGTCAAATACAATCTTAGTACTTTCTAAAACTAAGATTTCTTTTAGTCCTCACTTATGACTCTCCCTAATTCTACCACCTAGACTCTTATGAGAATTTTTTATAGTGATTGGTCCAATGGTGCATCAGGTTAACAAAAAACTCAGACTTGATAATAATGGTGGTATTCCTATTGAACTTCTATGACTAGATCTACCATGGCTCTGATACCACTGTTAGCTTTTGAGGTAGATCACAATGAGAGATGGAAATCACAAGATGCTGAAATATGAAAGAAAGTAAACTCATGAGATTTCTAAAATATGCTATAAATAGAAATGATAAAAATAAATACAATATTGCTATGGAGGAAATGGATACTCCATGCAAGATGCTATAGAACCATAATGTGCTCCATCACTAATTGAGTCACCCACTACTCCTACTACTATCTACTAACTTGCTTTTCAAACTCTTACAATGAGGGCTTATTATAGTGGAAGATATATTCCTTTCCCAACACTCTAACTAGATGTACAAGGGACACCTTGCACATTGATACTTGTGCATTTATTTTTTTTTGAAAATTTTGAAAAAACTTGTATTAAAACAAAGATCAATTACAATTTGGGAAGAGAATTTTCCCAGCCGAAATCAGAGAGAACACATGCTTACAATAGTAAAAGAAGATTTGCAATGGAGCCAAATCTCTTGAACCATTAACTAGCTAACAGGGGGATCGGATTGGTCTGTTGATGCAACTTGTCGCGATATCGCGACACTCTTACCCTCTTCTCCTTTGGCCGTGAAAATGCAACATGTCGCGATATCGCGACACTTTTCTCCTTTGGCCGCGAAAATGCAACATGTCGCGATATCGCGACACTTTTCTCCTTTGGCCACGAAAATGCAACATGTCGCGATATCGCGACACTTTTTCCTCTTGTCCGTGACATTGCAACATGTCGCGATATCGCGACACTTTTTCCTCCTTTGGCCGCGACGAAGCAACATGTCGCGATATCATGACACTTTTTCTCCTTGGGCAGCGGCGTTGCAACATGTCACGAAATCGTGACACCTTTTCCTCCTTTGGCCGTGATGAAGCAACATGTCGCGATATCGTGACACTTTTTCTCTCTTGGCCGCGATGTTGCAACATGTCGCGATATCGTGACACTTTTTCTTTCTCGGCGCGACGAAGCAACATGTCGCGATATCGCGACACTTTTTCTCTTCGTCGACGAAGCAACATGTCGCGATATCGCGACACTTTTTCTCTCTTGGCGATGTTGCAACATGTCACGAAATCATGACACTTTTTCTCTTTGACGAAGCAACATGTCACGATATCGCGACACTTTTCTCCTTTGGCCGCGACGAAGCAACATGTCACGATATCGCGACACTTTTTCTCCTTTGGCCACGATGATGAAACATGTCGCGATATCGTGACACTTTTCTCTCTTGGCCGCGACGATGAAACATGTCGCGATATCGTGACACTTTTTCTCTCTTGGTCGCGACGATGCAACATGTCGCGATATCGTGACACTTTTCTCCTTTGGCCGTGACGATGCAACATGTCGCGATATCGTGACACTTTTTCTCCTTTGGCCGCGATGATGCAACATGTCATGATATCGTGACACCTTTCCTCCCTTGGCCGCGATGATGCAACATGTCACGAAATCGTGACATCTTTCCTCCATTGACCGCGACGAAGCAACATGTCATGAAATCATGACATCTTTCCTCCCTTGGCCGTGACGAAGCAACATGTCACGATATCGTGACACCTTTCCTCCCTTGGCCGCGACGAAGCAACATGTCGCGATATCACGACACCTTTCCTCCCTTGGCTGCGATGAAGCAACATGTCACGATATCGTGACACCTTTCCTCCCATGGCCGTGATGAAGCAACATGTCGCGATATCGTGACACCTTTCCTCCAGTGACCGTGACGGTGCAACATGTCACGAAATCGTGACACCTTTCCTCCCTTGGCCGCGATGAAGCAACATGTCACGAAATCATGACACCTTTCCTCCCTTGGCCGTGATGAAGCAACATGTCACGATATCGTGACACCTTTCCACCCTTTGCTTTTTCTTTGATCATTAGCTCAGGGACCTTTCAAGACCCTGCCTAATCACCTCATCCTCAATAGCCATGTCACTATGCAACTGAACCCCTACCTCCTTCTCAGCACCCATCTTAGCTAGGAAGTCGGCCGCTTTGTTTAAATCTCTACTCACGTAAACTGGAATCACATCATCTAATTCCCTCCATAATTCCTTAATTTGAGTGACAAGAATCCTCAACCTCCATGCTTTCAAGGCAAAGTTCCTCATGCAATCTAGAGCTCCAACCATTATTTGAGAATTTGATTCAAGTATTATCCTCCTATGGCCCTATTTAACTGCCCAAATAGAAGCAGATTTGATAGCTATGGCTTCTGCTTCATTGTTTGTAGCTCTTCCCAAGCCTTGCAGTTCCCAATAGAGCATTGTTCCAACATGATTCCGGCAAACCACTCCAATTTCGGCTCTACCCGGGTTGCCTTTTGCAGCTCCATCAGTATTAATTTTAATCCAACCTTCTAGGGGTGGTTTCCAACTAGCTCTATCCTATCCCTCTTGCACTTCAACTCCCTCTTCCATTGCCCCAATAACAACCTGAGTTTCCTCTTTAGCATAGACGGCCACAGTTTCTGTGACTTTGCTCCAAATGACCTGCCAAACTCCATCTAACGAAGAAAAAGTTTCTCTAAAAATTCTAGCATTTCTCTCCAACCACACTTGCCACCAAATAAAGTTTAATCCAAGCTCCCAACCAATACGAAGAGCTTTAGATTTAAATCTACCCCTCTTCCATCTTTCCCAGATATTAATCCGATTCAAGTCACCATTAACTTGAATTTTATAATATGAAAACCATCTCTTCCAAATATGGCGCGTGAAAGGGCACTCAAACATCAAGTGATCAGTTGTTTCCTCGCTCTTGTAGCATAAGACACATTGAGAAGGACCGATGATTCCTTTACATCTGAGATTATCAAAAGTGAGAATTCCATTGTGCATGAGCTGCCAGGCAAAAAAGTTTACTTTCAGCCAACCTTTGGAGTGCCAAATCTTTCTCCAATCCTCAACCTGATAAGTATGATGGGGAGGCTCTGGAAGGATCTTGTCATATCCGTCCTTCACTATGTAGACACCAAGGCTCCCATAGCCCCAAGCTAATTCATCCTCCTCATCTCTACCTATGAGAAATATTTCTATCAAGATTTTAGTCATGATGGGTGCCAAATCTGGAGGGATTGAAATTGGCCACTCATCCAACTTCTTAAACTGCTTAAACTTATACTCCCCCAGCTGACTAGTGGTGAAATAACTTTCAATTTGGACCCATCCCTTGGTTTCAATGGCTGCTTTTATTGGTTGCAATTCAAGAAATTCAACAATGATAGGTGGGTATTGATCCCATGAATCTGTCCAAAATCGTGCCTTCTCCCCTCTCCCCACTTTCCAAAATAATCGATCTTTTACTACCTGAGATCCTAACTTGAGAGCCTGCCACACTAAGGATCCAGTACCATCCAAAGGGAAATGGCCCACCTCATTTGGGTTAACATGTCCCACATATTTACTAGTTAGGATTCTATTGAATAAGGAAGTTGGTTGGGAAATCCACCTCCGATAAAGCTTTCCAGCCAAAGCTTTATTATTTATCTTGGATCTTCTCAGACCCAAACCTCCTTTTACCTTGGGCTGGGTTACTTTGTCCCAACCTACTAAGGCCCATTTCCTCTCTCCTTTTACTCCTTCCCATAAAAATTTTCTAGCCATCTTGTCCAACTCTTTCCATATAGTATGTGGGGCAGCCAGGATAGAGAATTTATAAATTGGCATGGCTTTGAATGACTGACTGTAAAAAAGTTAATCTACCCCCATAGCTTAACCATTTGTGAGACCAATGATTAATTCTATCCTTGATACAATCCAAAAGATTCCTCCAGATATCTATTTTTAGTTTTTTAAAGTGCAAAGGGACCCCCAAGTAAACCACTGGGAGAGAAGTCCTTGTGAATCCCAAGATCTCTAAAACTTTGTCCTGAAGCCTTTGATCAAGATTGAAAAAGACCACTTTGGATTTTTTATCATTGATGACTTGGTTTGTAGCCCTAAGGTAGACACTAAGAGTATCTCTGATCATTCTTGCTTCCCTGAAGTGGCCACTCCCACCAATCCGAGTATCATCCACAAACTGTAGGTGAGTCAAAACTTCCTCACCCACCTTGATACCTGTTAGCAAACCTTGTTGTCTTCTCCTCAAGAAAAGTCTACCTAGTCCTTCAGCCAATATGAGAAAAAGATAGGGAGAGCAAGGATCCCCTTGACGAAGGCCTCGAGTGGCTCCAAATGGTTGCGAGGGAAGACCCTTGATTAACATAGAGTATGTCGGAGTAGAGACACAACTCATGACCCATTCTATCCAATCCTGAGAGAAACCAAAGGCTGCCATCATCTTTGCCAAGAAGCTCCACTCCACCCTATCATAAGCCTTTGACATATCTAATTTTATGAACATTCCTTTATTACCAGATGTTTGCATTGAATGGATTGCCTCCTGAGCTAGAACCACCCCATCCAGGATCTGCCTACCCTCTACAAAACCCCCTTGCTATGAGGAGATAATGTTATGTAAAAGAGGTTTTAGCCGCTCAGCCATTACCTTTGTGATTATTTTATATATCACATTGCATAAGGCAATAGGTCTATAATCTGAAATATGTACCCCCTCCTCCCCTTTTGGAATTAAGGTAATGAAAGTATGATTTAATGCTTTAAGCATTCTTTTACTACCTCTGGACTCCTCTATAACAACCATTACATCCTCCTCCAAGTTATCCCAAAAGGCCTGAAAAAACTCAATTGGAAAGCCATATGGACCTGGAGTTTTTCCGGTGCTCATTCCAAAGACCACATTCTTCAGTTCCTCTCTATCAATGGGTTTAAGAAGGGTCTGATTTTCTTCTTCAGAGATAACGGAAGGTATGATAGCAATAACCTCATTTTGAGCCTCTTCATCTTGCACCATACTTTCCTTAAAAAGTTTAGAAAAATAATCCATTGAATGGGAATGCATACCTGGAAGTGTATCAAAGGAGTGTCCGTTCTCATCTTGAAGAGCTTCCATGTTATTCATCTGTCTCCTAGCACAAGCAGTCCGATGGAAAAATTTGGTATTTCTATCACCTTCTAATAACCAAGTGGTTCTTGCTCTCTGTTTCCAGTAGGTCTCCTCTTGGTTGTCAATGTCCTCAACCGCTTTACGCAAGGCATCATCCTCGGCTTTGAGCTGCTCAGTAATTGTTCCTTCCCTAAAGTGTTTTTGAACCTCATCCCATCTGGCCACCAAAGGAGCTCTTTGGACCTGGAAGTCTGTCTTGTTAGCTCGCCTCCAATGTTTCGAGTTGAGCTTTGACATAATGAAGTTGTTTGTGGAATCTAAACATTGTTGTCCCATATCTTTGGGCGGCCTTCTTCCCACCACTATGGAATTTTCTTTCGAAGTTCCTCTTTTTGTAACCAAAAATTCTCAAATTTAAATGGTTTGTGATGTTGCCCTGTCTTAGTCCCTCCTTCCAACAAAATGGGAAAGTGATCTGAAACTGGACCCTCCAAAATCTGAAATTTTGTATTCCATTTTACAAATGCCTCCTCTGAAACCAAAAAATGGTCTAACTTTACCTTCCTGCTATGTGGCTCCCTCCTCTTATTAGTCCAAGTATAGTTGGTTCCAGGGCATTTAATATCCACTAAGTGTAAAGCCTGGACTTGGGCAATCATAAGTCGATCCCATGGGTCCAAAATTGGGGTTCCCCCTTCCTGATCTCTAGAGGATAATTTAGCATTAAAATCCCCAACAATAATCCAGTCTAAATCTTCCCTTGAGATTCTCATGTTATGCACAACTTTCCATTGAAGCCTCTGACCATCAAGGTTTTGAGCCCCATAAAAATTTGTGATTAAAACATGTTCAGCTGTGACATTATTCCTAAAATGTGATGTGAGAACACCCCTCCAAGCTAGATGTTCTATTGCAGTCCATTCAAGAGAGTTCCAAAGAGTAACAATCCCCCCTGAGGCACCTTGGGCAGCCACTTCCATATGACCAGCACCCCTCCAAATTATGTTAACTGTTTTACACATAAGATCTAACGACATTTTTGTCTCCTGAATAAGCAAAAAATCTATTTTACATTTTTCTAAGAGTCTTCGAACAACAGATTGATGGGTTCTATTGTTTAAACCCCTAACATTCCATGATTGTATAATCATTGGTTACCTTGAGAGCAGTAAGAATCTATTGGCCTCACCGATCCTCCAGTGATCAGTTTGTCTCCTTGAGCTGCTAGCAATTCCTTATTTGATTTTCTACCCACTCCTTGAGAGTTGCTATTTTTTGATCTCTTTTCCACCTGAGTTATCCCTAAAGTTGGCCTTTCTCTATTCTTTTCTGCTATTCCCATGTTGACATCCTTAATTATTGGCTGCTCTTGGTTATGCACTATCAATGCCCCTACACTCTCTGACTGCGGTAACTCACTGTGGTCAATTACTTGCTCTATGACGGGGGGAGATGAAAGAGGAGCTTGAACGTGGATGTTATTATTTTCACTATTACCATCCACTCCTTCCATGAATTGTTCCTCTTGGTCCACTAGTGTCTTAAATATCTCATACCTATTGGCGGGCTTGAGTTGGGTTTGCTCTTTACCATATTTTTTCTTTTGCCTTCTCCTTCTTTTGGGCTGTTCAAAACCATCTCTCTGAGCTTCTTTACCCTGAGAAGTATTGGTTGGTTCTTTGTTTATTGTTGACTTACCCTCCTTAGGAAGATTTGACATTCCTAGAGGAGCCTCCATTTTTGTGTTCATATTATTTGGGAAAAATCGGGCCAAATGCCCGTATTTGTGGCAAACTCTGCATCTAAAGGGAGAGCCTCATAATCCAGTTGTTGAATCCAAGATAGTCCTGCAAGTTCAAGTTCCACCTCTGCCGGTAGAGGCTGGCTAAGATCCATTTCCACACATATTCTTGCATAAACAGTTGTGTTCCCTTCTATTGTGTCTTTGGAGACACCCAAATGTCTTCCAAGGGAATTACCGATCATCTCCAAAACCTGCTCACTCCAAAACTCCATTGGAAGTGCATACAAACGGATCCAAACCGGGACAACGGTGGGTTCAATTCGAGGATCGAATCCCACTCTCCCAGGGTTGAACAAATAATCCTGTCGGACCATGATTCCTCTTTTCTGATTCGAAAGCCCTATTTCTATCGGCTAGAGAAGAAAAACTAACAATAAAATACCCATTGCTAATAAACCATAAAGAGTACTCACCATGAGGCTCCCAGTTTTGCCGGACCCAGGAGTGCAAAAAATTTAGGGTAGGGCGAATACCCATGAATTTACAGATCAAATCGTGATTGGCTCTGTATAAGACTATTTCTTCGACCATCCTTGGCTCAATGACAATCTTGGGCCTTGATTCGGACTGTGGCAGGCATCCATTAACTCGATGAGTTGTTGATCTATTTCCAGCAGCCGTAAAGAGCATTTTAAATGCAGTTCTTTGAGCTTCGTCAGTCTTGGATGGAGATTTATCTTTTAACAAATCTGCATAAGAGCTATTTCTCCCTAGGAGAGGATCCGGAGAAGTCCCCATTGGACCCTCCTGGGGCAGCAATCTTGCCTTCAGATCCACAGTAACCAGAAATCTCTTCGGCAACCCAACTGATGCCCTAGATTTTCCCTAGCTCCAGAAACCCTAGTTCATCGCTTCCCGCCTGCTCGCTTCCTTCATTTTTTGCATACCAACGGTGATACTTGTGCATTTATTACATTGCATGAAGTAACTAAATAAATTCCCCCTAAAGCAATCTAATGTCCTAAGTATGTACCTAGGAAGGTACACTTACTGAAGAACACAAGCTTATACTGAGAGGGGGGGTGAAAAGAATAAGACCACTTTTTATTTTTCTTCCAATTCAATATTATGTTGTGTATAGATAGTAGTATCAATAACAGTAATCAAAGCAAGTGCACAAGTTACCATACACAATTGAGACACCACAATTTACGTGGTTCACCTAATGTGGGCTACTCCATGGAGAAAATATTTTACTAAAACTTTCTCAATCAATCTCTTTGGGAATCACTCCCAATTGCAATGTTTATGGATCTCTGGTCCAACCCCCCCTCCAAGGAGAACTCTTTCCCCTTTTGCTCTGGCTATGTGATCTTCTAGAAGACTCTGTCTCTCTGCTGCACTGACTGGTGGACCTCTCTCCACTTGAAGACTCCTCACTCAGATCTATCTTCAACTGTGTTGGCTATTGGATCTCTATCCATTGAGACTTTGTCCTCTATACTCTGTCACCTCCAAAGCTCTATCAATAGGCTCACTAAGAACCTGCTCAATAGGCTCACACAGAACCTGCTTAACAAGCTCACATAGAACTTGTCCAATGCTGAATAACAAGCTCACACAGAACCTATCCAATGCTGAATAACAAGCTCACACAGAACCTGTCCAATGTTGAATAACAAGCTCACACAGAACCTGTCCAATGCTGAATAACAAGCTCACACAGAACTTGTCCAAATCTGCTCTAGCAAGCTCACCAAGAACTTGCCCAAATCTGCTCTAGCAAGCTCACCAAGAACTTGCCCAAATCTGCTCTAGCAAGCTCACCAAGAACTTGCCCAAAACTGTCCCAAAGGCCTTCTCAAAGGCTCAATCAATCATGCTCAAGTAGTACTCAAAATGAACTCAACAATGAATGGCAATCTCAACTCAAATCAACTTCATAGAAGCATAAAGAGAATTGTTAGAGACTCAATATGTTCTAATCTCACTCTCAACCCAAATCAATCTCAACTCAACTCATAGAAGCATAAAGAGAATTGTTAGAGACTCAATATGTTCTAAAATCACTCTCAACTCAAATCAACCTCAACTCAATTCAAGTCAACCTCAACTCAACTCAAGTCTTATAGAACCATAAAGAGAATTGTTAGAGACTCAATATGTTCTAACCTCAATCTCAACTCAACATAGAATGATGGAATAGTTTGTTTCATAGAACTTGAACAATCACTTCACACATCACTTGACTAGGCTCAATCAACTCAACTCAACCAATCATCACAAGGGACAACTCTCTCTCACACAACCCTAGTCCAAGTATGTATCAACCAACTCAAATATTTCCAACAATGCTCAACCACAAATATCACATAACAATGATACTCATGTTCTTTTCTAACTCAAGTTCTTTCACAACCAATGGGCTTCAACCACTATGCTTATAACACAAGGTTTTAAACACAACTCTCAATTCAGAAAACCTTGATGCATTCAACCAACCACTTTCGAAAAGGAAACCACAAACAATCCTTTTCCCTCCAATGATATTTCAGAAATCAACCACCATAAACAATCAATAGGAGAATGTGCCCATACCTTTTATGAAGTGAAGAAACCCCTTTGGAAATCTGCCACACTCAACACACTTTGAAAAAGAGCACAACCTTCACTTTGAAACCCTTTACAAAAATAGAAATATCTCTCTACATACACCTTATTTCTCCTTCTAAATGAGTTAGTCAAATAGCCCTCGAAATAAGCTTTCCAACGATATATAATATGATATACTTTTATAAAAGGAAAATACCAAAAATATCTTCTTTTCTAAAAGTGCTTTTAAACTTGCCTTCCAATAAAAAATCAAATCAACCCTCATCACCTTATTCCTCCAACATTAGGCAATAATAAAAAATTTATTAATAAAAACATTACTTGCCTCTTAGAGGGAATCGAACCCTCGTCTCTGCCCAAACAATCCTCAACCGCGGCGCCAAAGACCACGCGAGCTACATGCTCGCATAGGACGAAGAGCGCAGAATGCGCTTTTGTCCTTCTCCCCTTGCTCACGTCAACAAAAACGTGGGCCAATTCTCTTGCTCGAAACTCTAACCCATGGGAATCGAACCTCATCTCTTTCACAAGCAAAAACCTTTGCACTCCCCTCACTCACCGTTGGACCATGCTACCACACGAAGATTTCGGCGCTTTTCATCTTATCTCCTCTGCATTCGATTCCAAGGCTTTTGAAATAAAAGCCTTTGCATTTATATGCAACTTCCCTTTAATTTTGCAAACGTTGGCAACGCTTTTAAATTAATTTCTTTTTGATGATGACATCGGCGCTGAGGTAATTTTAATTTTAAAATTTAAAATTAAATTTTAAATATTAAAATTTAAACCAAATATTCAAAATTGAATATCTCCATCTCCGGGGCACCTTTTTCGATGAAACGAAAAGCCAACCTAGGTTTTAAGAAAAACCCATTTCAAATATGCCATCCATGGTTTTAAATAAAACCTTTTATTTTACCTGCCTTGGTTTTCACAAAAACCCTATATATATCCATGCTCTCCGAAATATGAATGCTTTGGTCATCAAAACTCAATGTTACCTTGTGACATTAATGTGACATCAATGACAACATAAAACAACTCAAATTGCCAACAATCTCCCCCTTTGTCATTGATGGCAACACCTCTAAAGCAAAAACCACAATCACTCCAAAAACCATCTCATGAGAATCAAAGATGCTCCCTCGACTCAATACTCTCTTTGGAGGCTGCTCCCCCTAATTCAATGCTCTCTTTGGAGGCTGCTCCCCCTAACTCAAATTCTCTTTGATCTCTCCCCCTTACTCAAATCTCTCCCCCTTTGACATCAATGGCAAAAGGGACACCTATGGGGCTAAAAGATATGACTCTTAAGCATAGCCCCCTCACCACCTTCTCTCTTGAGGTGATTAATTTTGGGGTGGGAGTACCTTTACTCCCATATTACATTGATTCTTTCCTTTATCAACTTCCTTCCATGTTTTTCTGATATCCTTCTCTTGATGAATTACTTGATCTTCTTGTCTAGAACCTGTTTGACCTTCTTGCCTTGAACCTGTTTGGAATTGAGTCCTACACCATTTTGCAATATGCCCAAAGTTATTGCAATTAAAACACTTGATATTGTAGCCTTTGGATGGTGCCCATATCCTAAATTCTTTCTTGAAGTAATTTCCATATCCATTCCTTTCTTGAACCCTGTATTGTGAAGCTCTGTTTTCATGACCATTATGACCATGACTTCTGAATTGTGTAGCTCTAAAACCAAAACCATGTTGCTCATTTCCTTTGCACTGAGAAGCTTTATGACCAATCTTGTTGCATGAGAAGCAATGTCCCTGAAAATCATACCTTCTTCCTTTGAAGTTTCTTCTAGCAAAATCAAACTTCTTTGATCCATAGACCCTACAATGTATAGCCCTGTGTCCAAATCCATTACAAGAAAAACAATGTCCTTGAAAAGCCCTTTGTTCATGCCTTGGTTCCTCATACCTTTCTTGACCATTATCCCTATGATCATCTTCAACTTGTGCATTGCATTCTTGAACCTTCTTTGTAGCATCTAAATCTTCTTCCTTAGTTTCTTCCTTGTTTTTCTCTTATTTTCTTTTTCTTTTTCCCCTCCAAAAAAAAAAAAATATTGCTTCCTTGCTTTCATATTTTAGAACTTCCTTTCCTTTTGAGTGTGATTCCCCAAACCTGAAATATGAGACCTTTGGTGCTTTGGAATCCTCCTCTTCTTTCTCTTTATTTGTGTCAAGTAGCAAATTGGCATACATCTCTATAGCCTCTGAAATACAAGTATCCATTTCTGCTACTTATTTTTCTTTGGGAACTGGTTCTTCCTTATAGATTTCTGAAACAAAACCTCCTGATACAAATATAGGACCTTGTGTACTTATTTTTGATTTCCCTTCTTCATAACCAAGCCTTGTCTTTATAAATGGATCTCGTTGTAAATCCAAAAAATTATCCAGAGTTTTTGAATTCCTTTGAAATCGTGCTAACTCATTTATGTAGGTCCCCAAACTTTTCTGATCTTCTTCTTCTAACTGATTACATCTTTCTTTCCTCTCCTTCAATTTCTCAAAAATAGTGATGCCAAGCTCTTTTGTTTCTTGAAGCTCTTTTTCAAAATCTTGAATATGTTGATTCAACATCATATTGACTTTTTCATTTTCTTGAACCTTATTTTCAAGCCTCTTGATTTTCTTTTTCAACCTCCTGATTTTCTTTTCTTGTTTTGTGGAATCCTCTTCTTCATCATCACTGTTGTTGGAATTGTCACTAGAACTGCTGCTTTCTTTTTCAAATAAACTTTCCTTGTTGCAATTGTTGTAGTATGTGCAATCATCATCTATATGCCCAAAATCTCCGCATATGAAGCATTTTAGTATCCTTAGACCTTTCTTGTACCTATCTGCTTGCTCAATGGCTATGGCAAGCTCTTCATGTCTTTCTTCAATAGATTTATCCTCTTCTTTAACTTCAATACCTAGGAATAGGTGTTCTTGCTTTTCTTCATTTATTCCAAAGAATGTACATTCTTCTTCATCTGACTGATCTTTATCATTGTAATCTGAGCTATCACTTGCTTCTACAATGTAGTAATATTTCTTTGCCTTACGAAAAATTTTCTTCTTCTCATACCTGTTTTGCTTGAATCTGTCATCTTTGTCATGCTTATGCTTTCCATCTTCTTTTCTTCTTTGACCCTATTTTTCATCATCATTGTTTTCTTCATGTGGACACTTGTATGCATAGTGACCAAGATCACCACACTTGTAGCATCTGACTTTCCTTATATCTCTAAAATTCCTTGAGTCCTTATTCCTTTTGATGAAGTTAGCTTCCTCATTATTTTCTAAAACTCTATCTATTTTTGAAACTTTCCCTTTCTCTTTTTTTGAAGCCTTGAATGCAATCTCTTTTATTGGAGCTTGATGCTTACTTACCCTCATCTCATAAGTTGTGAGAGTACCTTGCAATTCTTCCATTGTTAGCTTGTTGATATCCATTGTTTCTTCTATTGCTGAAACCTTAGAATCATATTTCATGGGAAGTGATCTCAAAACCTTTTGAGTAACTTCTGATTCTTTCATCTCAAAACCTAGGCCTCTCATGGTGTTAGTAATCTCATCAAAACGAAGTAAAAACTTTGCAATATCTTCAGAATCTTCCATTTTCAATTCCTCAAATATTTTTCTATGAGTTTGTAGTTTTGACAACTTTACCTTGGAATCTCCTTCATAAGTATTCCGCAACTTGGTCCACATTTCATTAGCTGAAGTACATACCATGACCTTTGCAAAATCTATCTCACGTAGCCCACTCAAAATACAATTCATTGCTCTTGCATTTATCTCAACCAATTTCTTGGTAGTCTTATCTTCCTCGGGATCACCTTCAACCCTATAC
Source organism: Wollemia nobilis (assembly GCA_028583015.1). Classification (NCBI taxonomy): domain Eukaryota; kingdom Viridiplantae; phylum Streptophyta; class Pinopsida; order Araucariales; family Araucariaceae; genus Wollemia; species Wollemia nobilis. Next base: position 2,401,101 of record JAQPPZ010003429.1, read on the forward strand.
TCTTTTTCAACCATCTGCCATACCTCATATCCTTGTGATATCAAGTAGTTCTTCATCCTCATGCTCCAGAAAGCATAATTGTTACCATCAAACAATGGAGCCTTATTTGAAGATAATCCATTCTGTGAAGCCATCTGTGTTCTTGTAGAATCTGCCCTCAAGATGTTAGCCTTTCCGAAGGAACCCACTCTGATACCAATTGAAGAACATAAGCTTATACTGAGAGGGGGGTGAAAAGTATAAGACCACTTTTTACTTTCTTTCCAAACCAATATCAATTAATATCCTTAATTGCAATAACCAAATATAGCAGTGCATTAATAACTCAGATAGTAGTAAGCAAGAGATGCACAAGTCACCACACACAATTGAGACACAACAATTTACATGGTTCACCCAATGTGGGCTACTCCACGGAGAAAATATTTTACTAAAACTTTCTCAATCAATCTCTTTGGGAATCACTCCCAATTACAATGTTTATGGATCTCTATCCAAAGGAGAACTCTTTCCCCTTCTGCTCTAGCTATGTGATCTTCTAGAAGACTCTATCTCTCTATTGCACTGACTGGTGGACCTCTCTCCACTTGAAGACTCCTCACTCAGATCTATCTTCAACTATGTTGGCTGTTGGATCTCTATCCATTGAGACTCTATCCTCTGTACTCTGTCACCTCCAAAGCTCTATCAATAGGCTCACTAAGAACCTGCTCAATAGGCTCACATAGAACCTGCTTAACAAGCTCACACAGAACTTGTCCAATGCTAAATAACAAGCTCACACAGAACCTATCCAATGCTGAATAACAAGCTCACACAGAACCTGTCCAATGCTGAATAACAAGCTCACATAGAACCTGTCCAAATATGCTCCAACAAGCTCACTAAGAACTTGTCCAAATATCTCTAGCAAGCTCACCAAGAACTTGCAATCTACAAACTCACCAGAACTTGTCCAAATCTGCTCTAGCAAGCTCACCAAGAACTTGCCCAAATCTGCTCTAGCAAGCTCACCAAGAACTTGCCCAAAACTGCTCTACAAATCTGCCCCAAACTTTCCTCAAATTTGTCCCAACACTATCCTCAAATATATCCCAAAGGCCTTCTCAAAGGCTCAATCAATCATGCTCAAGTAGTACTCAAAATGAACTCAACAATGAATGGCAATCTCAACTCAAATCCACTTCATAGAAGCATAAAGAGAATTTTTAGAGACTCAATATGTTCTAATATCACTCTCAACCCAAATCAATCTCAACTCAACTCATAGAAGCATAAAGAGAATTTTTAGAGACTCAATATGTTCTAAACTCACTCTCAACTCAAATCAACCTCAACTCAATTCAAGTCAACCTCAACTCAACTCAAGTCTTATAGAACCATAAAGAGAATTGTTAGAGACTCAATATGTTCTAACCTCAATCTCAACTCAACATAGAATGATGGAATAGTTTGTTTCATAGAACTTGAACAATCACTTCACACATCACTTGACTAGGCTCAATCAACTCAACTCAACCAATCATCACAAGGGACAACTCTCTCTCACACAACCCTAGTCCAAGTATGTATCAACCAACTCAAATGTTTCCAACAATGCTCAACCACAAATCTCACATAACAATGATACTCATGTTCTTTTCTAACTCAAGTTCTTTCACAACCAATGGGCTTCAACCACTATGCTTATAACACAAGGTTTTAAACACAACTCTCAATTCAGAAAACCTTGATGCATTCAACCAACCACTTTCGAAAAGGAAACCACAAACAATCCTTTTCCCTCCAATGATATTTCAGAAATCAACCACCATAAACAATCAATAGGAGAATGTGCCCATACCTTTTATGAAGTGAAGAAACCCCTTTGGAAATCTGCCACACTCAACACACTTTGAAAAAGAGCACAACAACCTTCACTTTTGAACCCCTTTACAAAAATAGAAATATCTCTCTACATACACCTTATTTCTCCTTCTAAATGAGTTAGTCAAATAGCCCTCGAAATAAGCTTTCCAACGATATATAATATGATATACTTTTATAAAAGGAAAATACCAAAAATATCTTCTTTTCTAAAAGTGCTTTTAAACTTGCCTTCCAATAAAAAATCAAATCAACCCTCATCACCTTATTCCTCCAACATTAGGCAATAATAAAAAATTTATTAATAAAAATGTTACTTGCCTCTTAGAGGGAATCGAACCCTCGTCTCTGCCCAAACAATCCTCAACCGCGGTGCCAAAGACCATGCGAGCTACGCGCTCGCATAGGACGAAGAGCGCAGAATGCGCTTTTGTCCTTCTCCCCTTGCTCACGTCAACAAAAACGTGGGCCAATTCTCTTGCTCGAAACTCTAACCCATGGGAATCGAACCTCGTCTCTTTCACAAGCAAAAACCTTTGCACTCCCCTCGCTCGCCGTTGGACCACGCTACCACACGAATATTTTGACGCTTTTCGTCTTATCTCCTCTGCATTCGATTCCAAGGCTTTTGAAATAAAAGCCTTTGCATTTATATGCAACTTCCCTTTAATTTTGCAAACGTCGATGACGCTTTTAAATTAATTTATTTTTGATGATGACGTCGGCGCTGAGGTAATTTTAATTTTAAAATTTAAAATTAAATTTTAAATATTAAAATTTAAACCAAATATTCAAAATTGAATATCTCCATCTCCGGGGCACCTTTTTCGATGAAACGAAAAGCCAACCTGGGTTTTAAGAAAAACCCATTTCAAATCTGCCATCCATGGTTTTAAATAAAACCTTTTATTTTACCTACCTTGGTTTTCACAAAAACCCTGTATATATCCATGCTCTCCGAAATATGAATGCTTTGGTCATCAAAACTCAATGTTACCTTGTGACATTAATGTGACATCAATGACAACATAAAACAACTCAAATTGCCAACACTTACATGATCCAAATGATGTAATAAAATCTAACTCTAACATGGGTCACCTCTAGATAGTCATTGTCTTTAGGTCATCCACTATAAGATCATCATATTTGTAGGATCATCACTATAGATGCTTTCTCTATGAACCATATTCCAATATATGCTTGGGTCTTCTTTCTCTCTGTCTACTATGGGACCTCTTTCCATGGGTCTCCTTAATTTGCTTTTCAATTTCTTATAGACTACCTTCTATTCTGAATATATTCTTGGAATAGGTAAACTCAATCTATATTATACTTTTCCTGAGTTCATTCTTTCTCAAAATTCTAAAACTTAAGCTTCACTAGTTATTTTTCATCCTAGTGGTATTAATATTTATATTCACTAGTTTTTCCTTCAAATTAGTGGTAATATTTATCTTTTACAAATTTTAAGTTTTATGCAAGCAAACTTTGACTATACTTGGTTTTCTTCCATAGAAACCATACAGTATTCCTTTCATATTATCCCCTTCATCTATGTTCATCCATCCACAACCCACTTTTACTCTGTATTCTTTCTTTTATTTTTGTAGACAATTTTTTTGTGAATGATTATGTGCTCCACAAATTTTACAACTATGGAGATTCCAACATCTTTCTATGTACCACAATGACTACATCTATTTTTTGTTATTAAATTCCTTTGATCATTCTATCCTTTATTGCAATTGATTCTATCAATCCCTATCATAGATTTGATGTCACTATTTCCTATCATAAATTTAGTTCCTTGCTCATTATTGCTAGTCTGATCTGTATATCCAAGAACTTCACATTTTGGCCTTTTTTTTGGTACGATTGATTATTTCATTTCCTATTCATGTTTACCCAAAATTGTATCTTTATATCCCATTTTGTTCAACAAATTTGAACCAAATCCTTTAGTATACTTTTCAAAATAACCAAAGGTATCATTAGACTGATATTTATCAATATCAACACAACTCTAAGCATCACTACCTCTATCATCATTTGAATCCATATCAACATCAATTATGATAGCATAAGCCTTTTCTAAACAATCACGAATTGTATTCAAATCACTTGTATCACATATAACATCTATTTTTGTAACATGTTCTTCTATCTTTATCATGAATTCTAAATCACTAGTTTCATTGCTTGCATCACAATATTTCCTTTTATTTTGACAAGAATCATAATTTGCATCTTTTTCTTTTTGAAGAAGATCACTAGTATCACAACATGCATCAATCATCAATGGTTTTGATTCTATAGTATTGCAACATGAATCTATCATCATGGACCTTAAATCATTTGTATCACAAGAAGCATCTTTCATCACTGATTTGTTCTCTACTTCTTCAATGTTTTCTTGTTTTCTCATATTAGAAACATTAAGAGTGATAATTCCCTTGTAGATTATTTTCCATAGACTAATAGGTACAATAACACTATTTTCACAATAATCATTAGCATCATTAAGAACATATTGCATGCATTTTTGAAGCATTAGAAATTCTCCCTGTTCTACTTCACTGATAATATCAACAATTTCATTTTCCAAATTTGTTGTCATTTCTTCTTGCTTTCTATTCTTACCTTTTAGGACTTCATTAGAAAGTAATGCCATATACATTACATTTCCTATATCATTAGGTAATGTGAAAACATCTTTGGATTTTATTTCTGCTTCCTCAAGTTTTGAATCTAGATAATTTTCTAGCATTGCAAAACTTTCATTTTTGGCTTCTCTTAAACCCTCTTTTCTTCATTGATGTATTCTCTTGAATTTCAATTTTTTCTATCATCTTTTGTGTATGAAATTTTAATTTTTCCAACATTTTCTTAGTATTTTCTAGTGGATCATTTTCAATGTAGATTGTTCTTCTTCTTGGAAACACACGTCTTCTTCAATTGTTTTTAACAACTCATGTTTTAGTATTTCAACTTTTTGATCATTTGTATTATTTTTCATTTATTTTTTCTTTGCCATGTTCCTTTGAAGTAGACTACCTTATAAATACCTAATGTTTTAAATAATAATTTCAATATAATCTTCAAATTCTACTCTTTAAGGTGAATACCTTATATTTCCTAATGTTTGGATAATGCTCAAACAATAGTTTTGATAAAAGTTTCAATTCTTCAAATATCTAGGTGGAATTCCTTTTATCTCCCAAATTTCAATAATATGGTTTCTAAATTTCAAAAACCTAATTTGATGTTGAATTCCTTATGGATCCCAAATTAGAAATTTAGAAGTTTTGTAAAATGTATTTGCAAAATTATTATTCCTAATTCGATGTAGAAATATTATTCCTCCAAGTTAAATTATTTGCAAATATTTCTATTCAACTTGAATTTCAAATAATTCAAAAAAATTTCAAATTAAATTCTTCTCACTTTCAAATAATTTAATAAATATTCTAAGGTTATAATTCATCAATTAACTACCTTATTTCTTCAATAATATAATTAATCAATAATGAATTAGACTAATTATTTTCAAACCTTAGAGTAATCAAGTATTGTCCCTTATAACTCCTTAATATTTGAAAAATCAAATTAATTCAAAAAGTCATTACCTCCCTTGTATAATGTGTGTGCTATTTTTGGTCTTCCATGCTTTGACGCCTTCCTGCGCACTTTAGGCTTCTCTAATATGTGGTATTTTGTGCTCAAAAATATTGCTCCACTCTCTTCTCTAGATGTTTTTGATGCCTTGGAATGTGTGTGTCTTACATGCGTTAATGCCTTATTATAAAAATGTTTCACTGCCCAACAAACTGATTAGTATGCTTCAAGTGTGGCACTCTTTTCCTACATTTGGAAAAATGGCATTCCAAATTCCTCCTTTGCTCAAGAAGACATTATTTCCCTTCCATTTGACACTACATTCAACGTTCAACTTAGGTGTTTCAAACCTAGACTCATAGAAAGCTTCATCCAGGATCTAAAGATAAATCAATCCAATGCTACTAACAATGAAAATTAATAACAAAAATATCTTACAGGTAATATCTCACGAAATATAACACAAAGAAACACAATATACAAATATTACATTAATGATAAAACTTGCTTGCAATGCATGGAGATTTACCTCTAGTATATCCTTTTTCATGACTTTTTAGTTCTATTTATCTCGTATTATATCTAAGATATGCAACCTTTCATATTCCTCTAATAAAGACACAACTTTCAACTTGCCACATATCATGTGACTCTTCATACTCTCTTGACACTTTGCACTCTTTCTCATATTGCCACATATGCTATATTAAATATAAATCATCGACCAAACTAATATTGCAAGGGGGATCAAATAATGTAATATCTCTAACATTTAAATACAAATTTATCTTCTCTCTCTCTCTCTATATATATATGTATGTATATATAATATCATGGATTCCAAGGACACCCTTAAGCATAAATATTTATCTTCATCAAGCATATAAGTTACAAAAACTAAAGTTAGTATAGTCTCTTCTTTTTTCTTGTCTTTATTTTTTATTGCACTCTATTACTATGCATATTACATATTGTACTTCCATTTGCTTTACTTTTATTTCATACATATCAATTGCTTATTATTTACTTCCTCCTTTCTCCTTGCTATATTGTTTATCTTCTACCCCTACCTTACTCTTTTTCTCCTAGGTTTGTCCATACCTTAGATCTGATCATACCATACCTAATTAGAACCTTATAGTAATTACACCCTTTTGGAGTTTTACTTGGGTTTGGATTGATCTTTTGGCTTACCTAAATATTAGTCAAACATATTGGTGAACCCAACATGAATAAAAAGACTTCAAAGCCCTCAATGGGAATTATGCATAGAATGGAAGAGTAATGTGCTTAGGATGGTAAGCCTCCCAAGTAGATGCATCAAGAGGATATGGAATATAATAATGTGATACTTTAGACCTAGTAATAATGTAAGGTAGATTCTATTAGGAAGAGAAATTTTCTTTGTTCACACAAGTAATAGTTTTGATCATATTGTCATCTATTTTGAATAGGACACATTTGAGACATTGAAAATATACTTTCAACTTTTAGGATATGCATTAGGTTGGCAAATAGGGCTAAGAGATATTAGTCTAGGAGTGGATGCTAGGTATGCAAGTGATGATTTAGGGAAAGGAGTATGGTGAAGTGGGCTAGAATTATTAGGCTTAGGTGTTGGAGTTCTTTGATGTGCAAGATTAGGGTCTACCTCAAATGGGATATAGTTAAGAGAGTCATAGGATGAGGATATTTTGGTCTAACATATGTGGATCAATTAACACATTTTATTTTGATAGAAAATGGATGGTCCATAAAATGGTTGGTAGAAGAGTAGAAACCAATAGATAAATATTTTAAATTTGGCACTTAGCAAAAAAAATTGAGCATCATTATTATGACAAGATGAGTTAGAGCCTTTGTGAAACACTCTGGACTCTTTGGGAAGATCATTTATAATCAATTGAGGTGTTAGAATGCCTAATTTATCATCTTTAGTTGTTTTGTTCTTATGATAGTACTCTTTTTCTTTTTAAAATAATTCTAGATAGGTTTCATCATTAGCTAGCTTGGAATAGGTATAAGACTTTGGTTTGACTCATTTGGATTACTTTTGAGGGACAACATTTCAAGGTTTTTCACTCACATTATAAACACCCTAGCTTTGACCTTTATTTATTTTTTGGTAATTAAGGGTCATTTCATTAATACCGGGTTTTAAAGGTTAACCCAAAACCTATTACAAAATACAACCTTAAGCTGATGTGGATCCTTGCCTTGTTAAGGACTACCTGTCCTTTACTATTCCTTGCCTTTCTAAGCCCAAGAAACGAGTGGGCTTGATACCCCTTACCCATACTAATAGCCCAACCATCAAGCTGACAACATACCGTAAGAACACTATAGACCCCCAGACATCTTTCAAGACAATCTATAGAGCTATTAAGAATGATATCCCCACGAAGGACCCTTTCCTCAGTACAGACAGAAAACCAAAATTTGTCACGGATTGGAACAGAACAGGGCTGACAAGCCAAAATTCCTCTGTACCGGGCGGCTGGATGGAGGAAGCTAAGTTTCCTCCTCATCATCATCCTCGAGCTCCTCGACCTCCTCATCCTCCTCGTCTTCATCCGAGTCCTGGACAAGTTCAGCCGACTTTCCACCCTGATATCCTTCATTAAAAAATAGATTGGTGAGGGCTCCATGGAGCTCATTCATGTGCTGAATTATGTTGCCCGTAGTGTCCCCACCTCAGACTTCATTGGCGGTCATTTTGCATTACTTCTTCCACGTCACTGGGGACCCCTTGCTCCCACGTGACAAGTCCATCAGCGTCCACCCCTAAGTTGGCCAGCTTATCTACCGTTTTATTGCCTTCTCGAAACACGTGTTGTGCCAGCCTATCATTCCTAGCTTCAAAAAGGATCCTTGCCTCTTCTATGACTGATTTGATCCACCACGGAGGTTTTTTCCCATTGGTTAGGAGGTTTATAATGTTCATTGAGTCCCCTTCAACTATTAGTTTGCCTTCGATCTCTTGGGACATCTGCAACCCTCTCCATAGGGCTCTTGCTTCCGCCTCATTGTTGGTCTTTCTTCCAAGTTGTTCAGAAAATGCCAGCACCAAGTTTCCTTGGTGGTCGTGAACCACTCCTCCAACACCTGCTCTTCCAAGATTGTCCTTAGTTGCACCATCAAAATTGAGCTTGAACCAACCAACCGGGGCGGGGTCCACTTCACACCTATTCTAGGATTGGGCTTAATGACCAAGGGTTCCTCTTCCAAGGTAATATGTAGGGATTGAGCAAGTTATTTTTCCCAGGGATGGTTATATTGAGCTTCATAGGGGATGATACTGACATTTTCATGAGCAAAGGCAAGGATCTTGTTGGTAATGGTTACGGGATCATGGCTAGAACCCTTAAAGGCTCTGTGGTTTCTTTCTAACCAGACCTGCCACAGGAAATGGTGAAGGGAAATCTTCCACATGAACCTGAGCCTAAGGTTAGTAAAGGGGTTAGGCCATTGCTGGAAGAGGTCAATGATGGAGGCCGGTCTGACCCACGAAATGCTAAAATCTTGGAAAACCCCACCTAGAATATCATCTGCAATCGGACATTCAAGGAAGATATGGAGGGTGGATTCCCAGTTAGCCCTGCACAGATAACAATGATTAGCAATTATCATACCTTTCCTTAACATATTATCAATGGTGAGTATCCTCCCTTGGATCACCAACCATGAAAAAAAGGAGATTTTGGGGATGAGATTTTTGACCCACACCAACTGGGTCTGGAGGATGGGATCCTCAGGATCAATCATAAGCTTATAGGCATATTTGACAGTGAAATACCCGCTCTCGGTTGCAGCCCACGTTACATGGTCCTCTCCACTTCTCATGGGAATGAATTGTTGGTGCAGGATATTTTGGATCTCTTCTGACTCGGCTTCAAATCCCGGTATCCTGATTTGTTTCCATCTAAACCTTCCCCTATTCTGCATCATAAAATCAACCACTTTCCTTCCTATGAACTGATCAGTATAATCCTTGACCCTGGCTAGGTGTGGCAATTGAGAGAGAGCCTCCTCCCTGGCCCACCTATCATCCCAAAAGCTAATATTTTACCCATTCCCTAAGATCCATCTCAGCCCTTTATTGATGATATTTTTGCTGGTCAAGATTACCTTCCAAAAAGTTGATCCTCTATTTAGGATATTGTCCTTTAGAAAATCAATGCCTTGGAGGTATTTTCTTTTAATAATGGCAGTCCATTGGTTCTCCTCGTTGGTTATGAGATGCCACGCTTGCTTAGCTAGCAGTGTTGTGTTCAACTGAGATACTCTTCTCAGGCCTAACCCCCCATTCTCCTTAGGTCTGCATACCTTACTCCACCCAACTAGGTGTATTCTCTATTTTTCCTCCGACCCTGACTAGAGGAAGTTCTTTTGGAGTTGTTCAATATTTTGGTATACCTTAGTTGGGGCCTTAAAAATGGATAAAAAATACATGGGGATGCTCTGAAGGGAGGCCATAGTGAGGGTAGCTTTACCTGCCTGAGACAGAAAGAGCCCTTTCCAACCAACCAGTTTCTTTTGAATTCTTTCTACCACATTGTCCCACATTGATTTTCCTGGGGAGCCTGTAAACAGGGGAAGACCTAGGTAAGAAGTAGGGAGAGCAGCAATTGAACATCCCAAAATCCCAGCTATCCTGACCTACCTTGGAATGGGGGTGTTGAGGAAGTAAATTTTGCTCTTGAAGAAGTTCACCTTCTGCCCAATCGCCTCCTCATAAAGCTTTAGAATGCGCTTTATCCTTCTAGCTTCAACTACTGACACCTGGGTCAACATAAGGGTATCATCAACAAACTGTTGGTGGGTTACCGGATTGGTAAGGGAGGTGGCTTTAATCCCAGAAATCAGACCTGCATTGCAGGCCGCTTTGATAGTTCTTCCTAGAGCCTCCACCACAATAATGAACAACATTGGACTGATCGGATCCCCTTGTCTGAGGCCTCTAAGGCTTTGGAAATACCCTGTTGTCGTACCATTTACAAGGACAGAGAACCAAGGCTTGAGAATACATCCTTTGATAAGTCTTACCCACTGAGGATGGAAACCAAATTTTAGAAGAACTGCAATCAAGAAATCCCAGTTGATGCGGTCAAAGGCTTTATTCATGTCAAGCTTTAGGGCAAAGGTTGCCTTCTTAGTTTGGCTTGCAGTGTGAAGGGCTTCATGGACTGTAATCACCCCATCAAGAATCGATCTTCCCTGAACTGAGCTCCCTTGACAAGGATCAATCATAAGGGGCAAGATTCCTTTCATCCTATTAGCTATGGCTTTAGTAAGGATTTTGTAGGACACATTGCATAGACTGATTGGTCTAAAATCTGCCATCATTTCGAGGGTCGGGCCCTTAGGAATCAATGCAATGAAAGTAGAATTAAACCCTCTAGGGATGTGTTTTGAAGCCTGGAACTCCTTGACCATCGAGATTACATCCTCCCCAACAATGTCCCAAAAAACCTGGTAGAAACGAGGAGGGAATCCATCAGGACCTGGGGCCTTATCAGGTTCCATGTTGAACAAAGCATTTCTGATTTCCTCCTCTGTGAAGGGAGCTAGAAGTTTGGCATTAGTGGCCCCATCTATGACACTAGGTATGAATTGGAGGAGAGTCTCCTTGGCTTCCTCTTGGCATTGGGTTTCATCCCCGAGGAGGGAGCTGAAATAACTAACAACTTCTTCTCTGATCTCAATTAAATCCTGAGTTTTGGATCCATCAACTCTAGTCAGTTCTTTGATCTTATTATTACTTCTATTTCTCAGGGTAGTGATATGAAATTTTTTGAATTCGAGTCGCCATCCTTCAACCATAAAGCCCTGGATTTCTGCCTCCAATAGGTTTCCTCACAAGCCAGAATATTATGATATTCTGAAAGCTTAATTTGCTCCTCTGTTCTTATTGTTTCATCATAAGTACCATTTTGAATCCTGTTGTCAATAGCCTTCAGACTTTCTCCCACTTGTTTCTTGTTCTCAAACAGGTTCCCAAAAACATCCTTATTCCAGATTCTCAGGTTTTCCTTCACTGATTTCAACTTTTGGGCTAACTTAAAAGTTGAGCTGCCCTGAATGGGTTGTTGCCACCAGCTTTTGATTCTTTCCTTCAGGTCTGGATGTTTGATCCACATTGACTGAAAGTGAAAGGGTTTCTTAAAGGAGTTAGCTTGCGGGACCTCCAATAAAATGGGGTTATGATCTGACGCAATTTTGGGAAGAGCTTGCAGAGTGGAGTCTCCAAAAATTGTGACAACTTCTTTTGATAGAAAGAACCTGTCTAACCTTTCCTGAATAAGTTGGCTTCCTATCCTATGGTTGCTCCAAGTAAACTTAGCCCCTCTTAGCCTCACATCCATCAGCTCGTTAGAATTGACAAACTCATTAAATTCTTCCATGCTCCTTGTTGGAAGCCCAACCCCACCCTTTTTGTCTGAAGGGTATAAGGGAGTATTGAAATCTCCTGCTACCATCCAGGGAATATCATGAAAGACTGCGTTCAAGTGGCTCAGATATTCCCACAATGAGGTTCTTCCTTGAACTGAATTGGGTGCATACACATTTGACACAATCCACGATCTATTCTTGTCAATGTCATGAAAAAACACACTTAACACCCTGTCATCATCCTGAATAATGTTGCCTTCCACACTCCTAGAATCCCATAGCACCATGAGTCCTCCTGAAGCTCCTCTTGCCTACTTGAAAACCAAATCTCCTTGACTCCATATTTTTTTGCTGCTATTTTTGACTGGGCTTCATCTATTTTTGTTTCTTGTAAGAGAATAATGGTTGGGTTGTATTGCCTTCTTATTGAACTGACCACCCTGTGGGTCGGTGGGCCATTTAGGCCTCTCACATTCCATGAGAGTACCTTCATTTAGACTATTTGGGATTTTTTCCCCTCCCCCTTCCTTGGGGAGGTTTGCCTAATTTGTTATCATCTTGACCTGGGATAACCTGTTGTATCAGTGTTTTTTGTTTTCCACTTGCCACTTCGTTGTCAGTCCTCAATCTATTCTGTTCAGCATTAGACATCCTTCCCCTCTTTTTCTCACTATCGTAATCAATTGGGGATTTTGTTGTGCTTCTGGTCTATTTTGGGCTAAAATGAGGAGGTACAATCTGTTGAAGGACTGGACTAGAACACTCTTCTGGCCTGTTTGTTCCTACCATTTCAGTCCTTGATTCTAACTCTTCCGTCCTTATCCTATATTCTCCACAATTCTGCTGTGAACCTTCCTAAAAGTTTGTAGGGCTTTTGGTTATGATATTGGAAGGACCCGATTCCTTTGATCCTATCTCCTCCATCCTTTTCCTATATTCCTCAGGGGTGTGCTTTAATCCTTCCTGATGGTTTGGGAGTCTTTTAGTTTTGATGTTGGAAGGACCCGATATGGATGGGGATTCTAAAGTTTTTGGTAATTCAACCTGAAGGATTCCGTCCTCACCCATCTCCCCTTCTACCGTCAGGTCAGCAAGAACTTTAAACTTATTTGAACTCGGGATTCTAGAGCTTACCTGATTTTCCTGCTCGTTGGTGATTTGTTGCTTTCCTTTCTCCTGGGGTTGAGCCTGGTTGTCCTGCTCCTGGTAAATATTGTTGTTCTTGGCCGGCCTGAACCCTCCTCTACCTGTTGGTCCTCCCGTGGATTGGTTCCTGGGGAATGCTTTGCCATTTGTCCTTTTGCCTTCTGTCCTCTGAGCTTCTCTGCTAGCTGCTAGACTTGGACATTGATTTCGCAGGTGACCTTGAGTTTTGCATTCTATGCAAAATGTTGGCTTATTTTCATATTCCACCGGCTATTTTCTCAGATAATCTCCATAGCCCAGTTCTACGAAGGTTGGCAGTTCAGAATCTAAGTCTGCATTGACATAGATCCTTGCATGCATCATCCTTGTCCTTGCCAGGGTTGAATGGTCAATGGCAACCAACTCCCCAATGGCTCTGGCAATCCCTTGCAACCAGTACTCATTAAAAAACTGAGCGGGAAGGTTTGGCAGGTGGACCCAGATGGGAGCTATATTAATATTTTGTTTTTCGGGGTCAAAGTCCTCCCCCCATTTTTTGAGAAACAAGCTGCGTTTTCCTAAAAACCACGGTCCGCCTGTTAGAATGCGATTTGCATCCTCCTTGTTATTGAATCTTAAGATGAAAAAGCCCCTGGACAAAGCAACAATCTCCAGGTTCCCAGTTGTTCTCCATTTGGATAGCGCCCAGGAGCGTATAGTTTCTATATCCGGCCTTCCGCCCAGAAACTTGCCTACTAGTGAAAACTCCTCCAGGGATAAAAATGGACCCATAGCATTCGCAGGTGCCATAATCCGGTTGTTCTCAGGTATGAGGGGCGGGAGTGAATGAAAATCACTCTTTTTGCCTTTTAGGGTTTCTACAAAGGATAGACCTCTTCTGGGACCCGCAGTACTCTGCTGGGTCCATTTGTTCGGGTCTTTGTCAGGGGGTTCGGGTCCTCGTACCTTGTCAACTTGCTCGTGGATGGGCCCCTGACCCCTTCCAGAGATAGTCGACCTGCCTGCCTCTGGATCCTCACCTGTCGCCTGCTCGAGGTTCCCACCCGAAACCTTCGAACCTCCTTCTCTGCCTTCACTGTTCTTGCTACTCCGCTGCTCCATCTCCCCATGTGCTATTAATTTTAATTCTAGCTTTGACCTTTATTGACATCAAGAAAGTAAATGATATACATGTGTACAATAGTATAATTTACCTTTTCAACAAAGCATTTTGCAGTCATTTTCCATAGTATCTTGTTAGGAATGATCCAAAAATGGGTATTTGTATGTTTTAAGATTTTGATTAGTTGGATGTTAAAAATTATTAATCTTAGTGGTAAATTATTTAGATAAGGCATCACATATGGCTTTTTTCTTCATTTTTAAAGATATCAAAGATGATGTATTTACTAAAGATAGTATCACAAAAGAATTTCTTAAAATGATGACATGGTTGAAAGGAATGTTTAGGAATACCATGTAAAAAGCAAAATATCACGAAGTTGGATTGCTTAGGATTTTTTTTATAAATATAAGTGGATTTTCCAATCATTTAGGAATTGCCTTCTTGAGTTATTTCATGGTCATAGAAAATACACCTTCAAGATTATGGTGTTTGGTGAATTTTGCTTTCATTGTTCCTCTTGGAATTTCTTTATCAAGCAGATAGGATGATTTTCTTGATGGCCATTCATATCAGTTATAATGACATTCTTGAGTAATTAGATTTTTTTATTCTATCACTAGTAACACCTCTATTTTTTTTTCTTAGGCTATGGTTTTAGGGAATCATCTTATAGACTTATTCTAGTATTCATTCAATAATTTTTACATATAACATTGTATCAATCAGACTATTGAGGTTAAATTATAAATTGATATCCTTTATAATTTAAGGTAAGATTATTTTTGTGAACATCTATTTAAGGTTAGCATCATCTATGTTATGTTTTTTTGGTAGTGAAGGTCTTTCCATATTCTAATGAAGTCATCAATTGTCTCATGTGTCTCTTGTTTTTCCATGAGAAATTGGAAAATAATATAAGTAGGTGTTTTACCTTTGAATTTGGATGTAATAGTTGTCATCTTTGAACACACTTAGCCGTTCCAATTAGAAGGCCCACAAGCCAGGGGTGCTTATGATTCATGTAAAGTAAAATAGTAGGAAGTGTTATAGAAGAAAGACTACCCGTGGAGCAACCTCTATGGTTTTTAATCAAGGCTAGATCCTCATCTAAGTTAATCCTTGATGCATAATCACCTCCACGAGTTGAGTCTAGAGATTTTAAAAGGAAATAAATTGTAGTGAAAGTAAATACTTTGTATAAATTAAAACCTAA
This sequence comes from Wollemia nobilis, assembly GCA_028583015.1. Lineage (NCBI taxonomy): Eukaryota > Viridiplantae > Streptophyta > Pinopsida > Araucariales > Araucariaceae > Wollemia > Wollemia nobilis. The sequence goes on from JAQPPZ010003429.1 coordinate 2,416,442, forward strand.
GCTATGGGGGATGATGCACCAAGAATTAAAATCCCTACTTCTGATTGCAACAATTGGCCATAAATTAATATGAAATCCATTGAACTACAACTATAATGAACACAACCAAACAAAAACATTGCCAAGAATAAAAAACATATTAAATAAAGGAGGACAAATCAAAATTAGTCATAACTTTCATTAACATGCCAAAAATGTTACAAGACAATGAGGCCTTGAGGGTTTGATGTCCATTAGGTAGTAGGCCAAGGTTTAAGCTTCTATTATTACAATAAAAAAGAAGGGGATGAAAGGAAGAGCCCACAAGGCTAGGAACTAGGCAAGAGTAGACAACTCCCAATGCCTTTACAATAAAATTTGGGCCTATTTATAAGCTAGGAGGGTTCCTTCCCTTTAAAGTTCTATGTAGAAGGCCTACAAATTATCCTCTTCTTTGTAGCTGAATTCTATTTTGCATTATCAGTCAACAAATTCAAGGTCTCTAGATCTTGGGCCATTAATGCCTAATGACTTTCAAGCCTTCAAATGGTAGGATGCCATCATCATGTCTTGTTGCTTACTATGTTGGAATGGTTGCAAAATTAAGACTTTATCATATTTAATCTAGAATCTATTTTTGATTGATGTGGTGGATATGACATTCCTAATTGGTGCAGATAAACAAGGTAGTATCATGCATATGATGGGTGTTCATCGCATTGACATGCAGTTGGATCTGACAAAAAAGGCCATGATAGTCAATTTTTATAGCCAATGATAGGTTCTTCTCTTAAATAATCATTTTTTGCCTCCTTCCTTGCATGCATGACTACCATATATTTTTGGGTGAGGTGGAACCTCCTTCAGATAATGGTAGACCTCCTTCATCTAGGTGTTGGAACTTCTCTTCTTGATCTCTGATTGGTTGCCATGTGTCTGCATTTGAGTCTTATTAGGGCCTTTCTTTTCCTTATCATGCTATCTTTATCAGAAGTAACATGTAGACTATTGGATTAGAAATCAATGACCCACAAGCCTTAGTACCCTTAAAGTGGTTGGCATAGGGTAGGAGATGAATGTCAGCCATTGATAGATCTAATGATCAATGCAACTTCTTAGCCCATACATCCTTTTCTTGAAGCTCTTTTATTCTGACCAAAGGTGGATGATGCCTCCTAACTATCTTATTTTGTCTCAATCCACTATTGACTAAGTCTTCTTTGGGTGAAGTGAGGCTATAAGGAAATTTCCATACAACTTTGGTGGATCCTAGGGCCTTTTATTTGCTAAAAATGGATTGAACCCATATGTATTACCTTATCCTTGGGTGTAGAGTCAAAATTGGAAGTTGAATAAAAATTGTAAATGCAAGAGGTATAATATTGATTTCTTTTTAATATATTTTCAATGCTACTAGCCTACAAAATGAGTGTCAACTAGCATGGATTTTATACATGTAATAAAATTTCACTCTAGTGGGGAAATCATACTTCCAAAAGAAATTTTGATCAAAGCATATACCTAAAGCTATAATGAAGGGGTATAAGATCCCTACTACTTACAGAGTAGCTGAAGCCAAAAGACCATCCAAAATGCAACCAAGGAAGAACAACCACTGCCAACTAACATTGAGCCTAAAGCTCCCTCCACTCCTAGTCTTAACTGACCCACCATACAATGAATAACTAGTTATCAAGCCTTTTCAATGGTATCTAGAAGGGGTTTGGTTGAGATTAGTGGTCATGGAACCTTTTTTATGACAACTAATGGGACCCTACTTTCATAAAGATCCTATCCCATCTAGGATTCATGGGTTCCTCTCCTTCTCAGTAGAGGGGAATCATTGGATTGGCTTTTCACAAAATTCTTGGGTGCCTAGATGGAAGATGAAATTGGGGTAATTCAAAAAAACCTAGTTGAAATAAGACCATATAATATCCCCCTTCCTTAAGAAGAGCTTAAGGCTTTAAGGAATACCTGAAGCCTATAACTTTGGAGAACTCCAAGTGGCAAGGTCTTGGTTCTGCTCCATTGTTTCTTGGCTTCTATAAAGTCCACTTCAAATATCATGGTAAGGGACTAGTAGAGGGTATAAGAGGAGAAGGCCTCCCAGATATGCACCCATAATTCCTCATAGATGATAAAGGATGAGCCACTAATGATAAATACCCTCTTCCTATAAGTAGAAGGTAACACCCATGACCTTTGAGGGGTGCATTAAAAACATCATCACTGTGTAGACCTATCAACAAAATATGGAAGATTCAAGCTGACCACTAAAGCCACTAGAAAAACCCTCAACAACCATACATGAGGGATGACAATTTGATTTTGTTCCTAACATCCCACCACTGGATGCAATTCCTCAAGCAACAACTAAAGCATTAAAAGCAATAATATGGAGGATAGCCCAATGGGAAACACAAAACCCAAGGAATTAATTATGAATGATCATAAGGGTCTAATCATGAAGATCTCCAATGCAAAAAAAATGGTAAGGTAGGGTTAGGAACTAAATAAGATAGAAAGGAGAAAGAAAGGAAGAAAATAATATAGTATACATGATTTACCAAGTGTACAATAACACTAAAGCAAATGCAAGTACAAGTGCCCAATATGAAAGAGTAATAAAGTATGATATAGAAGAAAGAATAAAAAATAAGTGAGAGTACTAACCTTGGCATGTGTACCTTATATGCTTGATAAAAATGAATCTTGATGCTTGAGAGTGTCCTTAGAGTCTTCAATCCTTATACTTCCACCAACTGATTGATGAAGACATCTGACCAAGGTGACATTTTAGTAGGGACTTCTTGCTAGGAGAACTATATAATATTAGGAAAGAATAATTTGATTCTTCTTATAAGTTAAGTGTCATGATGTTGTTGTTCTTGTAGAGAAAGAGAATTAGATTAAGAGAGGTCCTTGTGTTTGGCCTTAAAATGAAAAAGAAAGAAAAAAACCATGAGGTATCTTCTCCTTATCTTATGAAGGAATAGATAATTTATTGAAGAACTCACTGGATATGTGGAAGGAATTTGTTAGAATATATGTTGAAAATACATAAAACCTACTATATATAGGAATTTGCTGTTTGATTTTATTTGAATTAGAGTATCAATAATTAGGTACTACTCTAATTGGTTGGGGAAAATTAGCTTGAATCAAGGTCAAAAATTATTTTTGAGATACTAAGAGGAGTTGACTATAGTTTTAATTTGAGAAAAAATTATGTTTTAGTGAGAGCATTGAACCATGATAGACAATGCTCTAAATTAATTCTTTCATGATTTGAATGATGCTATGGTTTGATAGACTAACACTCTTACTAGTAATGAAGGATTCCATGGATGGAATTGGCTATCCTAGGTAATCTAGTGAGCTTACAAGTATTCTAGGGGATGTGAACAATCCTACTACTTGTTGGCTTGGTTAGTGGGTAGTACCTATAGTTTTTATATGGTTTTTAACCTCAAAATGTAATTACCTAATCCACACACACGTATCACCAAGTATCCATCATCCAATATTGTTGTAGAGCCTAAAATTTGGTCCTCCTGTATACATCTTGCTCCTATGTGGTGATCATTTTTCCATTAAGTAAAGCAAGAATAAAGCATCTCAAGAAGAAAATAGATATGAAACTTGCAACATAGAAAAACTATACCATGACAAAAGTATCATGGGGTCTAGAGACCAACATGGATAAGTGAGAAAATGTGATTGAATATGAACTTGTAAGATGGAGTAGGTGGAGAATTTTATCATGGCATGAGAATGGGCATCTTAAGGAGACAAGTTTCCTAGGTTGATTGTTTGGTCGCTAGGTTGATTGTTGAGACAAGTAACTAGGTGTTGGGGATATCATTTGAAAATTTAAATTTTTTACTTGAATGCTCTAAAAGTGACTAGAGTGTTTGTTGATTATGACTAGACAAAAAAATAATTTAAGAATATAATGATTCTACTAATGTGGATGATGGGAGTCAAAGATAATTGTATTACCTTATTTGCACCTACCAACTAGAGGAGGATGTATTTTGGATGTAGGCCTTCTAATATTAAATTTTGAATTTTAACTCACTAGATAGGCTTAAAATTGCTTTGAAGAAATGCCTATAGAGTTAAATTTTGCATTTGGTTTAAAAATAGTTTGTTTAGGTGATGCTTTAAGTTCTTTTATAACCTAGGAAATGCATTAGAAAATTGATTCTTGGATGAAATTGAGTGTTAATTGTATGAGTAGAGTTATTTTCTTGTACATAGTAGAATTCCATGCTTTATTTATTAATTTTTCTTTCTAAGGTATAATTCAAGTTTTTATGTTGTTTTTTATGAGGGTGCAACTTCATGATAGGTGATGTTGTTGTCACCTATAAATTGTTGATATCCCAGGCAATTACTCTTGTGATTGTGATGGTTCTCTTGGCTAGGAAATGTTCTCAAATAGTGCTCTCTCTCTCTCTCTAAATAGAAGCAGCCTCATTTTAATGTATAGATGAGTTATATTTGTATTAAAATTCTAATTTTGATGATTTTTTATGTATTTTTTGATTGATGTATTCAATTTTAGTTGTGCTATAGGTGATTAGATGGTGGGAGGAGGTGGTAATGCTCTTGAGAGGGACCCTAGGAAGGTAGAAACACTACTATGAAGTGATAGGTATCATGCTTGGCTTGTAGAGGTATTGGAGGGATTGATAAATGATGATTGAGAGGCTTCAAAGAAATATGACTTGGTTGAGATTTATTTGAGGTCATGTGTATAACCATATAGTGATATTACAATATATTTTGAGGTAGTGGAAGCCTCAATTACCTTTAAATGGGTGTTTGGAGGGCAACACACAAGATTGAAATCTTATTGGAGGATGTGTAAGCACTATTAGGGGCACCCATCTTGGATATTCATGGAGTTATTTAGCAATATCCTTGTTCATGTGCCCCACTTATGTAACATACTCAATGGGGTAGGAGATGTATTTGAAGATAGTAGTGATGATAAAAAACGTGGGAGCATCTAGAATCTATATGTCCAAAAGGCCATTTTTGGGTTACTTTAGGATAGATTCCTTTATAACAAAACAACCAACCATTTCCCATTGTACATTAGTAGATGTGCATATATGGTCATTGATTAGGATGATAGATTTTCTTGGGGGATCATTTTGGTTAATATACACCATGAATTATTTACCATGCAATATATGGGACATGTGGACATAGGATCAATGATAATTTTGATGTGGTGGATCTACAATAGTTATGCTTACTTAGCCTTCCCTCCTCAGTTTTGTATTTTTCTTTGATAAGTCATATAAGAAGTTTACCATAATACCATTTGTAAAGAATTCCCAGTGTAAATTCTCAAATTATCCAAGTAGGATGCTCACATATATAAGAATGCTCAAATAGCTCCATAAAGGATAAATCGATAAGAATACATATAAAATGATAACGACTCTTTGATTAGGATCCATATATACAATATGATGATGGTGATTCTTTGATTGGGGTTCACATATATAAGATGATGCTAAGGGACACAATGCCCCTTATAAGAGTGAGGTTTGGAATAATTCCATGTATATAGATGATACAAGTAGCTATATATTGTCTTCCCATATAATTTTTCTCCTTCTTTCCTTTTACTATCAATTTTGCTTATATATTGATGTAACTATTTCTTGTTTTTTTAGTGCTTTTATTTTTATTTAATAGATGATATCATTGATTCCTTATTTATTTTGAAGATCTAATTTCCTAATAGAGTTGCATTGCCAACACTTATAGACTAGTTCTATAACTATTATGGGAGTGTTGTTGTCACTTTGTAGTTAGCCTAATGATAGTAGTAATCCATGAAGTTACATTGTAATCCCCCAAGGATAGAACCATATCCTCTATACGGATGGTGCAGTTGTTATAGATGATATTGAGAATATTTTTGTAGATTTTTTTAGGAAAGAGACAACCCATGGAAAATATAAACATATACTAAGACAATATTTTGATGATGCAAATATTTTTACTAAAAAATATAACTTTGGAATTTGTATATGTCAAATATTTGATTTTGATAACATTGACTTTTAGTTTTTTTATTTTATCTCGAGTTTTCATTAACAAGTAAAGATGATGACTTTTTTTTGCCTCAGGGCAATTTGTTAATGAAGATAAATCTAAAGTTATTTTTTCATTGCTCACCCAGAAAAGAGATGTTGATAATGGACATACTAGGATTCAAAAAAAATTCTCTCCCAATTAAATACCTGGGTGTTCCATTTTAATCTGGGTAGACAAAAGAAAGAGCATTGGGGATGGTTATTATAGAAAGTGAAGAATAAAATAGGTAGTTGGACCAACAAATGGCTTTCATCAGGAGGTTGAATAACTCTTATCAAAGCAGTATTTCAGTCTATACCAATATTTGTTTCAGTAGTGTTGAACATCCTCAAGTCAGTGCTCAATGAACTGGATAAAATTAGTCACAAATTTTTGTGGAGAGGTTCAAAAATGGAGAAGAAATGGGCCCTAGTAAAGTGGGAGACTCTATGTCTTCCTACTCATGAAGGGGGGTTAGGTCTCATATTGACAATCAAGAATAATAAGGCTTTGGCAGGAAAATTATATTGGAGATTAATTAGCCACCCCAATGCCTTATGGACAAAAAATATAAGAACCAAGTATGCATAAAATAAATATTTGTCTGACTTAATTCATCATCAATTACCTTCTAGAGGGTCTCAAATTTTAAAGATCTTAAAAATTGGAGAGAATTTGATAAAGAAAAAGTTCTTTTGGGTTACTCAAATTGGTCAAAAGATAAAATTTTGGTAGACTCTTGGGATGCGCACCTTCTATTGTCTATCCAACATTCGTAATTGAGGCCTATAATGGAGAAAATGCATAGTTAGAATTGGATAAAAGTTTCTAAATACTATACAGATCAGACAAGAAATGCTAAGGTGAAAAGGTGTTGGATCCTTGTAGAAGAGTGGCTAATACAAATTTTTGAAGCTCAAAAAAAGGATATTCATAGAATCCTTCAAATGAGATTGCCTTCATGGTCACAAGTTGAGGACTACATTGAATGGAATAGTTTAGGGTATGGTGAGTACATTGTTGTTGAAGGCTACTTAGCCTTAAGCCCTATTAATCCCCATTAGGATCAAGATCTTTTCAAGCAGTTATGGACTCAAAATTTATGGCCAAAAGTTATATTTTTTAGTTGGTTACTACTCCATAAAAGTGTTCTCATGGGGGAGCAGCTTATGAAAAAAGGTTTTAATGAACCCTTTCAATGTGTAATGTGCTGGGATAAAATTGAAACTATCAACCATTTGTTCATAGAGTGCCCCATAGCTGCATTATTATGGAAGATGATGGTGTCCCTTCTAAATTTAAGATGGTCCAATGATCAATCCATAGAATAACTATGGAGATATTGGAGCAAACAAGAAGGAAAATACTGGTATGTGAACCAGATAGTTTGGACAGGTATGACTATTCTTCCCTAGAACATATGGAAGGAGTGAAACAAACAAATATTTCAACAAGAAAGTAGGGACATCCACTATGTCCAAAAAAATACCATAAAAAATGTGATAGAGACTGTCTAGTATTTATTAATTCATCCTCACAATTCAAATCAACTATGGGAACAAATTATGGCTTTATTAAATATAAGAAATGGATTAGCCCAACATAAAATAAATAAAGTGACCAACCAAATGATGCATAGAACTCAGTAATGGCAGCCTCCCCCACAAGAATTCATAAAAATTAATACAGATGGAGCATCTAGAGGAAATCCTAGAAGAGCTAGTATAGAAGGGATAGGTAGATTGGAGGATGGTACTCCAATTTTTACTTTTGAATTTTTTTTAGGAATTCTATCCAATAACTTAGCAGAAGGGTAGGGTATTTTGAGAGGTTTGCAGGAGGCTCTTAACACAGGGTGGAGAAGGGTGATTGTAGAATCAGACTTTCAAGTTATGATCAATTACCTAAATTCAACTTCAGGGTCTAAGAATATTGATTGGAGAATCCAAAAGATTATAGATAAGATTAGGTTAATCATAAACAACTTTAAAGAGGTTTTTTTCAATCATGTGCCTCGAGAACATAAAAAATGGCAGATGCTATGTCAAATTGTGTTATTGACAAAGTAAATTTTAAGTGCTATGGATATCCTCCTAGGTGGTGGCCATAACAAATGAGGACTGATCTTCTCCTTGTTCAGTCTCTTGATGGCAATGCAAAAAGCTATGTTTAAATTGACCCCTATTGTGGTTTTGCATTTATTGTTATATTTTCTATCTGGGTGCTATTCTTCAACTAGAGATTGTCATGGGAGTTTTCAATAGCTCCACTGGCTTAGTTGGTTTTGGGTGTTTTTGTGTTTGTTAGTGTTGTTTCTAATTATTGTTGTTGTTTTTGTATGTTTGTGTTTTTGTGTGTGAGTGTTTTCTATGTTTTTGTTTTTGTTTGTTGTTGGTTGCTTTTTTATGTTTTCTTTTTATTTTTTAGGTTTTGGCTATTTTTATTTTTATTTTGTTTTTGTTGGTTGGGTCTTTGTAACATTTTGTTGTTTTTGTTATGTTTGTGTTTTGTTATGTTGTTCTTGTGTTTTTTTTATGGGTTTCATGTTTTTTTTGTGTGCCTGTTTGGTTGCACTTTTTCTTTTCGACACACTCAAGGAGCATATTTTTATTTTCCTTATTGTGTGATTCTGTTTGTGCGTTCTTGTTTTTATTGTTTTATATTTTCTCCTTGAGTATGTCAAAGGTGGTAGGCCAAGTGCGAGCCCTAGGTAATTTTGGTGGAAGAGATACCCCTGCCTCCTTGGGTCTTACTTGAAAGTGGCATCCCTTCTAGGATGTTTTCCACAAAAAAAATATGATGACTTTTGTAAATAGAAGAGGGTTCATATATTCATCTTACACCTTAGCAACCCTTTCTAGTAGTGCCTAAAGTATGACTTAGGTGTGTGTTGTGAAAAAGAAAGATATATGAGGTACAATAGTGGGCAAGACCCACTTGGAAAATTATTTTTAATAATGGGCTCTTCACACTTGGTCTTAGGAAGACAATATATGGATAGAAAAGAGAATCAAAATGCAAGTATGGATACAATATGATATATATATATAGTCCTAATATACTAACCTTGTGTAAGAGGAAGGGGTTGGGATTTTTCCTAATAGGTATTACCAAGTGGAAGACCTTTTGAGGAACTTAAACCTAATCTAAATACTTGAAAAATATATCAACAAACTAAGATAACCATGATTCCTAACACCTTGAAAAAAAATCCTAATGATAATCATACATTTAGGCTATTCTCTAAGAGTGAATAAGAGAGATGCTTTATGAAGATATAAAGCCAACATGCCAACACACAACCAAATAATCATCAACATATAACATCACAATAAAGGGTAACTCAATAAAATTCCAATACCAATTTATAAAAAAAATCTTAATAACATTGCTATTAATGAAGTGAGAACAACAAAATATAGTATACTCACATTCTCAAAATAATTTTTGGCAAATGGATCATACAAATGCACAAAAAATAAAAAATTTAGGATTAGAAAAGTGGATGATATTAACAATCAAATTCAAGCTATGAAAATCTAATGAGCATATCAATGATCTCAACAAAAAGAAAAATTTCAAGTATACCCAAGGGTACAAATGTACCCATAGGGTAAATTCAAATAATTATCCTTCCTCCACTCATGACAAGGAAATAATACAATGTAGCCTAAGTAAAAATTCCTAAGCTTATCAAGTGGTCTAATGAAACTATAACACCTCACCTAGCTAACTATCTTACCTTTAACATTTGCCTTGTCATATGATAAAAATAATACAATCAAAGATTTCCTTAGTGTTTATGAGGCCTGGAAATGCCTCCATCATAGCATGTTTTGAACAACTAAAACTTGCCTAAAACTCTATGATTTACTTTATATACTAGTTAAGTTGATCTAATATGTTGTGTATTAATTGTTTGCATGATTGATGTGTTTGGAATATTATATGCTGATTTTTACAGTTTTTGTGTAGTTTTATGTCACTTTGCCATGACTCGTTACATAAGGGATATGCTTAGGCTGATAGCAACACTTTACTATTCTTATTTTGATGTTTCTCAAGCATTAATTTCTTTGAATTTAGCAAATAGTGCAAAGAACTGGTTTTCCTGTGTAAATTCCAGCCAACTACCAATGAATGGCAAGGCATGGAATTCACACATGAAGAGGAATGAAGGCTATTGCAATATGATCCTGAGGACTAATCCACCTGAGAAATGCAGCTGAAATCAATTGAAGAGTACATAGTTGGTCATTCCGAAGATCTTCGGATTGAGAAATACAGTCTCTTCGGATTGAGCGAATATCTTCGGATTGAGCCACTTAGCTCCGGATTGAGAACATAAAGCACTTTTTGACCTGTTGACTAATTTTTGATGATGGAAAAAGGGAAAGAAGGCTGAGGAGGTTAAAGGAAAATATCTCCCATATAAATTTGTCATCCTTGCCATCCAAAGCCACAATTTATGGAAAAGATCCTCTTCTAGGATAAACCCAGGGAATACTATAGAATAACAGGAATTGATTTGTAGAGTATATTTTCTATTGTAATTAGATTTTAGGCATCTATAAAAGATAGCTCCCATCTAGGTTGAGCTAATAATAATAATAATAGAAATAGTAGTAGAGAAAATATAGATAGAGAATAAGTGAGAAAACTGAAACTATTACAGTTTTGTAACAGGTTTTAGCAAAATTTGTAATCATGTTCTGAATCAATAAAGTACAAGTTTTTCTATTCATTCTATTATGTTTGAGTGTGAGTAATATTTAGAGAGAGAGGAACTCATACCTTCTTCTAGAAAAGGAGGCTGGCCACTTCCAGACCTAGGAGGAGGACTAACAAATAAGTTTTGTTCTGATTTTGTTATAGTAGAATAAGTTGTGAAACTTGTCAATTTCATTCTTTTGTAGTAGTTAACATCCATTTCAGTCCTAATAATTTATTTTCTATTCAAGATACTTTTGTGATGTGATTAGCAGTAGATCTGATTAGTCTTTTTGCTTTCCAACAACTTTCCAATTTACTACAATTTCCATTTCCAACAATTTACAATTTTTTACAATTTTCCTACATTATTGTTTTTGTTGTCAACCCTTACACATAAGATTGACAACCTTCTATTACAGAGTATTGATAGGACTTAATTTTAGTTTTCATTATTGCAAGAGTAAATAGACTTTCATTTTGCAACTGTAATTAGGTTTCCAATTCTACAACTGTAACTAGGGTTTTAATTCTGCAATTTAATCAGATTTCATTCTTGCAACTATAACTAAGGTTTCATTTCTATAATCAACAATTAGTCTTCATTATTGCAATTATATTAAAGTTCAATTTATGCAATTTAGAGGTAGAAGAGACCTAAAAACCCCCACACAATCAGTTCCACCAATAAGACTTGTTGCTCCCAATTGACCTTAAATTATAGCCCTATTCACTCCTTTCGCAGATAGCCTTGTACACTGCCCTGGATTGACAAATTCATTGAGAATTAATGATGTGCTTAATGACAACCCATCATTTTGGCACCATTAGGGAGAGTGTTGTTAGAAGGTGTCAACAGTTCAATAGTTATTAATTAGACTGAGTTGTGAAAATTTAGGGTAAAATCTGAATATAACAATTGGTTAAGTAACAATTATTGACTTATAATTTATGTCATTAAGGAGTAGGCATGAATGAGTAGGCCTAGGGATGAAGAAGGCAAAATTATCCAAAGATATCCCTGGATTATTCCATTAAGAAGATCTTCATGCCTAAGGGGTGAATCACCTATGTTTGAACTACCAAAAAAACTAAAACAAAAACCACCAGCTTCATCATCATCAAAATCTCCTGAGCAAGAAAAATTACTAGACTCATTATCAACAGAAGGTTTTGGACCTCTTGAGAAAGAAATTTGGATAGGTTTAACTATTTCTGAAGAACAAGAAATTATGGCAGAAAGAGGTAATCCAGATGGGGATGACCAACATGGTCGTGTCCATAAAAATAAAGATGATCAAGATGTGCTCCAACCTCCTAGAACATTTGAATATCCTATTCTTCTAAATCCCACATAGAACTCTCCCATGAAAACAATCTCACCTTCAGTGCTTCCAACCTTCCGAGGTGTTGCATCTGAAGATCCTGATCAGTTCCTATTTGAGTTCAAAGTAGTGTGTCAAACCTATGACTATATAAATGATAATCAAAAACTCAAGGTTTTTCCTTCAACACTCAAGGACTCAACATTACGCTGGTTCATGAGCTTACAACCAGATTCCATCCAAACCTAGGATCAAATGGAGACTATGTTTTTAGACAAGTATCAAGAGTATTGTCGAGTAAGGAACAGGAAAGATGAGTTGTTCAGAATTAAACAAGAAGATGATGAAACATTAGAAGATTACCTTGATAGATTTGTGTTTATTCAAAGAAGGTGTGGACTAGGAGAACCAGAATTGTGCAAAACCATTTTTCTAAGAGGATTACAAGATGAATCCAGAGAGGTATTAGATTTGATGGGAAATGGGGATGTAAGTACTCATAATATGGATGAGATTGTGGATATTTGCAGAAATTACTCTCGCACTAGGCAGAAAAGAAAGAAAAAGAGTACAAATGGCACTGATGTGAAGGACCTAATAGAGGAACTTGCAAATTTTAAGACTGATATCCTGGTACAATTAAACACAACTCTAGGAGAAATGTCTGCTAAAGCAAAAACCATAGAACCTTTAGCAATTTATTGCCCAAGATGCAGGAATAAACATGCCTTACAGGAATGTCCTCTAAACAAAACATCCATTTCAGCCATTTGTAGTATTTGCTCAAAAGGACATTTGACTGACAAATGTCATCTGCTACCACAACTAAAAACTGTCCTAGAAACTCAAATAGAAGAACTCAATTATGTGGGACCAAGACAAGGGGGAAACTTTCAACAGTATCAAAATACCCCTCATTTTCCTACAAATTGGGGAAACAACCATGGAAACATGTCTTGGGGACAGTCAAAACCACCCCAACGTCCTTGGAATTATTCTCAATGGAAAAATTCTCAAGAATGGCCATAGACAAGTTGGAATAATCCATCCTAGAATCAAAACTAGAATAACCCATCATGGAATCAAAATAACCCACCATGGACTCAGAATCAAAGTAATCCATCTTGGATGCAAAATCAATAGTAATAGGGTCAACAATACCAGTCCTATCCAAGGCAACAAAGAAATCAAGGTCAAACTCAGAATTTGTTACTTGCACCAAATCAAAATTTTCAAGGAAAACCAAATCAACAAATGCAATAGGTGAAACAACCTCAATTACCAGCTCAACCTGTAATAAATCCAAATAACATAAGGTAGACAACTCCTGCCTATATGGCTGATTCTAAAGGAAATTTAGATATGCAAATTCTGGATTGTAGCAACATACAACTACGTTCAGGGAAAGTTTTACCTGAACCTATTATAATTGAAGTGAAAGAAGATGAAATTCAAGAACCTATTGAACCAAGCAAAGTCAAACCAACAATCAAAAAGAAGAAGAAAAATAGAACCACAGGCAGAACAATTACCTTCATCAGGGATAATTCCATACCCTGAGAGACTTAACACTACAACAAAAAATTTTGAATCAGAGTTAGTGAAAGAACTCAAAAAATTAACCATATCACTGCCCTTATTGCAAGCCATTAAGGATATACCTATGATTAAAATAACTATCCGATATTTGTGCAACAGAAGAGCAGGAAGAAAAAAGAAAGCATTTCCTAAAACTGTTCATGTTGAAGGAAAGATAGTTGATCTCTTGTCAGGAAAACTAGTACCTCCAAAGTATAGTGACCCAGGAAGTCCAGTTATCATAGTGATCATAAGCTCAGTACCAATATCAAACGTCTTAGTTGATCTAGGAGCTGCAATAAATATCATGACCAAGGATACAATGGAACAATTACAGCTCAAACATCTCAGCCCCACATTCATAGTTTTAGAAATGGCTGATAGGTCAGTTGCAAAACTTGAAGGTATCATTGAAGATGTCCCTATAGAAGTTTCTTCTTGGGAATACCCTATAGATTTTTTGGTTTTACAGCCAAGAAACTCAGCACATGGCTATCCCATTATCCTAGGAAGACCTTGGCTTGCAACTGCAACAACCTTTATAGACTAGATCTAGAAAAATGACAATTTCAAATGGTATTGACCTAAAATAGATTTCTCTATATCCTCCTGCAAGACCTTTAAGCAATTTCATAGGTCAGTTATGGTTTCCTGACTCAGATGAAGAACCAGAAGAGGTTATTTCCACACTAGCCACCTTGGTAGTAAGGGAACACACAGAAGACCTCCATGACACAAAAATTTTAGAAAATGAAATAGTCCTAATGAATGTTCTGCATGAACAAGGGTTAGAAGAGGAAGCAACCAATATCAATCAATTGCTAGTGAGAGAAGAAGGTCAAAGTTCTGAAGAAAGGCCATCTATACCATCACAGGAAACATCTGTTTCACTACCACATGGGTGGCACCATCACTTGATCTTCCCTTCTCATTGTTCCATACAGGATATGCTTCCATCAGAAATCAATGAGACAGAAACTTCTTATGTCCTCCCATCTCATCATTGTCCTCTTAATTCCCTAGTCAACAATTGTGAAGAAGTAAATTCAGTCCTTCCAAATACAAAACAAATAGAAGTCCAGCCAGGAAATTTTTGAACATAAATAGCCAACTTACTAGGGAAGAGGAAGAAAAATTGATAGCTATTTTGCAGAAGCATATCCATGCTTTTGCTTGGGATTACAAAGATATGTCAAGGATTCACCCTGATGTATGTACTCATAGAATTTATACTGAAGATGTCAAGCCTGTAAGACAGCCTCAGAGAAGACTGAATCCTGCCTTGAGGGATATTGTGAAAGAAGAAATTGAAAAACTTCTAGAAGTAGGATTCATTTACCCAATTTTTGATAGCCGATGGGTCTCTCCATTGGTTATAGTGCCTAAGAAAAATGGAAAAATGAGAGTATGTATAGACTATAGAGAACTGAACAAAGTGACATACAAAGATCATTTTCCATTGCCATTCATAGATCAGGTGTTAGATACTCTTGCTGGAAAGAAATATTTTTGTTTTCTTGATGGATTTAGTGGATATAATCAAATTCAGGTTGCACTTGAAGATCAAGAGAAAACAACCTTTACCTATCCATGGGGAACATTTGCCTATAGGGTCTTACCTTTTGGTTTGTGTAATGCCCCAACAACATTTCAGCGAGTAGTGTTAGCCATATTTTTTGATCTGACTACCAACAATGTTGAAATATACATGGATGATTTCACAGTCTATGGACAGACTTTTGACTTTACATTGGAACACCTTGATAAAGTTTTAACTCATTGTGAAACCTACCAGTTATCCTTAAATCCAGACAAATGTTTTATGATGATGGAGGAAGGAATAGTTCTTGGTCATCACATCTCTCCTCAAGGGATCCAAGTTGATCCAAAGAAGGTGGAAATTATCAAGAACCTTCTCCCTCCTAAAACTCAGACTGATGTCAGAAGCTTCCTAGGACACATTGGTTTTTACCGCAGGTTTATTCCCAGCTTTAGCACAATAGGCCATCCCATGTTTGCCCTATTGACTAAAGATTCTGAATTCTCCTAGACTGCAAAGTGTCAGGAATCATTTGAAGCTCTGAAAGAAAAATTAGTAACTCCACCTATGTTAAGAGGACCTAACTGGACATTACCATTCCACATACAGACTGATGCTTCCAATACTGCAATTGGAGCAGCATTGGGACAAATCGACAATGGTGAACACTATGCTATCTACTACATTAGCAAGAACTTGACAGGAGCTAAAAAAATTATACCACAACTGAGAAAGAATTCTTGGTAGTAATCTATGCCATCAATAAATTCAGGCATTACATCACAGGTTATCAAATATTCATTCACACAGATCACACAACCATTAAATATTTGATGAATAAGCCTATGGTGAGTGCAAGGATTATCCATTGGTTACTATTGCTGCAGTAATTTGATATCACAATAATCAATAAACTAGGAAAAGCTAATGTTGTAGCAGATTTTTTGTCCAGGTTGCAGAACACAGAGGAAGGGGAATTAGTGGAGGACACTTTTCTTGATGAAAAATTATTTGCTATATCTGTCCAATCACCTTGGTTTGCAGATATAGCCAACTATTTGGTCATAGGGAAAGTTCCCCCACATTTTACTTCCAAACAAAGAAAACAATTGATCAAACAGAGCTCTTCTTTTGAATGGATTCAAGGTATGCTTTTCAAGAGTAGTCCTGACCATGTGTTACGTAGGTGCATCCGAAAGGATGAGGTATATGATATCCTTAGGGCTTGTCATGATGAACCCTCCGGTGGACACTATTCTGTAAAAAGCACAATTAGGAAAATTTTAGGAACAGGATATTATTGGCCATCTCTTCACAAGGATGTGAAAAAGTACATCAGGCATTGTGATGCATGCCAAAGAATGGGGAAACCCACTCACACAAATGAAATGCCACTACAGCCTCAAGTGGTTTTAGAACCATTTGAGAGGTGGGGGCTTGATTTTGTGGGACCTATTGATCCACCTTCTCAAGGAAAGGTGCATATTCTAGTATGCACTGATTACCTGACAAAGTGGGTAGAGGTGCATGCTTTCAAACATGCTCATGAAGAGAAGGTCATTGATTTCTTGTATAACCAAAATTTTTAGAGATTTGGAGCTCCACGGTCTATCACCACAGACCAAGGACCCCAATTTGCATCTAAAGTTATTGAGGCTTTTACAGAGTTGTATGAAATCAAACATAGGAAATCATCACCTTACCACCCACAAGCAAATGGCCAAGTTGAGGTAACAAATAGAGAATTGGAATGGATCTTGATGAAAATAGTAGTTGTTCATAGGAGAAACTGGCTAGATAAATTACCTAAAGCAGTTTGGGCTTACAATACTACTTGGAAATCCACTACTGGATTCACACCTTATGAACTAGTTTTTGGTAAAAAGCCCCTCCTACCTATTGAATTTGAGCTACTAACATTACGCACAACATTGGAAATTGGAATTGAATTGTCACAGGCACAGGCGGACAGGATTCTACAGTTGAATGCATTGGATGAACTTCGATTGGATGCTCTACACCAAACTAAAGTAATTCAAGAGCAGAGGAAGTTGTGGCATGATGGCCACCTACAACAGAGAAAATTTTAGCAAGGAGATTGGGCTTTGCTATTTGATTCTCGCTATGTGGACTTCCCTAGAAAACTAAGGACTAGATGGCTTGGACCATACCAGATTGAAGAAGTATTTGACAATGGAGCAGCTCGCCTCTCTCCCATTGATGATTCATGAAGAAAGTTGGTAGTGAATGGACATCGCCTTCGAGTGTACCATACACCTCTGACTAAGGAGGAGTTCTTGCAACAACTTGATAGCTTGGATGCACAATAGGTAGAAGAGATTCCCTCTTCCACCACAATTGCCACAGATTGAGCATAATCATGGATTTCAAGAAAATAAAAAATAAAAAAAAAAAATCAAAAACAAAAAGATGAATAAATTCTAGTTGTGAATTCCTTCATGGGCATAATCAGAATAAAAAAAAAAAAAAAAGAGAGAAAAATGAATAACTCAGCAGTGAAAACCTTTTTCTAAGGCACTACTGAGTTGGTATGCATGAAAACCAATTTTCTAGCATGCATAACCTTGAAAACTTTTGAGTCACCATTGTACAAATTCACCAACTACATTTATTTTTGAAGTATTGCAGTAAGCCTCAATAGAGCATCAACAAAAGCAGTCATCTTTCAAAAACTTGCATTAACTTGTTTTAACCAGGTATATGTTTCTTGCACTTTTCTCATTGTAAATATTTGATATATAGTATATGACAATTAACCATTAGTATAAAAGTGTTCATAAGAGTTGGCATAAGCAAAACATGTTTTAAAAGAAGAATGTTGGTTTCTATTGTATCTTCAGAATGACTACTGCATTGTATCTACGGAATGACTATTGCATTGTATCTTCGAAATGAAGCTTTGTCTTCGGATTAAAAATTGTCTTCGAATGACAAGTCTAGTCCCTTGTCTTCGGATTGAAAATTATCTTCGAATGACAAGTCCAACCTTGTCTTCGGATTGAAAATTGTCTTCGAAATGACAAGTCCACCTTGTCTTCGATTAAAACTATCTTGAATGACAAGTCCTTTTCTTATAAAAATTTATCTTCGAAATGAAATTTAATCTTTGGAATGAGCACTTAATGTTATGTTTCCACGTGGCATCCAAGGAGGGAGAAAAGACACGATCAACAAAATTTTTGACTCCATGTGATCATTGACACATGTCAACTGGTTCACGATGAGATTTATCTCATCTCGAGGAAGTACGAAATCATGGGGAAAATAACTAATAATGTGCCACCACCATTCATTGTTGATAACCATGCATGTGGGAAAATCATGCACAGATCGGATGAGCTAAGGAGATTTGATGGCAAGGACGTCTGTCCAATGATTGATGGATAGGTGTCCAAGTCAAAAATAGGGAAGCGTGCCACTCTTCATTTCAAAGAAGTAATCACTGATGCAACATGATTACAAGAATTTATTTCTGAAGAAGAACAGAACATTGCAAATCCAAAGAGAAAACCCTATAATTCTATAGAAACCAGAAACTAGTGACCTAGCGGACGACTGTAGCAGCAGAGGTGAGCAGTATTTTTAGCACAACAAGAACAAAAAAATGGGATGAAAGATAAAAATGGAACCAACAGATACTACCATCCTTCGAGAGATTCCAGAAGTGTTGCAAATTTTTGAAGATGGAGGGTTTATGCCATTTTTAGACAAATTCGATGGAAGCTCTGAATATTTGGCTACCGAATTTTCCCGCACATTCAGAAACAATAGGGTGCACATCAACGACATGAGAATTGAGGTAACCCCTGAAGTTCTTAGTCAAATTACTGAACTTCCATTAGAGGGTCTTCAAATTTCTAGAACTGGCAAGAATACACTAGCAAACATAGTTAGTCAATTTCTAGAAGAAGATGATAAAGAACCAGAATACTTGATAAATAACATGTGTAAGGGTGTAAAGAGGACCATCTTGCAAAAACCCTAGGATGAAGTAGCCACATGGGTAATCAAGTTTTTAACCTGTGAAGGGCAGTATGTAGTTTTATCAGGGCATCATTTTAAAATTTTGAACCACCTTAGACATGGTAGGCAACAACCTGAGGTTAGGGTAAATCTTCCCCTATATCTGCACCAAGAGCTACAAAACATGGCAAAATGCTATCAAGAGGGAAAAGGGAGCCCTCACCACCATGGTCTTATCAAATTGGTCTACAAGCATCATTTCAGAGGAAACCTAAGAAGCTTTGATAGGTTTTACTCTACTCTGACTGATGTAGTCTTCAAAAAAGAGGATGAGGAGGAAGACAGACAAATGCTATTGTAGAGGAGGAAATAGATGCTGCTATAGATATTGCTACAAAAGCAACAGAGTACCTTTCCCTAGAACCTTCAACCTCACAAACTAAGAGAGGGTCTAGAACTGCAACAAAAAGGAAAATAGAAGAGGGTCCATTTTTCTGAGAATATTGTTGATCTGACAGAACAGGGGAGTGAAGTTCCCAAAAAACTAGAGAAGAGACAGAAGTGGAAGTAGAGGAAATTCCACCAGAACCTGATACAATTCCTACAACCCCTATTGACACAAGAAAATAGAGTAAGAAGAGAAAGTATACACCAAGAACCAGGAGGTCTACAAGACTCCACCTGAAAGAAATAGAAAAATAGATGATTGAAGAGGAAAACAACCAAGGCAGTCCTGATGTCACAGAAATACAACCAACCACTATAAATACCACCTTGGAGGATTTTTTAGAATTTCCTAAATAGTTGGTTGAGGAAGAGTCTAGACAAGACAATTTTGAAATTGATGCAAACTTGGATGCAATCATAGATAACCTTATGGAACCTTCTAAACAGGACCGAACAATTGAAACAGAAAGTGAGATAATGGTTGAGCAACAAACTATAGATAATTTGTCTACATCAGATTCTGAATCAGAAGAAGAGGAGGTGGACATTGCAGAACAGTTGAGAGCAGCCAAGAGTGTGATTAAAACACAAACCAGATGGGTTGAGGAGAAGGAAAATATCATTGAAAAACATGAAAAAAGAATTGCAGAGTTGCAGTAGGAAGTGGAGGAACTAAAGAGCAGACTATTACAATTTGAAAAATAGTCAACTACAATAGATAATGAGGAAGAGTTGGCTCAATTACTGCTTGGATTATCTAGGGCAGATAATTCTTCCCCCTTGATAGAGGTATATTTGGATGAAAACACAAGAGCTCATTCTGAAGCAGTGCCCTTCCATTTCGAAGCAACACCTTCTCAATCCGGAGATGCTCCAGAATCGATCAAGAGCCCAGAAAAGAATATCTATGGAGAGTCACAATAGTTATGTCTACAAGAAACACCAACACAGGAGCATTTTGAATAACAAAATGTAAATAATCAAGTAAGTGCTCCTCTGAATAAGATTTATGTAGAAGTAGGGATACAAGTAGAATTGTTGTCAGATGTCCAACCAATGGAAGTAGAAAAAAGGGATACAAGTAGAATTGCTATCAGATGTCCAACTAGTAGAAGTGGTAGAAAAAGGGTATAGGTGGAACTATTGCCTAAGTTTCAACCTATAATTAGACCACCCAATACTGTATCCCTAGAGCAGTATAATACAGACATTGCTAACTGGATGATCAAATATGAAAATCTTGCCACACAGGTTGAGAAATTGAAACTGGTAGGAAAATAGCTAGAGACAAAGGACACAAAAATCAGTGCATTGAATGAAAAAGTAACTGACCTGTGTCAAATTGCTGAATTTTTGGTTCAATTCAGAAGACCTGCCAGGTTTTATAGTCTCATTCTGAAGGAGAGATATCTGAGATGGTAGGTTATGAGAATTAGCTCAGGTCTCCCCTATAAACTAGAAAAAGCTGAAGAGTTTTTGGAAGCTTACTTCAACAGTCCTATAGAGCAAAAAAACTTGCTATGTGAGTTATTTTTGCATAACTTTTTCATTCCAGAGGATGTAGATTTCCACCCCCATATTTGCATAGGAGATGTGCAATTGAGAGCTTTTATGTCTACCTTACAAAATTAGTTTTACTAGGACCAAGAAAAAAGGTAAAATAAGGAAATTGAATTAAGAGCTGAATTGTTAGTCGAGCAATTCAGCCAAATCATCCGATTATCACCAGACAACATTTTCTCATGATGAACAGGGACGATATCAAAAGGATGTATTTGAGAAATTTGAGGGACTATGTAACTAAATTCTAAAATTTTTGTAATGACAATTTTGTTCCAACATTATCACATTGCAGAAATAGATGGGCAGAACTTTCCATGTCTTTACAGAAAAGGGAGCCTATCTCCCCCATTAATCTGGAATGGTCCAGAAGAAGAGCAGAAGGGGTGATACAACTTATTGAAATTATGCAGCATAACTAGGTAGGTCTCAGATTTAGGCCTCCAACCATCATTACTCCAGTTCCCTACTATTTTGAAGAGGATCCTCAACCAGATGAGCAGTTTGAAGATTGGCTCAAAAACCTTCAGGAGAACAGAGGATACTATATAGGCAAAAAGTTGTTCTACAGATCATGGAACTTGAATATGGATATCTATGATTCTATAGCCCAATAGAATGCATGAGGACATGCATTAATATAAGTTGGGGGGAAAATGATGAGGCCTAGAAATGCCTCCATCATAGCATGTTTTGAACAACTAAAACTTGCCTAAAACTCTATGATTTACTTTATATACTAGTTAAGTTGATCTAATATGTTGTGTATTAATTGTTTGCATGATTGATGTGTTTGGAATATTATATGCTGATTTTTATAATTTTTGTGTAGTTTTATGTCACTTTGCCATGACCTGTTACATAAGGGATATGCTTAGGCTGATAGCAACACTTTACTATTCTTATTTTGATGTTTCTCAAGCATTAATTTCTTTGAATTTAGCAAATAGTGCAAAGAACTGTTATTGTGCAACAAAAACTGGTTTTCCTATGTAAATTCTAGCCAACTACCAATGAATGGCAAGGCATGGAATTCACACATGAAGAGGAATGAAGGCTATTGCAATATGATCCTGAGGACTAATCCACCTGAGAAATGCAGCTGAAATCAATTGAAGAGTACATAGTTGGTCATTTCGAAGATCTTCGGATTGAGAAATACAATCTCTTCGAATTGAGCGAATATCTTCGGATTGAGCCACTTAGCTCCGGATTGAGAACAGAAAGCACTTTTTGACCTGTTGACTGATTTTTGATGGTGGAAAAAGGGAAAGAAGGCTGAGGAGGTTAAAGGAAAATATCTCCCATATAAATTTGTCATCCTTGCCATCCAAAGCCATAATTTATGGAAAAGATCCTCTTCTAGGATAAACCTAAGGAATACTGTAGAATAACAGGAATTGATTTGTAGAGTATATTTTCTATTGTAATTAGATTTTAGGCATCTATAAAAGATAGCTCCCATCCAGGTTGAGCTAATAATAATAATAATAGAAATAGTAGTAGAGAAAATATAGATAGAGAATAAGTGAGAAAACTGAACCTGTTATAGTTCTATAACAGGTTTTAGCAGTAGATTTGTAATCATGTTCTAAATCAATAAAGTACAAGTTTTTCTATTCATTCTATTATGTTTGAGTGTGAGTAATATTTAGAGAGAGAGGAACTCATACCTTCTTCTAGAAAAGGAGGCTGGCCACTTCCAGACCTAGGAGGAGGACTAACAGACAGGTTTTGTTCTGATTTTGTTACAGTAGAATAAGTTGTGAAACTTGTCAATTTCATTCTTTTGTAGTAGTTAACATCCATTTCAGTCCTAATAATTTATTTTCTATTCAAGATACTTTTGTGATGTGATTAGCAGTAGATCTGATTAGTCTTTTTGCTTTCCAACAACTTTCCAATTTACTACAATTTCCATTTCCAACAATTTACAGTTTTTTGCAATTTTCTTGCATTATTGTTTTTGTTGTCAACCCCTGCACAGAAGATTGACAACCTTCTATTACAGAGTATTGACAGGACTTAATTTTAGTTTTCATTATTGCAAGAGTAAATAGACTTTCATTTTGCAACTGTAATTAGGTTTCCAATTCTACAACTGTAACTAGGGTTTTAATTCTGCAATTTAATCAGATTTCATTCTTGCAACTGTAACTAAGGTTTCATTTCTATAATCAGCAATTAGTCTTCATTATTGCAATTATATTAAAGTTCAATTTATGCAATTTAGAGGTAGAAGAGACCTAAAAACCCCCACACAATCAGTTCCACCAATAAGACTTGTTGCTCCCAATTGACCTTAAATTATAGCCCTGTTCACTCCTTTTCGTAGATAGCCTTGTACACTGCCCTGGATTGACAAATTCATTGAGAATTAATGATGTGCTTAATGACAGCCCATAAAGTGTGTTATTAAAGTATATAAATAATAGATAGGAGCTAACCTTGATGGTACTATAAAAATACTTGTAAAATTCTTAAAAAACATAAGTTGGAATGGTATACAAACTTACCTAGAGGTTCCATCCATAACTTCAAGCAACTAGTGGATATTGTTACATTTGAATTTAGAGGTAAGAAAACACCTAATTATGTTGTTCACCAATTTTTCATAGAAAAGTAACAGTATCATGGGTCAATCAATGCCTTGATTGGAAGATGGAAGGACCTTAGCTACAAATCAAAACACAACATTGATGATGATAACCTTAAATAGATGTTCAAGGAAGCTATCTTCCCCTAAATTAGAAAAGCCATCAAGACACAATTCAATCTCAATACTTTGAGAGAAACAATGCTATATGCATGAAATATCACAAGAATACTAGAAAAGGAAGTTTTTTTTACAATCAAAGCCTAAAAAAAAAATAAAGGTGATACTGACAATGGATTCATTAAAGTGCAATTACTTAAGAATATCATTACAACTAAAATACATAACCAATAATAAAATCACCATATCTACTTCATGAAAAAATCTTAATAGGAGCAACATAAGTAAAATTCATCTAACAAATATGGCTTTGATTGTGTATTACCTATGATTATGGACCAAAAAAAGGTAATGCCTAAATGACCTAAAAAACCACTTATAATTGATGATAAAATTCCCTAGGATCCTAAATTCAATAATAATTTATTTTGTTTTTGGCATGGTATATATTTGTTCTAAGCATGCCATCATTTCAAAAAATTCTCATATGATATTATCTTTAGCAAAGAGTTCAACTGTGATGCAATCCAAAATAAAGAAAAAGCCAAGTGTGATGCCTTAGTTAAAAGGTTTCCCCCTAAGTCTAATAATAATATCCAAACATGTTGGACATTTTGAGTCAAAGTTGTCATTGATGTCAAGGAACGAAGTTGTCATTGATGTCAAGGAATAAGCTACCGTTGATGTAAAAAGGTCAAAAGGAACAATGCAAAGGTTAATGGCAAAAGAGCTTCATAATATTTTTAATATTATGTGGAAGCATAAGTAGGAGGGTTTTTATTAAAACCATGGGTGAGCAAAAATAAAAGGTTTTTCATAAAAGCCCAAGGAAGTTTTAATATTTATTTTATAAAATATTTAAATTCAAATTGAATTTAAATTTTATAAATAAATATTATTTATACAAAGTGGTAAAATCAAAGAAGGCTTTAATAAAGCCAAAAGGATTTAAAAGTTAATTTATAATATTTAAATTCTAAAGAATTTAAATAATTTATAAATTAATTATTCAAATTTTGAAGGCGTCGACGTTCAAGTTTAAAGGAGGTAATTGGTATATAAACTATATGCCTTAGTGGCATTTAAATCATCCTTCATTCAAACAAATAAAAGAGGCAAGTGTTGTGTTGTGAGAATTCATGCGAAGAAGAAGACAAGTTT
This sequence comes from Wollemia nobilis, assembly GCA_028583015.1. NCBI lineage: Eukaryota > Viridiplantae > Streptophyta > Pinopsida > Araucariales > Araucariaceae > Wollemia > Wollemia nobilis. The sequence goes on from JAQPPZ010003429.1 coordinate 2,441,547, forward strand.
CTTGTCTTAAGCACCAACAAAAAGGGATAAAGTTATCGAGGGCCAAAATTCAATAACCAACCAGGCAGCGTGGCCTAGTGGCAAGTGGTCGTGAGTTAAGGCGCTTGGGTGTAGAGTGGTCCGCATTCGATTCGCGGCAAGAGCATTTTGGCAGTGTTAAGGTTGAAGCGTCGAGGAAGGATGCGTGTTTTTATTTTGATTGGGCACCAACAAAGAGGATATAGAGCACGTGGTGCTCTTTGGTTTTCAAATGAGCGCCTAGCGCTCGCGGCAGCCGAGGCCACGGCTAGGACGCACGAGGAGGCGGCGTCGAGGGTTCGAGTCTCACCTAGGCGAAGGTAATAAATTTTGCATTAATTTTAATTGCCTAAGGTGTAAACATAAGGTTTAGGGAGCTATAAGGGGTTATGAAAAGGTGCTTATTTTAATTATTAATTTTTGACTAAATGAAGGCATAAGGTGTTAAAATTTATTTTAAATAAAGTTATTGTGACATTTTTGATTTATCAAAAGGTGAATTGAAGAGTGATTAAATTTGAGAGGACTTCTTATTTGAAGGTGACATTGTTGACATTATTTTTAGTGGTAAATATTATTTTTAATTGGGAGATCATAAGGTGTAAATGGTCAATTCATTTTTGTATATGTTGATGGATGCCTTCTTCAAGATGGAGTAATAAGGTGTATGTATGTTTTGATATTTGCATTGTAATCTTGAGAGAGAGTTTTATCATCTTCTAACCTTCCTTTGAGCTTGGCAAAGAAGTGTTTGTGGTTGTGGCAGATGTTTGAGGTTCCTTCATCAACAAGAAAAAGGTATGAACACATTCTTCCATAGTTGAGTTGATTGGTTGGTTTTCTGGAAAATAAGTTTGGAGTGAAAAGGACTTGATTAGGGTTTCCTTATTGAGTGTGTTGAGTTAATGCTTCAAGGTTTTCTGGAATAAAGAGTTGTTGTTAAAACCTTGTTTTATAAGCATTGTTGTTGAAGCCATTGGTTGAGTGAAGAACTTGAACTAGGGTTTGAAAAGAACATGAGTATCATTGTTATGTGAAGATTGTCTTATAAGCATTGTTGTTGAAGTGAGTTGTTGAGTGAAGAACTTGAACTAGGGTTTGAAAAGAACATGAGTATCATTGTTATGTGAAATTGGTTGATAAGCATTGTTGGAAACATTTTGAGTGAAGGATCATATGCTTGGACTAGGGTTTGTAAGCAAGGATTGTTTCATTGAGTGATTGGTTGAGTAGAGTTGGTTGAAGCCTAGTCAAGTGGATGTGTGAAGTGATTGTTCAAGTTCCATAAAACAAAATATTCTATATTCTGAATTGATTTGAGAAAGTGATTGAGTATTGAGTTGAATTTGAAGCATATTGAGTCTCTAACAATTCTCTGTATGTTTCTGAAAGGGTGATTGGAAGTGATTGAGTATTGAGGTGAATGTGAAGCATATTGAGTCTCTAACAATTCTCTGTATGTTTCTAAAAGAGTGATTAAGCATTGTGATGAGTATAGAGCATATTGAGTCTCTAACAATTCTCTTTATGTTTCTATGAGATTGGACAAGTTCTAGTGTGGACTTGTTGAGCAGATTTGAGGCAAGTCTTTGAGAAGACTTGTGGATAGATTTGGGTAAGCTTTTGTGGAAGCTTACAATACATATTGAGAGCAGATTTGGATAAGTTCTTGTGAGAACTTATTGAGAAGATTGGACAAGTTCTAGAGAGGACTTGAGGATAGATTGGTGTGAGCTTTTGTGGAAGCTTACAAAGCAGATTTGAGACAAGTCTTTGAGAAGACTTGAGAGCAGAGTTGATTGATTGATTTGTTCAAACCTTGAGTTAAGGTTTGGGGCAGATCCAACAGAGTTGATTTGAGATTGAGTCAAGCTTTGAGTTAAGGCTTGAGGATAGAGATTGAGGACAGATTTGTGCTAGACCGAAGGACTGTGTTTAGTACAGATTCGAGGATAGAGTTTGGTGCAGATTTGAGGATAGGTTTGTGCCAGACCTGAGACAGATATTGAGGATAGATTTGTGCTAGACCGAAGGACTATGTTTAGTATAGATTTGAGATAGAGCTTTGGAGGTGATAGAGTTGAGGATAGAGATCTCTAGCCAGAGCAGGGAGGACAGGTGTCTTATGTGGATAGAGTTCCATTTGCTAAGGGCAGTGGAGGCAGAGGTCTTCTAGAGGATCACCAACCAGAGTAGAGTTAGGAGATTGGTGTCTCCTGTGGATAGAGATCCACAAACTTGATTAGGGGATTGGTGTCTCCTTTGGACAGAGGTCCATAAACATTGTAATAGGGAAAGGATTCCCAAGAGATTGATTGAGAAAGTTTTAGTAAAATATTTTCTCCGTGGAGTAGCCCACATTGGGTGAACCACGTAAATTTGGTGTCTCTATTGTGTGTGGTGATTTGTGCATTGCTTTGATTACTGCTATTGATATTGCTATATTTACATTGCATAATATTGATTGGGAAAGAAAAGTAAAAAGTGGTCTTATATTGTTCACCCCCCCTCTCAGTATAAGCTTGTGTTCTTCAAAACAATCAAAATATTAAAATATAAAAAGATTCATTATCATATCATTCTTAATAAGCTACCCGTGAAAATGACTATGTCAAATGCTTTGATAAAAAAATAGACAATATTATTGCACACATTAACATTAGTTATTTTCCTAATGTCAATAAAGGTCAAATTAATAGATGTTCAAAACATAATTCAAAATCATTCTAAGGTTGTCCCTAAAAAAGGATCAGCCTAGTCACATTCTATTGTCGTCCTGGTAGATGGGGATAGTCTGTGGACATGGATTCTGATTGGTGATATAGATGGACAATTGCCACATGGAATTTATTGAGCCACATTGATCACCCTAAGTGCTTGATTCTTAGCCATTTCTTTCAATCATGGCTTTGCCTCACCATACATCGAGTTACAAGAGAGTCTACTTCCAATATATTTTGTGATAGCTATGCAGTTTTTGCTTTGTTTAGAAACTCTCATTTTCGCTTGTAGAATATGTGGGGTAAATAACATCCTAATCCTACTTGAGTAGTGGGATTTGTTATCAAATTCAAAATTCTATTGGTTTTTTGGGAATATCAGTTTGAACTTTGTTAGCATATCTACTCGAAAAGTTAGTCTCCTTATCTGTGGAACTGTGACCCTAAAAAATTATTCAATATATCACTAAAATTCAAGGCCTGGTATTCTATGGTCCACCTAGGGAGCTCCTTTGATTTAAATAATGCATTTTTTAGATCGAAGGATGGTGTGAGAGTGACGTTGTCCTCCTTGTACAAGGTGTGTTATGGTTTATAATGGCTAAGAGGTCTACGCACAAGGAAATGAAGTTTCCAATTGAGCTAAAAGTATTGGAGGTCATTGATGAAGTGAAAAAGTCTTGCATGAAGGTGGTCTCTTGGATTACCTCCAATATTTTCATGGGCATCATAGGGCCCTTTCAAGAATGCTGGATCATTCTTAGAGGAAGGGATGGGTCCAGGTCAGAGGGATTGAATTCCTCTTCTTGGTGGCTCTCATAGGTGAGGTGACTAGGTTACTTATCAACAATAGTTGTCATAACCATCCAAAGTATTATCTTAAGTATGAGTGTGGGTTTTTTTAGACATAGGGGAATATATACCAAAACTATAGAATAGGTACGATGCTAAGGCTCTTAAGGCTCCTTGGAATTAGGTTCTTATGGTAATAATGGACTACTTCACCTTGGAATCAAACAAGGAGGTCATTTGTAGCTACCACATGATGTTCCTGAACCATCTTAGGAGGAAGCGACTGATGAACATACCTTATTTTCTCTACCATTCCTTGGCAAATTCTCTAAAATATGTCAAAGGAGAGAAAAGTATTGATCTAATTTATCAGGGTTTGATATTGTTAACATTTGAGCATGTGGTAAAATCTAAATGAATTACGATAGAAGAGGCATTGGGGAAGGTCAAATTCTAGAAAATTCCCCCAACCTTCAATCCTCAACTGATGATATTTGACTCCTCTAGTGAGTCATATGATTCAGACGATGGATATTTTACGACCCCCCATTTTACTTCAAAATGGAAGGCATCAACATCAAAGAAAGCTAAGAATTATTGAAGTAAAAATAGGGGAGACCGAGCGCACCGTTGTAAGCATATTTTTGTGAAGGCAATGAAATTTAAAGATTCACCCATTTTGGTAGATTCGATGGACTCGAAGGATAGTATTCCAGTGAAGAAATTTTTTAAAGGGCCATAGGATTATGATGTTGTGAAGGAGATATCTCCACTTTGGTTCCTAATTTCCCTTTGATTCATGATTCTTCTATGATTCCTAATTCCCCTAGTGCCCATTTATTCTTGAGTAAGATTGATGAAAAGCACTAGGTACTGCTAGGATCAATCTAGGTGGTGGTTTCTTTCATCAATGAAATCTGGGAAATGTTTTAGCAACAAAAGGATGCATTGGTATTGTAGTGGTTAGGATACTTGGATCTCCTCCCTTGGACCATGGATATTTTTGTGGTTTTCTTTGGTTATCTTGATGGTCTTGTTAGGCTGTGTGTCACCTATTTTGGTGTTTGATTTGGGGCTATCTTTTTTAATTGGTTTAATGTTTATATTTTGGTTGGTTCTCCTTGTTGAGAGGTATTTGGAGTCTATTCCTGATATTTCTCTGCTCCATATGTATTAAAGTTTTGGGACCATTTCAAAACCCCTTCTCTTATCTAATAAAATAAAAGTCTCATATGCATTCCAAGTTATTCAATGATGAAATTCATACCTATTCCAAGTTATTTTTTTGAAAAATAATTTGAAAAAATTATATTAAAACAAGATCATTTACAAGTTGGGATGACTCTCCTCCTAGCCTTAGCCAAAGAAAACACATGTTTACAACAGTAAAATAAGATTTGTATTGGAGCCAAATTCACTTGTTTACAAATGTGCATTGGAGCCAAATATTCACTTGTTTACAAATGTAATAAAAAATAGGCATTGGAGCAAAATAACCTAAACCATATTTCTAGAGTGGTTGTCCAAATTAGCTAAACACTATATTTTCTCACCAACCTGCCTAATCATCTCATCCTCAATAGCCATGTTACTGTGCCACTGAACCCCTACCTCCTTATCAGTACCCATCTTATCCAAGAAGTATACCACTTTATTTAGATCTCTACTCACATAAACTGGAATCATATCATCTAATTCCCTCCACAATTCCTTAATTTGAGTGACAAGAATCCTCAACCTCCATGTATTCAAACCAAATTTCCTCATACAATCCAGAGCTCCTACTAATATTTATGAATATGATTCTAGGATTACCATTCTATAATCTTGTTTTATTATCCGAATGGAAGAAAATTTGATAGATAAGGCTTTCACTTTATTGTTCGTGGTCATTTCTAGGTCTTGTAGTTCCTAATAGAGCACTATCTTAGCATGATTCCTGCAAACCACTCCAATTCTAGCTCTACCCAAATTTCCTTTTGTAGCTCCATCAATATTAATTTTAATCTAACCTTTTAGAGGTGGTTTCCAACTAGATTTGTCCTACCCCTCTTGCACTTCAACTTCCTTCTCCATTGTCCCTATAATAGCCTGAGTTTCCTCTTTAGCATACACTACCACAATTTCTATGACTTTGCTCCAAATGACCTATCAAACGCCATCTAAAGATGAAAAGGTTTCTCCAAAAATTCTTCTATTGCTCTCCAACCACACTTGCCACCAAATGAAGTTTAATACAAGCTACTAACATATACAAAGATATTTAGATTTAAATCTACCCGTCTTCCATATTTTCTAAATATTAATCTAATTCAAATCACCATTGATTCAAATTTTATATGATAAAAACCATCACTCGAAGATCTGGCACGTGAATGGACACTCAAACATCAAGTGATTAGATGATTCCTTGCTCTTATAGCATAAAACACATTGAGATGGACTGATGATTCCCCTACATCTAATATTATCAAAAGTAAGGATTCCATTGTGCATGAACTACCAGGTAAAGAAGTTTAATTTCGATAAACCCTTGTACTACCAAATATTTCTCCAATTCTCAACCTAATATGCATGAGAAGGAGGCTCTAGAAGGATCTTATCATATCCATCCTTCAATGTGTAAACACCAAGGCTCCCATAGCCCCAGGTTAATTCATCCTCCTCATCTCTACCTATGATAAATATTTCTACCAAGATTTTAGTCATGATGGGTGACAATTCTAGAGGGATTGGAATTGACCACTCATCCACCTTCTTAAACTACTTAAAACTATAATCCGCCAAATGACTAGTGTTGAAATAACTTTCAATTTGAATCGAACCCCTAGTTTCCATGGTTATATTTATTGGTTGCAGTTATGGAAACTCAACAATGATAGGTGGGTATTGGTACCATGAATCTATCCAAAATCGTGCCTTCTCCCCTCTCCCCACTTTCCAAAATAATCCATATTTCACTACCTAAGATCTTAACTTTAGAGCCTACCACACTAAGGACCCATTACAATCCAAAGGGAAATAACCCACCTCATTTGGGTTTACTTGTCCCACATATTTATTGGTTAAAACTCTATTGAATAAAGAATTTGGTTGGGAAATCCACCTCCAGTAAAGCTTTTCAACAAAAGCTTTATTATTTAACTATAATCTCCTCAATCCCAAAACTCCCTTTACCTTGGGTTGTCTTACTTTCTTCCAACCTACTAAGGACCATTTCCTCTCTCCTTTTACTCCTTCCCATAAAAATTTTCTATCCATATTGTCCAAATATTTCCATATGGTATGTGGGACAGCAAGGATAGCAAATTTATAAATTGGCATGACTTGAATGATTGACTGCAAAAGTGTTAATCTACCCCCATAGCTTAACCATTTATGAGACCACTGATTAATTCTTTCCTTGATACAATCCAAAATATTCCTCCAAATATCTATTTTTGGTTTTTTAAAATGCAAAGGGACCCCCAAGAATACCACTGGGATAGAAGTCCTTGTGAATCCTAAGATCTCTAAAATTCTATCTTGAAGCCTTTGATCAAGATTGAAAAAGACCGCTTTGGATTTTTTATCATTGATGACTTGGTTTATGGCCCTAAGGTAGACATTAAGTGTATCTCTAATCATTCCTACTTCCCTAAAGTTGGCGACTCCCACCAATTTAGTGTCATCCACAAACTATAGGTGAGTCAAAACTTCCTCACTCACCCTGATACCTGTTAGCAAACCTTGTTGTCTTCTACTCAACATGAGTCTACCCAAGCCTTCAACCAATATGAGAAAAATATAGGGGGAACAAGGATCTCCTTGATGAAGACCTCGAGTAGCTCTAAATGGTTGCGAGGGAAGGCCATTGATTAACACTGAGTATGTTAGAGTAGAAACATAGCTCATGACTCACTCTATCCAATACTAAGAGAAACCAAAGGCTACCATCATCTTTGAAAAGAAGCTCCACTCCACCCTATCATAAGCCTTTGACATATCCAATTTTATGAAAATTTCCCTATTACCATATTTTTGCATTGAATGGATTGCATCCTAAGCTAGAACCATACCATCCAAGATCTGTTTGCCCTCTTCAAAATACCCTTGCTTTGAGGAGATAATGCTATGTAGAAGAGGTTTTAGCTACTCAACCATTACCTTTGTGATTATTTTATATATAACATTACATAAGGCAATAGGTCTATAATCTAAAATATGCACCCCCTCCTCCCCTTTCGTAATTAAGGCAATGAATGTATGATTTAATGCTTTAAGCATTATTTTACTACCTTTGGACTCCTCTATAACAACCATTACATCCTCCTCCAAGTTATCCCAAAATGCCTAAAAAAACTCAATTGGAAAGCCATTTGAACCTGGTGTTTTTCTCATACTCATTCTAAAGACTACTTTCTTCAATTCCTCTCTATCAATGGGTTTAAGTAGGACCTGATTTTCTTCTTTACAAATAACAGAGGGTATGACAACAAGAACTTATTTTTGAGCATCTTCATATTGCACCATACTTTCCTTAAAGAGTTTAGAAAAATAATCCATTGAATGGAAATGCATACCTAGAACTGTATCAAATTAGTGTTCGTTCTCATATTGAAGAGATTCCATGTTCAATTGTATCCTAGCACAAGCAACCCGATGAAAAATTTTAGTATTTTTATCACCTTCTAATAACCAAGTTTTCTCTCTATTTCCAGTAGATATCCTCTTGGTTGTCAATGTCCTCAACCGCTTTACGCAATGCATCATCCTCTTCTTTGAGCTATTCTGTAATTTTTCCTTCCTTGAAGTATTTTTGAACCTCATCCCATCTGGCCACCAATGGAGCTCTTTGGACCTAGAAGTCTATCTTGTTAGCTCACATCCATTTTTTGAATTGATCCTTGACATAATGAATATGCTTGTGGAATATAAACATTGTTGTCCCATATGTTGGATGTCCCTCTTCCCACCATTGTGGAATTTTCTTTTGAATATCCTCTTTTTGTAACCAAAATTTTTCAAATATGAATGGTTTGTGATGCTGCACTGTATTGATATCCCCTTCCAATAAAATGGTAAAGTGATCCGAAATTAGACCCTCCAAAATCTAAAATTTTATATTCCATTTCACAAACGCCTCCTATGAAACCAAAAAATGATCTAACTTCACCTTTTTGCTATGTGGCTCCCTCCTATTATTAGTCCATGTATAGTTGGTTCCTGGGCATTTAATATACACTAAGTGTAATGCATGGACTTGGGCAATCATAAGTCGATCCCTTGGATCCAAAATTGGGGTTCCCCATTATTGATATCTAGAGGATAATTTAACATTAAAATCCCCAGCAATAATCTAGTCTACCTCCTCCTTTGAGACTCTCATGTTATGTACCACTTTCCATTGATGCATCTGACCATATAGGTTTTGAGCCCCATAAAAATTTGTGATTAAAACCTACTCAGTTTTCACATTGTTCCTAAAATGCAATGTGAGGACACCCCTCCAAGCTATATGTTCTATTGCTATCCATTCAAGAGAGTTCCAAAAAGTAACTATCCCCCTAAGACCCCTTGGGAAGCCATTTCCATATGACCAACACCCCTCCAAATTTTATTTACTATTTTACACATAAGATCCAATGATATTTTTGTCTCCTGGATAAGCAAAAAATATATTTTACATTTTTCTAAGAGTCTTCGAACAACAGATTGATGGGTTCTACTATTTAAACCCCTAACATTCCATAATTGTATAATAATTGGTTACCTTGAGAGCAGTAAGAGTCTATTGGCCTCATTGATCCTCTAGTGATCAGTTTGTCTCCTTGAACTGCTATCAATTCCTTGTTTGATTTTCTACCCACTCCTTGAGAGCTAATATTTTTTTCTCTTTTCCACCCGAGTTATCCCTATAACTGGCATTTCTATATTATTTTCTGTTATATCCATGATGACATCCTTAGTTATTAGCTGCTCCTGGTTATGCACTATCAATGCCATTGAAATCTCTTATCGTGGTAACTCACTGTACTCAATTACCTACTATAGGATGGGAGGAGGTGAAAGAGGGGCTTGAACATGGTTGTTATTGTTTTCACTATTCCCATCCACTCCTTCCATGAATCATTCTTCTTCCTGGTCCACTAGTGTCTTGAAGATATCATACCATCTTTACCATCTCTTTTGTTTTATCTTCTCCTTATTTTGGGCTACTCAAAACCATATCCCTGTGCTTATTTACCCTGAGAAATGTTGGTTGTTTCTTTATTGATTGTTGACTTACCCTCATTAGGAAGATTTGACATTCCTAGAGGAGCCTCCATTTTTATGTTCATATTTTTTGGGCAGGATTAGACCAAATTCCCATATTTATGGTAAACTCTACACCTGAAGGGCAATGCCTCATAATCCAATTGCTGAATCCAAGATAATCCTACAAGTTCGAGTTCAACCTCTACTGGTAAAAGCTGGCTGAGATCTATTTCCATGCATAATCTAGCATAAACAACTGTGTTTTCTTCCATTATGTCTCTAGAAACACCTAAATGTCTTCCAAGAGAATTATCTATGATTTCTAATACCTGCTCACTCTAAAACTCCATTGCAAGTGCATACAAATGAATCCAAACTAGGACAACAATGGGTTCAATTCAAGGATCAAATACCACTCCCAAGGGTTGAACAAACAATCCTACCAGACCATGATTCCTCTTTTTTGATTTGAAAGCCTTATTTTTATCGGCAAGTGAAGAAAAACTAACAATAAAATATCCATTGCTAATAAACCACAAAGGATACTCACCAAGAGGCTCCCAGTTTTGTCAGACCCAAGAATGCAAAATATTTAGGGTAGGGCGAATACCCATGAATTTACAAATTAGATCATGATTGGACCTATATAAAACTGTTTCTTCTACCATCCTTTGCTCAATGACAATATTTGGCCTTGATTCTGACTATGGCAAGCATCCATTGAATCATTGAGATGTTGATCTTTTTTTACAGCCATAAAGAGCATTTTTAATGTAGTTTTTTGTGCTTCTTCAGTATCTATTGGAGATTTATCCTTTAACAAATATGTAAAAGAACTATGTCTCTCTAAAAGAAGATCTGAAGGTGTCCCCATTGGGCCCTCCTAGGGCAGCAATCTTGTCTTCAATTCCATAGCAACCAGAAATCCCTTTGTCTACCCAACCGATGCCCTAGTTTTCTCTTCCAGAGCTTCTCGTCTCCCACCTATTCCAATTTATTAAATGATGAAACCTAATTGATATTACTAAAGAACAAATAATAATATCATGAGAATAAAATAGTTAAATATGAGAAATTAGACATCTTAAAACCTTAACTATCATAAATGATCTTCCTAAAGAGTCCAAAAGTAGTCCAAAAGTATCTCACAATGAGTCTCACTTACCTTATCATAATGTTGATGTTCAAGTCTGCTTGCTAAGTTCCAAAGTCAAATATTCTTGTATTGGTTTCTACTTTTCTACCAATATTATTCTTAACCAACCATTTACTAGCAAAATCAAATGTGTTAATTGATCCATCTATGCTAGACCAATATCTCCTCCTTCCATGAGTTACTTATCCATGTTACACTTGAGGTTGTCCCCCATTCCTACACATGGGGGATGTCTAGCACCTAAGCTTCATCGTTCTACCCTACTTTATCATACTATTTTCTCCAATATATTATCTACATACCTTTTACTTGCTCTTATACTAATATCTTATAGTCCTATCCACCAACCTAAGGCATGTCCCAAACATGGTAAAAATATTTTCAACATATCAAATGGATCTTATTAAAAAATAAATGATAATATGATCAAAACTCTAACTGGTAACAACAAAGTCAACTCCTTTTCTCAATAATATCTACCTCATGTTATTATTAATTCTAAAGGATCACAGTATTACATTTCATACTCACTTGATGGTTCCACTTGGAATACCTACTCTCCTACGCATATTACTCTTCAATTCTATACATAAGCTCTGCTGAGAATTCATTTAACCTTCCCACCCTTAATAAGTTACTCGTAATTGTACTATAAAATATTTTCCATTCCATATCTAGTTTCTCTAAAAAAATATATTTTAAGGACTACTACGTAATGGTTTTGAGGTATAAGATGAACTTGTTAAGTCTCTCATTTCTTTCTCAATTTAGAAGCATGACCTCAAAAAAATACTTGTGAAACATTTAGCAAAATGCTGTTAATTTTTATAAAATTTAAAATATGTTCTACATGTCATCTTATATGCCTAGTCGAGTCTTTTTCTTACCTAGCATATTTTTTTTCTCATGAGTTATCTCTTTCCTATAAAAATACTTTAAAAAATGACCTTACTGGTTATACATCTAAAATGACTACATTGCCCCTATAGTGACTATGGAACTAGCCCTAGTGATTGACAATGTAATCTTATTATTATTACTATGACTAGGCTAAGTTTCTAAAGAAACTACATTGTTCCTAGAGTGACCATGAAACTAGTTCTAGGGGTTGATAATGAAACTCTGTTAGGATATTAAACATACAAAATGACAAAGGAAACAATGATATTTTCCATTAAAAAAATAATAAAAAAAGAAAAACACTAAAAAAGGTTGCATCAAAAGAAAATTTAAAATAAAATGGCAAAGGAAAGAGAGAGAAAACCTATTGGGAAGATAACATATGAATGGCTTGTTTCAACACCTTTCCATGATATTCCATATTATATACATCACCTTGATATCTTTCTACTATGCTATATCCCATCTATGTGATATTTCCTCTATGTGTTTCCATGTATTTCTATGATATCATGCATTATTACTTTTTGAGAATCCTTCATGGAGCACTATAAATGCATTTATTACATGGATTACTACATGTGCTTGCATTCTTTATTTCATACAATATTTGGCTCACCTATGGATAAGATGGAAATCTCTTATTAGAATCAAAAGAAAATACAAATGTGCAAAATATTTTATGAGAAAAATTAAGCTTATGATTATCAAACCAAGGTTCATTCTCATTTTCAATGTTTCTATTCATCCATCCTATCTATTCTCTTGATGAGAATTTGGAATTAAAAAAAATATTCTCTTGGAGTTCTTATAACTAGTCATAATAAAGGCTTATATATTTCAAGTTTGCACATGAACATATCAAATGGCATTAGCTCAACTAGTTAAATTCCTTAAGTTTCAAAGAGGAGACCTAGCTTTGAATCTTACCAAGCGATACATGCACAATAGATAAGTTGTTGTAATACCAATATATGGTCATGTTGTAATATGGGTGAGGCCCATTTCAATATCTGTTAACCAATTTTAAAAATTACACATATACATCATGATGATTCATTGCTTATGATTCTTAGCTATTTTATATATGATAAAATGTACAATCACCAATAGGAATACCAAAGATTTATACATCCACATGCATATCTCTACATCTCTACTTACATCTCTATTAAGGAGATATTATACACTACTTGCCATACCTTAATATGCCATCATTAATTGCTAAATATCTAACCTCTGTTGATATGATCTAGAACATAAATCAAATTCTACTCCTTGTGCATGGTCTAGTTACTCCCTCATTATGGATATCTCCCTCAAATACCCTTATGTCACCCTAACATGGTCCTTCATCAATATTTGTATATCTTCATCCCATGCCATACTTACCTTGAGAAATACCATTTTATCATTAATTCCACCCTAAATCATTTGATATTCCATGTCATCCATATGATATATTGGCATAAACACATTTATGTATCTCCTAACCAATTGGGAAAACTTTATAGATGATCATTTAGCAAAAAAATAAGTCCAAATAAAACTGATAAATTGAGAGAAACTCTGCATGATCAAAATTTTCATCCAAGGCACTTAAATTTACATGTTTTAGTATGTTAACTTATTTCATATCATTTCATTTCATGTATCGTGGAAGAGTCCAACATAAATTTTAAGTTAAAGTCTAAGACATAAAATAATGACCAACATTGTAGAGCATATCACTAATTCCCATAGCCATTTCAATCCTCTTCTTTACCTTCCCTCTACCTTCATCTTCTAGGGTAGCTCCCTCCTTCAGGGCTTGCTTTGCATAATCCACTATTTCAAAGATGCTCACCTCATCCTAAGTTTCCCCATAATACGACTATCCACCTCAAATTTCTCACACTATGACACCTATCACATCCACCCTCATAATCTAAATGAGGGGCACCTCCTAATCCTCACCTCCTTCCTCTCCAATCATACGTCTCACATCTACTAGAGGTACCTCTCAAGATAGGGGTACATTATATGCACTCTTCCTTACCTCTCGTCTCATTGGTCTTATTAGATCCTTATCCCTCTCCCAAAAATATCTTGATTTGAAGGGAGGAAGAGATAGAATTAACTCCTCCAATCCCAATTGCCTACATAATTATGGTATAGTATGATCCTCCATGAAGTACTCATGGTGGAAATAGACTATTTCCCATTAAATGACCTCTCTCAACTCCACATAATATTTTATTTTAATCGATATGGTTGTCATACATCTGTATCAGGGTCTATCTCCTCCATAGGAGGGGTGTAGACCAATTGTATTCCCACATCTACTCCCTGAGCCAACTAGTGAATCAATGAATCTTCTCACTCAATATCTTGGGGTAGTCCATTTTATTGATAGTAGGGAATCTCTCAAATATCCACCCCATAAAATGTTCCATTGAACCCATCTCAACATGGTCCATTTATCTCAAGGTAAATAATTCATAAAGGAGACTTGCCAAAATTATCTCCCAATGCAAACTACTCTCCCTACTCAATGACCATACATGCATACTTTACATGTAAATTTTATGGCCTAACATTTTGATGCATTAATTTTTTAATGGATAAACTAGTTGAGATAGGTGTTTTATGTATCCTAACCTATAAATAAGGTACCATTTTTTAAATTGGTTATATAGGATTAAAATGGGCTCCACCTATATTACATCATCACCACATAAGTGGTATTACAATAACTTAGCTATTATGCATGTATCACTTGGCAAGATTTGAAACTATGTCTCCTCTTGAAAATTCAAGGTTTTAAACTGGTTAAGCTAATGATATTTGATATAAATATTACATAATTAGAAAAAGGTTTGTGATTAAATTAGAATTTAAGTCACTCCAATAAATATATCTTATTATTATTATTTATTTTTTTTTAAAGCGAAAAACCCCTTGCGGGGCTGCCTTGGTCTAAGAGACCACGAACAGGGGGTTCTACACCGTCAAAGTCACCCGGGGTCGCACCCAACCCTGCTCGCACCAACATTATCAATTGGATTTTGGATACCCAATTCAACTTTTTGGTAGGGTGGAGATTTGAACCTAGGACCTCCCTTGGAGGATTGCCCTCTCCTCTCCAACTCACCTACAACACCTAGGTATATATCTTATTATTTCATAATCTCTTGTAATGTGTCTATTATATATGTGTTTTTTTAGGGTTAAAATTAATTTAAAATATGATAAGTAATATGATGCTTTGTAAAGATGATTAATTGAATTTTTATTATTAATATGGATTTGAAGTAAAGTTAATTATTTAGATTTAAGTTATAAATTTAAATATTATTTACATGATTAAGTAATTTTTTCTAGAGAACAAGGGATTGTACTCAGGTCCCCTATCCTTGACAAATTACAATTCTCTCCTTTAGAGCTTGAGATTTTAGAAACAAATTCAATTCTCATCTCAATTGAGTTGCTATAGCTAGATACTGAAGAACACAAGCTCATACTGAGAGGGGGGATGAACAGTATAAGATCACTTTTTACTTTTCTTTCCCAATCAATATTATGCAATGTATAGATAGCAATATCAACAACAGTAATCAAAGCAATGCACAAATCACCACACACAATAGAGACACCAATTTAACGTGGTTCACCCAATGTGGGCTACTCCACGAAGAAAATATTTCACTAAAATTTTCTCAATCAATATCTTGGGAATCCTTTCCCTATTACAATGTTTATGGACCTCTGTCCAAAGGAGACACCAATCCCCTAATCAAGTTCGATGGATCTCTATCCACAGGAGAACTCCTTTCTCCTTAGCTCTGGTTGGTGATCTTCTAGAAGAACTGCTACCTCCACTACACTGGCTAATGGATCTCTATCCACTGAAGACTCATGTCCTCACTCAGAAGACCTGTCCTCACTTCCCTAGCTAATGGATCTCTATCCACTAGAGACTGTCATCCTCTATACTCTATCACCTCCAAAGCTTACTCTTTGCTTTGTCTCAAATCTGCACTAAACATAGTCCTTCGGTCTAGCACAAATCTATCCTCAATCTCTATCTTTGGTCTGGCACAAACCTATCCTCAAATATGCACCAAACTCTATCCTCAAATCTGCACTAAACACAGTCCTTCGGTCTAGCACAAATCTATCCTCAATCTTTTTCCTCAAGCCTTAACACAAAGCTTGACTCAATCACAAATCAACTTTGCTAGATCTGCCCCAAACCTTAACTCAAGGTTTGAACAAATCAATCAATCAACTCTGCTCACAAGCCTTCTCAAAGACTTATCTCAAATTTGCCTTGTAAGCTTCCACAAAAGCTCACACTAATCTGTCCACAAGTCCTCTCTAGAACTTGTCCAAATCTGCTCAACAAGTCCTTGCTAGAACCTGTCCAATATGCTCTCAATAATCTCTATCCTCAAATCTATATTGTAAGCTTCCACAAAATCTCACACAAATTGTCCACAAGTCTTCTCTAAGACTTACCTCAAATCTTCTCAACAAGTCCTCACTAGAACTTGTCCAATCTGCTCTCAATAATCTCTATCCTCAAATCTGTATTGTAAGCTTCCACAAAAGCTCACACAAATCTATCCACAAGTCTTCTCAAAGACTTACCTCAAATATGCTCAACAAGTCCTCACTAGAACTTGTCCAATCTCATAGAAACATATAGAGAATTTTTAGAGACTCAATATGCTTCACATTCACCACAATGCTCAATCACTTTCAATATATATTTTTACCATAGAAACATATAGAGAATTTTTAGAGACTCAATATGTTTCAACACAACTCAATCACTTTCAAAATCTTTAAAAAAAAAAAATTTCACACTCACAAACACTCAACCTCTTTCTCAAATCAATTTAGAATATAGAACAATTTGTTTCACAGAACTTGAACTATCACTTCAACACATCCACTCAACTAAGCTCAATCAACTCTACTCAACCAATCACTCAATGAAATAATCCTTACTCTCAAACCCACCCAATCCTCACATAACAATGATACTCATGATCTTTGCAAACCCTAGTTCAAGTTCTTCACTCAACCAATCACTTCAACAACAATGCTTATCCATAACAATGATCTGTCTCACTCACATAACAATGATACTCATGATATTTGCACAAACCCTAGTTCAAGTTCCTCACTCAACCAATCGCATCAACAATGCTCATCAAACAAGGTTTTATCAATAACTCTTATTCCAGAAAAAACCTTTTCACTCCAACTTAGCATTCACAACATTCAACAATCACTCACTAGGAAGATGTGCCCATACCTTTTATTTGATGTAGAAGTGCCCTTAAAAACCTGTCTCAATCACAATTTTCTTCTTTGCCAATTTCAATGGTTAGATGACAAAATTTCACACTAACACTCTTTCAAAATATTTCTCAATTACAAAAATAATCAATCTCAAATACACCTTATTACTCCTTGAAATTAGCAATCATCAAATCACACATAAAAATAATCACTTCAAATTGCTCCTTATAATCTCCAATTTTAATAAGTCAATCTCCAAAAATTAACCCTTCAGAAATAATATTTGCCTACCCTTTTATCTCCCTCAAAACACTTAATAACCAAATTAATTCAGGCAAAAATTAAACCTCATAAACCATCAAAACATTTTTATTTTTCAACCTTAGGCACATAAAAATATTTTTATTTTCCTTCAACCTTAGCACATCCGAAATTAAGCGACCAACACAAATGACATCAGTGCATACCTTTGTCACTATCAAAAAGGCCTCGGTGGGTTTCAAACAAGAGACCTTTTCGTCGAATGCCTTACCAAGGCGCTAGCCCACCACGTGGGCTAAGCGCTCCCACGGGGAGGGGAAGGCGCAAGCCTCCCTTTAACCCCTTGTTCGGCGCTTGCTCAAAATATGTGCCCTTTTTGCTTTGCCAAAAATGAATCCAAAGGGATTCGAACCTGCACGCCTTGCTTGCCACACACCCTAGCGCCTCCGTCGATGCCAACTACGCTACCAATGCCTTTGGTGCTAATTATTTGTGCTCCCCTTGATTTATCCTTTCACCACCGGAGATCCTTTCAAAAAATGAGAAGTCTTTTCCTTTTTGTGCACAAAAATAATGGAGCATAGGAGATTCGATCGATAGCTTAGGAGATGTAAGGCAAAGAACTTTGCCACCATTTATACACAATGTTCCATGCCATATGACGTCGGTGCATCAAATCGAATTTCCAATTTGATTTTTTACTTAGCCTTATAACCCTCTTTAGGGTTTATTAAATTAATAAAAATTAATTTATAATTAAATTAAAATTAAAATATAATTAACTTAAATAACTTTGAAGTTAATTAAATTAATTAATAAATTAATTTATAATAAAATTATATTAATTAATTTAAATTTCCCTCTTTAATATTATAATAAAATATTATAATATTATTTGCTTGGGCCTCTTCTTTGCACTTTGGACCATATCTGACTTCTTGAAACCGGGTCTTGACCAACTGAAGGTGGACTCTTCTTTTTGCATGGATTGCGGAACTGCTTCCTTTTGCACTGCTTACTGAAACTAACTTTCGACATCAATGACCATTCATTCTTGACATCAATGACAACTCATCCACTCAAAATGTCCAACAATCTCCCCCTTTGTCATTGATGGCAACCCAATTATCTTTTCAATTTCCTTAACCTATTTCTGTTCTGCTCCCCTTGGAAAACTGCTCCCCCTGACTCAATACTCTCTTCTTAAATCAAATCTCTCCCCCTTACTCAAATATCTCCCCCTTTGACATCAATGGCAAAGGGTCACCTTTGGGGCTCGGGGCTAAGAATGAGTCTCTTAGCTTAGCCCCTCCCCCACCTCCTCTTGAGGTGGTTAATTCTGGGGTGGGAGTATTTCTACTCCTAGCAAGCACTAATCTTTACCTTTGTCCACTTTCCTTCTCATCTGATTCTTCTGATTTCTCTGACTATTCCTGTTCATGTTCATGTCCATATTCCTGTTCCTATGTCCATATTCCTATTCATGCTTGGTTTTGGAATGTCTGCTCTACACCACTTTGTTGTATGTCCATCATTATTGCACTTATAACACTTAATGTTATTATTCCTTGGAGGTGCAAATATCTTGGGATTTCTCCTGGTGAAGCCATATCTGTTCCTATCATGAACCCTACAATTCATTGCCTTGTGACCAAACTGATTACATGAGTAGCAATACCCATGAAAAGGCTACCTATTTCTAAAGTTCCCATTTTCTTGTCTTTCATGTGTCCTGCACTGTGAAGCCTTGTGCCCAAATCTATGACATGAGAAACATCATCCATTGAAATTTCCTTGCCTTGACCTCATTGGTCTCTTAGTCTCTCTTTATCCCTCGTGTATGGTTCCTATTTCATTTGTTCCTCTTTTGTGCATTGTTTCTTTTCCTTGTTGAACTTTCTATTGTCCAACTCATCCTCAAAAGTCTCACTTTCTCTCACACTATCTTCTTCTAAAGTTTCTTCTTCTTCTTCAAAACTTGAGGTTGACTCTTCTTCTTGTTTCTTTTGAGCCTGTTCAAAACCAAGACCTATCTTGCTTGATGTAGGCTTTTGTGACTTGATAATCTTATCCAAATTATTTGAGCTTCTTCCAAACTTGTGTAGCTTATCCTTAGAATTCTCTACTTCTTCCCTTAGTAGAGCTACTTCTTGTTCTAATATTTCACATTCTAAGACCTTTGCTTCTAACTTATCCTTGAACTTCTTTGTCTTAGCTATTGACTTATTTAGATCCTCTATAAGCTTTCCTCTCTCTTCATCACATTCTTGAAACTGAAGCTCAAGTTGGGAGTTTTGCTTTCTTACCTTCTTTAAAGTTTTAAGAGCATAAATAAGCTCTCCCTCAAGATCAACTTCTCCTTTTTCTGATTCTTCCTCTATTTGTTTACCTTTGAAAACATCTTCATTATTTTTTGACTTGTCTTCTATAGGATCACCTCCTTCTTCTTCTAGTGCCATTAGAATATTCTCTTCTGGTCCTTCAAGTGTATCCTCATATTCATCATCACTGAAACTAAAACCATTCTTTGTACAACTATCTTCAAGATGTCCAAAATTACCACATCTAAAACACTTGAGAATTATTGGTGACCTTTTCTTAACTTCTTCTTTTTCTTCTATCAAAAATAGGACTTCATATTTATCATTATCTGAGAAACTATTATCACTATCACTTGAGTACTTACTTGCCTTGTCTCCATAGTAGCTCCTCTTTTGTCTTTGAAAGAACTTCTTTCCTTGTCTACCTTGTCCATCCTTACCTTTCTTTTGGTACCTATATTTTTTTGATTCCCTATTCTTATGATCCTATTTTTCTTCATCATTGCTATTTCTGGCTTCTTGAAAATCAGTTGCATAGTGACCATACTTTCCACAATTGAAACATCTAACAGATTTTACATCTTTAAATCTTCTTGAATCCTTATTATTTCTGCCATAATTTGCTTCTTCATCACTGGATGACTCATTGCTTGAATCTGACTTCTTGCCCTTTGTCTTCTTAGTAGCTTTGAAGGTTGCTTCCTTCCGGATATTAGGTTCCTCTTTTGTTCTTATCTCAAAATTTGTAAGAATACCAAGTAACATATCTCTTGTCAAAGAATCACCATATTTTGATTCCTCTATAGCAAAAATATTTTCACTAAATCTTTTTGGAAGAGATCTTAAGATCTTATCACAAACATCAGATTCTTCAATCTCAAGTCCAA
Source organism: Wollemia nobilis (assembly GCA_028583015.1). Taxonomy (NCBI): domain Eukaryota; kingdom Viridiplantae; phylum Streptophyta; class Pinopsida; order Araucariales; family Araucariaceae; genus Wollemia; species Wollemia nobilis. The sequence continues at coordinate 2,462,131 of JAQPPZ010003429.1, forward strand.
GTCCTTGCATGGCATTAACAACCTCGTCTACATGAAGTAGATAAGCACTAATGTTTTCCTCATCCTTCATTCTTAATTCTTCAAATTGTCCTTTGAGATTTTGTATCTTTACCTTTTTGACACTTTTATCTCCTTCATATATGCTTTGCAACTTATCCCAAATTCCTTTTGCATATTTGCAATGCATAACTTTTATGAACTCTGTTCTATGCAAACCTCTCAAAATTGCATTCATTACTTTTGAATTGTAATGATGTAGAAGCTTACCATATTTATCTATAGGTGGAGTAGCTGGTGGTATGTATCCATTTTCAACTACTTTCCAAATTTCATTGCCAAGTGCCATCAGGTGGATCTTCATTCTCATACTCCAAAATACATAATCACTTCCATCAAATACTGGTGTTGAATTATCTGAGGACCCATTCTTAGAATCCATTGTGTTCTTGTAAGCTTTTCCTTCAAGTTGTTAAACTCTTCCAAAGGAACCCGCTTTGATACCAATTGAAGAACACAAGCTTATACTAAGAGGGAGGGTGAACAATATAAGACCACTTTTTACTTTTCTTTCCAATCAATATTATGCAATGTATAGATAGCAATATCAACAACAATAATCAAAGCAATGCACAAATCACCACACACAATAGAGACACCAATTTAATGTGGTTCACCCAATGTGGGCTACTCCACGGAGAAAATATTTCACTAAAATTTTCTCAATCAATCTCTTGGGAATCCTTTCCCTATTAAAATGTTTATGGACCTCTATCCAAAGGATACACCAATCCCCTAATCAAGTTCATGGATCTCTATCCATAGGAGAACTCCTTTCTCCTTAGCTTTGATTGGTGATCTTCTAGAAGAACTGCTGCCTCCACTACACTGGCTAATGGATCTCTATCCACTGAAGACTCTTGTTCTCACCCAGAAGACCTATCCTTACTTCCCTGGCTAATGGATGTCTATCCACTAGAGACTATCATCCTCTATACTCTATCACCTCCAAAGCTTACTCTTTACTCTATCTCAAATCTGCACTAAACACAGTCCTTCTGTCTAGCACAAATATATTCAATATTTGTATTTGGTTTGGCATAAACCTATCCTCAAATCTGCACCAAACTCTGTCCTCAAATATGTACTAAACATAGTCCTTAAATCTAGCACAAATATATCTTAAATATTTGTTCTCAAATCTGCACTAAACACAATCCTTTGGTCTAGCATAAATCTATCCTTAATATTTGTCCTCAAATATGCACTAAACACAATCCTTCGATCTAGTACAAATATATCCTCAATATTTGTCCTCAAGCCTTAACTCAAAGCTTGACTCAATCACAAATCAACTCTACTAGATCTGTCCCAAACCTTAACTCAAGGTTTGAACAAATCAATCAATCAACTCTGCTCACAAGCCTTCTCAAAGACTTATCTTAAATCTGCCTTGTAAGCTTCCACAAAAACTCACACTAATATGTCCACAAGTCCTCTCTAGAACTTGTCCAAATATGCTCAATAAGTCCTTGCTAGAACCTCTCAAATATTATCTCAATAATATCTATCCTCAAATATGTATTGTAAGCTTCCATAAAAGCTCACACAAATCTGTCCACAAGTCTTCTAAAAATACTTACCTCAAATCTGCTCAACAAGTCCTCACTAGAACTTGTCCAATCTGCTCTTAATAATATCTATCCTCAAATATGTATTGTAAGCTTTCACAAAAGCTCACACAATAGAGATACTACAATATTATGCAATGTAAATATAGCAATAATCAAAGCAATGCACAAATCACCACACATAATAGAGACACAAAATTTACGTGGTTTACCCAATCTGGGCTATTCCACAGAGAAAATATTTTACTAAAAATTTCTCAATCAATCTCTTGGGAATCCTTTCCCTATTACAATATGTATGGACCTTTGTACAAAGGAGATACCAATCCCCTAATCAATTTTATGGATTTCTATCCATAGGAGACACCAATCTCCTAACTCTACTCTGGTTGGTGATCCTCTATAAGACCTCTTCCTCCACTACCCTTAGCAAATGGAACTTTATCCATAGAAGACACATGTCCTCCCTGCTCTAGCTGGAGATCTCTATCCTCAACTTTGTCACCTTCAAAGCTCTATCTCAAATATGTACTAAACACAATCCTTCGGTCTAGCACAAATCTATCCTTAATCTCTATCTCAGGTATGGCACAAACCTATCCTCAAATCTGCACCAAACTCTATCCTCAAATTTATACTAAACACAGTCCTTTAGTCTATCACAAATCTATCCTCAATCTCTGTCCTCAAGCCTTAACTCAAAGCTTGACTCAATCACAAATCAAATCTGCTAGATCTACCCCAAACCTTAACTCAATTTTTGAACAAATCAATCAATAAACTCTACTCATAAGCCTTCTCAAAGACTTATCTCAAATATGCCTTGTAAGCTTCCACAAAAGCTCACACTAATCTATCCATAAGTTCTCTCTATAAGTTGTCCAAATCTGCTCAACAAGTCCTTGCTAGAACCTCTCCAATCTTCTCTCAATAATCTCTATCCTCAAATGTGTATTGTAAGCTTCCACAAAAGCTCACACGAATTTGTCCACAAGTCTTCTAAAAGGACTTACCTCAAATTTGCTCAACAAGTCCTCACTAGAACTTGTCCAATATGATCTCAATAATCTATGTCCTCAAATATATATTGTAAGATTTCACAAAACCTCACACAAATATGCCCACAAGTCTTCTCAAAGACTTACCTCAAATATGCTCAACAAGTCCTCACTAGAACTTGTCCAATCTCACAGAAACATATAGAGAATTGTTAGAGACTCAATATGCTTCACATTCATCACAATGCTCAATCACTTTCAATGTCCCTTTTTACCATAGAAACATATAGAGAATTGTTAGAGACTCAATATGCTTCACATTCATCACAATGCTAAATCATTTTCAGTCTCTATTTTTACCACAAAAATATATAGATAATTGTTAGAGACTCAATATGCTTCACATCCACAATAATGCTCAAATCCTTTCACTTTCTCTCTTTCTTTTTACCACAGAAACATATAGGGAATTGTTAAAAACTCAATATGTTTCACACTCACAAACACTCAACTTCTTTCTCAAATCAATTTAGAATATGGAACAATTTGTTTCACAGAACTTGAACTGTCACTTCAACACATCCATTTGACTAGGATCAACCAAATCTACTCAACCAATCACTCAATAAAATAATCCTTACTCTCAAATCCTAGTCCAAGCATATGAACACTCACTCAACAATCTCACATAACAATGATACTCATGATCTTTGCAAACCCTAGTTCAAGTTCTTCACTCAACCAATCACTTCAATAATGTTTATCAAACAATCTCACATAACAATTATACTCATGATCTTTGCAAACCCTAGTTCAAGTTATTCACTCAACCAATCACTTCAACAATGCTCATCAAACAAGGTTTTATCAATAACTCTTATTCGAGAAAAAAACTTTTCACTCCAACTTAGCATTCACAACATTCAACAATCACTCACTAGGAAGATGTGACCATACCTTTTATTTGATGTAGAAGTGCCCTTAAAAACTTGTCTCAATCATAATTTTCTTGTTGGACATTTTGAGTGATAAGTTGTCATTGATGTCAAAAGTGAGTGGTCATTGATGTTGAACTTTTAGCACCAGTAAGTGGCAATTTCAGTTGGCAGCATCTGTTTCGATTTCAGATTCAATATCTGGTTCAAGGAAGTCAGATGAGGTCCAAAGTGCAAGAAAAAACCCAAATAAATAATATTATAATATTATTTTATAATATTATGCAAAGGAAGTTTAAAATTAATTATAAATTATTTTATTAGTTAATTTACTTAACTTATAACGCTATTTAAATTAATTATTAATTATAAATTAGTTTAAGCTAAGGTTAAATAACCCTAATGTGGGTTATCAAATTTAATTTTTGAAATTCGATTTCGAATAAAGCGTCGTCGACGTGAGGAGAAATTAAAAACGTGTATATAAGGGGGGAACTCCCACCCTACCAAACCTTACCATGCCTTCAATTATTATTGTGAGCTTTAGAATTGTGAGCCTTACAAATTGCACTGCGTCCAAAGTAAGGAAAGGGTGTGCAAGTTTCATGAGAAATAGACGGTGAATGGAGGCATAAGAGGAAGGGGTTCTACCTTCCTTCACATGGGCATTTGTAGCCCACGCGGTGGGCTCCCAAGTGCTAAGGCACTTAGGATAGAGGAGACAACGGATCGAATCTCGTCGAATCCCCTTTTGGGGAAGAAAGAGGTATGCTTGTAAATTGGTCACCAAAAATTTCGAGAATATAGGTTGGGCATTTAAAAATTAATTTTTGGAGTTATAAGGGTTTTGCAAAATTAAATTTTTAATGTTGTTTGCTCAAATGTTTTGAAAATATTGTAAGGTGTTTGGTTGATATTTTTATGGTGTTGGATATTATTTTAAGTTGGATTTTATAAGGTGTATCAAGAAAATTATCTTTATGTATGTTATGATGAGTGTTAATTTTAAAAGGGAGCAATAAGGCATAAATTGAGTTGTGATTGTTTTATGTCCAAGGAATATTTTTGGAATGTGTTGAAGTGATATTGTTTTGTTTAACCATTGGAATTGGAAAGAAGAAATTGTGATTAAGACAGGTTTTCTAAAGGCACTTCTACATCCAACAAAAGGTATGGGTATATTCTTCCTAGTGAGTGATTGTTGAAAATTGCAAATGGAAAGTTGGAGTGAAAAGAATTGTTTAGTTTGCATTTTTGAGAGTGTTTTGAATTAATGCTTCAAGATTTTCTGGAATTAAGAGTTTTTGATAAAACATTGTCTTATAAGCATTGTTGTTGAAGTGAGTTGTTGAGTAAAGAACTTGAACTAGGGTTTGCAAAGAACATGAGTATCATTGTTATGTGAAGATTGTCTTATAAGCATTGTTGTTGAAGTGAGTTGTTGAGTGAAGAACTTGAACTAGGATTTGGAAAGAACATGAGTATCATTATTATGTGAGATTGATTGATTAAAAAATGTTGGAAATATTTGAGTGAGTATTCATATGCTTGGACTAGTTTTTGTGAGCAAGGATCATGTCATTGAGTGATTGGTTGAGTAGAGTTGGTTAAGCCTAGTCAAGTGAATGTGTGAAGTAATAGTTCAAGTTTTGTGAAACAAATTATTCTATATTCTAAATTGATTTAACAAGTTGAGTATTTATGAGTGTGAAACATATTGTGTCTCTAACAATTCTCTATATGTTTCTGTGATAAGAGAGTTATTGAAAGTGATTGAGTATTGAGGTGAATGTGAAGCATATTGAGTCTCTAATAATTTTCTATATGTTTCTAAGAGAGTGATTGAAAGTGATTGAGTATTGAGGTAAATGTGAAGCATATTGAGTCTCTAATAATTCTCTATATGTTTCTAAGAGAGTGATTGAAAGTGATTAAGAATTGTGATGAATGCAAAGCATATTGAGTCTCTAACAATTCTCTTTATGTTTCTATGAGATTTTAGTGTGGACTTGTTGAGCAAATTTGAGGTAAGTCTTTGAGAAGACTTGAGGACAAATTTGTGTGAGATTTTGTGGAAGCTTACAATACAGATTGAGAGAAAAATTGGATAAGTTCTAGGAAGGACTTATTGGGCAAATTTAGACAAGTTCTAGTGAGTACTTGTTGACTAGATTTGAGATAAGTCTTTGAGAAGACTTGAGAGCAGAGTTGATTGATTGATTTTTTCAAACCTTGAGTTAAGGTTTGGGGCAGATCTAGTAGAGTTGATTTGAGATTAAGTCAAGCTTTGAGTTAAGGCTTGAGGATAGAGATTGAGGACAAACTTGTGCTAGACTGAAGGACTGGTTTAGTGCAATATTAGAGGACAAATATTGAGGATAGATTTGTGCTAGACCAAAGGACTATGTTTAGTACATATTTGAGGACAGAGTTTGGTGCATATTTGAGGATAGGTTTGTGCCAGATCAGAGATAGAGATTGAGCAGATTTATGCTAGAATGAAGAACTGAGTTTAGTACAGATTTGTGACAGAGCTTTGAAGGTGATAGAGTATAGAGGACGTCAGTATCCAATGGATAGAGATCCATTAGCCAGGGAAGTGAGGATAGGTGTCTTCAGTGGATAGATATCCATTAGCTAGAGCAGTGAGGGCAATAATTCTTCTAGAAGATCACCAGTTAGAGCTTAGGAGAAATGAGTTCTCTTATGGATAGAGATCCATAAACTTGATTAGGGGATTGGTTTCTCATTTGGATGGAAATCCATAAACATTGTAATAGGGAAAGGATTCCCAAGAGATTGATTGGGAAAATTTTAATGAAATATTTTCTCCGTGGAGTAGCCCACATTGGGTGAACCACATAAAATTGGTGTCTCTATCATGTGTGGTGATTTATGCATTACTTCGATTATTGTTATTGATATTGCTATCTATACATTGTATAATATTGATTGGGAAAGAAAAGTAAAAAGTGGTCTTATAATGATCACCCCCCCTCAGTATAAGCTTGTGTTCTTCAATTGGTATTAGAATGGGTTCCTTCAGAAGAGTTTAACAACTTGAAGGAAAAACTTTCAAGAACACAATGGATTCCAAGAATGTGTCCTCAGATAATTCAACACAAATATTTGATGTAAGTGACTACATATATTGGAGTATGAGAATGAAGGTTCACCTGATGGCACTTGGCAATGAAATTTGGGAAGCAGTTTAAAATGGATACATACCACCAGTTGATCCACCTACAGGTAAGGAAGGTAAGCTTCTACAAAATTATAATTCAAAAGCACTGAATGCACTTTTGAGAGGTTTACATAGAACATAATAAATAAAAGTTATGCATTGTAAATATGCAAAAGAAATTTAGGATAAGTTGCAAAGCATATATGAAGGAGAAAAAAATATCAAAAAGGCAAAGATACGAAAAATCAAAGGGAAATTTGAAGAATTAAGAATGAAGAATGAGGAAGACATTAGTTCTTATCTACTTTGGGTAGATGAGGTTGTTAATGCTATGTAAGAACTTGGACTTAATGTGGATGAATAAGATGTTTGTGATAAGATCTTAAGGTCTCTTCCTACAAGATTTAGTGAAAATATTTTAGCTATAAAAAAAGAAAAGGATGGTGATTCTTTGAAAAGAGATACGTTGTTTGGTATTCTTACAAATTTTGAGTTAATAACAAAAGAACCTAATCCCCAGAAGAAAGTAGCCTTCAAATTAATTAAGAAGACAAAGGGTAAGAATTCAGAATCAAGCAATGAGTCATCCAATGATGAAGAAGCAAATTATGGCAGAAGGAATAAGGATTCAAGAAGACTCAAAGATGCAAAATCTGTTAGATGTTTTAATTGTGGAAAGTATGGTCACTATGCAACTAATTTTCAAGAAGCTAAAAAAACAATGATGAAGAAAGCATGATCACAGGAACAGGGAATCAAAAAAATACAGGTACCAAAATAAATGCTTGGATGGACAAAACAAACAAGGGAAGAAGTTCTTTCAAAGACAAAAGAAGAGATACTATGCAGACAAGGAAAGTAAGTACTCAAGTGATAGTGATGCTATTTTTTCAAATAATGATAGAGATGAAGTCCTATTTATTATTGAAGAAAACGAAGTCAAGAAAAGGTCACCAATAATTCTCAAGTATTTTAGATGTGGTAACTTTGGACATCTTGAAGATAGTTGTACAAGGAATGGTTATAGTTTTAGTTATGATGAATATGAGGATGCACTTGAAGGACCAGAAGAAAATCTTCTAATGGCACTAGAAGAAGAAGAAGGTGATCATATAGTAGACAATTCAAAAGAAAATGAAGATGTAGACAAAGGTAAACAAATAGAGGAAGAATAATATAAAGAAGGATTTTATCTTAAGGTAGAACTTATTTATGCTCTTGAAACAGTAAATAAGGTAAGAAAGCAAAACTCTACACTTGATTTTCAGTTTCAAGAATGTGATGAAGAGAGAAGAAAGCTTATAAAGGATCTAAAAAAGTCAATGGCTAAGATAAAGAAGTTCAGGGATAAGTTAGAAGCACAGATCTTAGAATGTGAAAGGTTAGAACAAGAAGTAGCTCTACTAAGGGAATATTTAGAAAAATCTGAGGATAAGCTACACAAGTTTGGAAAGATCTCAAAGGTTGTGGATAATATGATCAAAGTACAAAGAAGGTCAACAAACAAAAAAGGTCTTGGTTTTGAACAGGTTCAAAAGAAACAAGAAGAAGAGTCAACCTCAAGTTCTGAAGAAGAAGAAAATTTTGAAGAAGATAGTGTAAGAGAAAGTGAGACATATGAGGATGAGTTGGACAAAAAAAAGTTCAACAAGGAAAGGAACAATGCACAAAGAAGAAACATATGGAACAACAATCAGAATAGGTTAAGAGAGACTAAGATACCAATAAGGTCAAGACAAGAAAATTTCAATGGAAGGTGTTTCTCATGTCACGGGTTTGGACACATGGCTTCACAATGTAGGACACATGAAAGACAGGAAAATGGAAATTTTAGAAACATACAACTTTTCCATGGGTATTACTACTCATGTAATCAGTTTGGTCACAAGGCAATGGATTGCAGGGTTCATGATAGAAAAGGATATGGTCACTAGGAGAAATCCTAAGACATTTGCACCTCCAAGGAATAATAACATTAAGTGTTATAAGTGCAATAATGATGGACATACAATAAAATGGTGTAGAGAAGACATTCCAAAATCAAGCATGAACAAGAACAGGAACAAGAATATGGGCATGGACAGGAACATGAATAAGAATATGGATAAGAACAGGAACATGAACAGGAATATGGATAAGGATATAAATAGGAATAATATTGTGGACATGGATAGAAACAGGAATAGGAGCAGTCAAAGAAATCAGAAGGATCAGATGAGAAGGAAAGAGGATAAACGTAAAGACCAGTGCTTGCATAATTCCACCCTAGAATTAACCACCTAAAGAGGAGGTGGGGGAGGGGCTAAGCCAAGAGATTCATTCTTAGCCCCAAGCCCCAAAGGTGACCCTTTGCCATTGATGTCAAATGGGGAGAGATTTGAGTAATGGGGAGAGATTTGGTTTAAGAAGGAAGCATTGAGTCAGGGGAGCAGTTTCCCAGGGGGAGCAGAACAGGAAAAAGGTCAAGATTTGGTAAAACGAATTTGGGTTGCAATCAATGACAAAGGAGGAGATTGTTGGAAATTTTGAGTGATAAGTTGTCATTGATGTCAAAAGTGAGTGGTCATTGATGTCAAACTTTCAGCACCAGCCAATGTCAGTTTCAGTTGGTAGCATCCGTTTCGATTTTAGTTTCAAGATCCGGTTCAAGGAAGTTAGATGAGGTCCAAAGTGCAAGAAAAATCCCAAATAAATAATATTATAATATTATTTTATAATATTATGCAAATGAAGTTTAAAATTAATTATAAATTAATTTATTAGTTAATTTACTTAACTTATAAAGCTATTTAAATTAATTATTAATTTTTTTTTTGAAAAAAATGAAAAACTTGTATTAATACAAAGAACAGTTACAAATGGGAGTAAACACATCCCAACCAAGAGCAGAGAACAAGACAACAAGCGCAGAGCAAAAAAGTCAACACTTTCCACCACAGAGCACAGAAGTCAACAGGGCGCGAAAACGCGACATGTCGCGAAATCGTGACATGTCGCGAAATCGCGACAATCAACCCCGTCTCGACCGCGTCAGAGCCACCCCGAAAACGCGACATGTCGCGATATCGCGACAGCCAGAGCCCTCGGCACCCGATCGCCAAAAAAGTCGCGAAATCGCGACGGCAGCTCCCTTCGGCGCCCCATCACCAAAGGTGTCGCGAAATCGCGACGAGAATTCCAAATGGCTCCAGATCTCCAAAAAGGTCACGAAATCGCGACGAGATTTCTCCTAAGCGCCCATCCTGCAAAAGTGTCGCGATATCGCGACGAGTTTTCCACTTGGCGCCCAGTCCGCAAAAGTGTCGCGATATCGCGACGGTTTTTCCCCAAGACTCCTATGTGCCAAAAGTGTCACGAAATCGCGACGAGTTTTCCTTTCGGCACCCAACCACCAAAAGTGTCGCGATATCGCGACGAGTTTTCCACTTTGCACCCAATCGTCAAAAGAGTCGCGATATCGCGACGAGTTTTCCTCATGACGCCAGTTCGCCAAAAGTGTCGCGAAATCGCGACGAGTTTTCCTTTCAGCTCCCAATCCTCAAAACTGTCGTGATATCGCGACGAGTTTTCCACATTGCACCCAGTCTTCAAAAGTGTCGCGATATCGCGACAAGTTTTCCAGATGGCGCCAGTTCGCCAAACTGTCGCGATATCGCGACGATTTTTCCTTGCGGCTTTCGAACAGCAAAAATGTCATGAAATCATGACGGATTTTGCACTTTGCTCCAATTCACAAAAATTGTCACGATATCACGACGGTTATCCTCCTTGTCGACCCTGCGCCAAAAACGTCGTGAAATCGCTGCAGCTTCCAGCCGAAGGCCGCGATGGCGCGACAGGTCACGAAATCGCGACAGCTTCCCACTGAAGGCCTCGACAGCGAAACAGGTCATGAAATCATGACAACATCTCACCATGGGCCGCGACCGCGTGACATGTCACGAAATCATGACATGTCACGATTTCACGACAGGTTCCCTCCGAAGGCCGCGATGGCGCAACCTGTCGTGAAATCGCGACAGCTTCCCACTGGAGGCCGCGACGGCACTACAGGTCGCGATATCATGACAAAAACCTCCCTTAGCAAAAACTTTGCTCATTATCGCAGGGATCGTTCAAGACCTTGCCTAATCACTGCATCCTCCACAGGCATATCACTGTGCAGCTGCATCCCAACCTCTCTCTCAGCACCCATCTTTGCAAGGAAATCGACCGCCTTGTTTAAATCTCTACTCACATAGACGGGGATCACATCATCTAATTCCCTCCATAGTTCCTTGATTTGAGAGACCAGAATCCGCAACCTCCAAGCTTTCGAGGCAAAGTTCCTCATGCGATCTAGAGCGCCAACCAGAATTTGGGAATCAGACTCAAGAATTATCTTCCTGTGTCCCTGCTTAACAGCCCAGATGGAAGCAGATTTAATAGCAAAGGCCTCTGCTTCATTGTTTGTGGCTCGTCCCAGACCTTGCATTTCCCAATAGAGCACAGACCCAGCATGATCACGGCACACTACTCCAATTCCAGCACTACCCGGATTGCCTTTTGCAGCTCCATCAGTATTGATTTTGATCCAGCCTTCTGGGGGAGGTTTCCAACTACCTCTAACCTGTCTCTCTTGCTCAACAGCTCCCTCTTCCAGTGGCACAGAAACAAACTGATTTTCCTCCTCAGCAAAGATGGCAACCGTTTCCACGACTTTGCTCCAGATGACCTGCCAAATTCCATCTAGCGAAGAGAAGGTTTCTCGAAAAATACGGGCATTTCTCTCCAACCACACCTGCCACCAGATGAAAAGTAAACCAAGCTCCCAACCAATTCGAAGAGCTTTAGATTTAAATCTACCTCTCTTCCATCTTTCCCAAATATTGGTCCGAGTCAAATCACCGTTAGCCTGGATTTTATAGTGAGAGAACCAACGCTTCCAAATCTGCCGTGTGAAGGGGCATTCAAACATCAGATGATCAGCAGTTTCCTCATTCTTGTGGCATAACACACACTGAGAAGGACCGATGATGCCTCTATTTCTGAGATTGTCAAAGGTGAGAATTCCATTGTGCATAAACTGCCAGGCAAAGAAGTTCACTTTCGGCCAGCCCTTAGAATGCCAAATCTTCCTCCAATCTTGAACCGAAAATAAATGTGGGGGGGGCTCTGGGAGGATCTTATCGTATCCCTCCTTCACAATATAAACCCCAAGGTTCCCATAGCCCCAAGCTAGTTCATCCTCCTCATCTCTCCCAGTGAGAAACCTTTCTGTCAAAATTTTAGACAAGATGGGTGCCAGCTCCGGAGGGATTGGAATTGGCCACTCTTCCAACCGCTTAAACTTTTTGAACTTGTACTCCCCCAATTGGCTGGTGTTGAAATAACTCTCGATTTGAACCCAGCCCTTGTCTTCTATGGCAGATTTAATCGGCTGCAATTCGGGAAACACAACAATGATGGGTGGGTGCTGGTCCCAGGAATCGGTCCAAAAACGAGCCTTCTCCCCTCTCCCCACTTTCCAAAACAATTGATCTTTGATAACTTGAGATCCAAGCTTGAGAGCTCGCCACACTAAGGATCCATTACCCTCCGAGAGGGAAACGGCCCACATCATTGGGGTGAACATGACCCAAGTATTTACTAGAAAGGATTCTGTTGAAGAGGGATGTTGGCTGGGAAATCCACCTCCAGTACAGTTTGCCAGCCAAAGCTTTATTGTTAAGCTTGGAGCTTCTCAATCCCAGCCCTCCTTTTTCCTTGGGCTGGGTAACCTTATCCCAGCCAACCAAGGCCCATTTCTTCTCCCCTTTTGCACCTTCCCATAAAAATCTTCTAGCCATTTTGTCCAGCTCTTTCCATATAGAATGTGGGGCAGCCAGGATGGAGAATTTATATATTGGCATGGCCTGAATAACTGACTGTAAGAAAGTTAGTCGGCCCCCATAGCTTAACCATTTATGAGACCAATGATTCATTCTATCTTTGATGCCATCCAAAAGATCCTTCCAGATATCAATTTTTAGTTTTTTGAAATGCGGAGGAACCCCCAAGTAAACTACTGGGAGAGAGGTCCTAGTGAATCCCAAGATCTCTATAACTCTGTCCTGTAACCTTTGGTCAAGATTGAAGAAGACCACTTTGGATTTTTTATCATTGGTGACTTGGTTTGAGGCCCTGAGGTAGACATTTAGAGTATCTCTGATTCCTCTAGCTTCCCTGAGACTGGCCACTCCAACCAATCCTGTATCATCCACAAACTGTAAGTGAGTCAAAACTTCCGCCCCCACCTTAATACCTGTTATCAGACCTTGATGTCTTCTTCTCAGGAAGAGTCTACCTAGTCCTTCAGCCAAGATGAGGAAGAGATAGGGAGAGCATGGGTCCCCTTGACGAAGACCCCGTGAGGCTCCAAAAGGTGGCGAGGGAAGCCCCTTGATTAGAACAGAATAAGAAGGCGTAGAAATACAGCTCATGACCCAGTCTATCCAATCCTGAGAGAAACCAAAGGCTGCCAACATCTTTGCCGGGAAGCCCCACTCCACCCTATCATAAGCCTTGGACATATCTAGTTTAATGAACATTCATTTGTTACCCGATTTTTGCATTGTATGGATTGCCTCCTGGGCAAGGACCACTCCATCCAAGATCTGTCTACCTTCTACAAAACCCCCTTGCTCTGAGGAAATTATATTATGAAGGAGAGGTTTTAGCCGTTCAGCCATAATCTTTGTGATTATTTTATAAATCACGTTGCATAAGGCAATAGGTCTGAAATCGAAGATATGAACCCCCTCCTCCCCTTTTGGAATTAAAGTGATGAAGGTGTGATTTAGAGCCTTGAGCATTCTTTTATTAGTTCTGGACTCCTCTGTGATAGCCAAAACATCCTCCTCCAAGGTATCCCAAAAGGCCTAAAAAAACTCAATAGGAAAGCCATCTGGACCTGGCGATTTGCCAGTGCTCATCCCAAAGACCACATTCTTTAGTTCATCTCTAGCAATGGGTCTAAGAAGGGCCTGATTCTCTTCGTGAGAGATAATAGAGGGTATGACATCAATAACTTCATTTTGAGCTTCCACATCTTGCTCCATACTTTCCTTAAAAAGTTTTGAGAAATAATCCATTGAGTGGGAATGCATACCAGGAAGAGTATCAAAAGAGTGTCCATTCTCATCTTGAAGGACTTCCATGTTATTCATTTGTCTCCTAGCACAGGCTGATCGATGGAAAAATTTTGTATTTCTATCTCCTTCTAATAACCAAGTGTTTCTTGCTCTCTGTTTCCAGTAAATCTCTTCTTGATTATCAATGTCCTCAACCGCTTTGCGCAAAGCATCATCCTCGGTTTTAAGGTGCTCAATAATTGTTCCTTCCCTGAAGTTTTTTTGCACCTCTTCCCATCTGGCCACCAAGGGAGCCCGTTGGAGCTGGAAGTCTGACTTATTAGTTTGCCTCCACTGTTTCAATTTAATCTTGACAAAATGAAGCTGTTTGTGGAATTTGAACATTGCTGTCCCAAAAGGTAGGCGGCCTTCTTCCCACCACTGTGGAATTTTCCTTCGGAGATCCTCTTTTTGCAACCAAAAATTTTCAAATTTAAATGGTTTGTGGTGCTGCCCTGTCATAGTCCCTCCCTCCAACAAAATGGGAAAGTGATCTGATACTGGGCCTTCCAAAATCTGAAATTTAATATTCCATTTAACAAATGCCTCCTCGGAGACCAGAAAACGGTCTAGCTTTACCTTCCTGCTGTGTGGCTCTCTCCTCTTATTAGTCCAAGTAAAGTGGGTTCCAGGGCCTTTGATATCAACTAGGTGAAAGGCCTGGACTTGGGCAATCAGAAGCCGGTCCCCTGGATCCAAAACTGGGATACCACCTTCCTGATCCCTAGCAGATAATTTGGCATTAAAATCCCCAGCAATAATCCAGTCTAAATCTTCCCGGGAGGACCTCATGTTGTGTACAACTTTCCATTGGAGCCTCTGGCCATCAATGCTTTGAGCCCCATAGAAGTTTGTAATTAAAACATGTTCAGCAGTGACATTGTTCCTAAAAAGAGATGTGAGAACACCCCTCCAAGCTATATGTTCTATTGCTGTCCATTCCAGAGGGTTCCAAAGAGTAACAATCCCCCCGAGGCACCTTGAGCAGCCACATCCATATAACCAGCGCCCCTCCATATTCTACTAACAGTTTTGCACATAAGATCTAAAGACATTTTTGTCTCCTGGATGAGCAAAAAGTCTGTTTTACGTTTTCCTAAAAGTCTTTGAACAACAGATTGATGGGTTCTACTGTTTAAACCCCTAACATTCCAGGATTGAATAATCATTGAAAACCTTGGGAGCAATAAGAATCAATTGTCCTCACCGATCCTCCATTGATCAACTTGTCTCCTTGCACTGCTAGTAGATCCTTATTGGACTTTCTGCCCGCTCCTTGAGAATTACTATTTTTAGATCTCTTCTCCACCTGAGTAATCCCTAGAGCCGGCCTTTCTCTGTTCTTTTCTGCACTTCCCATGTTGACATCCTTAATAACCGGTTGTGCTGGGGAGTGGATTACCAATGCCCCCGGGTTCTCTCGGTCGCAATATCTCAGAGGGTTCAATCACCTGTTCTAAGACAAGAGTAAATGAAGGAGAAGCATGAGAGTGGATGTTATTATCCTCAACATTCCCATCCACTCCTTCCATGACTTGGTCCTCTTGATCCACTAGTGACTTAAAGATTTCATACCGGTTGGTTGGCTTGAGTTGTGCCTGCTCCTTGCCATTTTTCTTTTTGTTTCTCCTTCGCTTCGGCTGTTCAAAGCCATCTTTCTGGACATCAGAACCCTGAGGAGTATTGGATGGTTCTTTGACGGGAGTAAACTTACCCTCTCTGGGGCGATTTGACATTCCAAGCGGAGCCTCCACTTTTGTGCTCAAAATATTTGGACAGAACCTTGCCAAATGGCCATGCTTATGGCAGACTCTACATCTAAAAGGTAGGGCCTCATAATCTAACTGCTGGATCCAGGATAGTCCTGCCAACTCAAGTTCCACCTCGGCTGGTAGAGGCTGGCTAATATCCATTTCTACACAAATTCTAGCAAAGACAGCTGTGTTTCCCTCTATGGTATCTTTGGAGACTCCTAGATATCTACCTAGTGAATTACCAATCATCTCCAGAACCTGCTCACCCCAAAACTCCATCGGGAGAGCGTACAGCCGGATCCAAACCGGGACAGCCGTGGGTTCAATACGAGGATCGAAACCCACTCTCCAAGGTTGAACAAATAACCCTGTCGGACCGTGGTTCCTCTTCTCTGATTCAAATGCTCTGTTTCTATCTGCTAAAGAAGAGAAACTAATAATGAAATACCCATTGCTTATAGGCCATAAGGAGTACTCACCGAGTGGCTCCCAGTTCTGTCTAACCTAGGTATGCAAAAAATTCAGAGTAGGTCGGATACCCATGAATTTGCAAATCAGATCATGGTTAGCACGGTAGATGATTGTGTCTTCGACCAGCTTTGGTTCGATAACAATCTTAGGTCTGGAAGCGGATTGCGGGAGGCATCCATTAACTCGGTGTGCAGTTGAACCCTTGCCAGCATTCTTGAATAGCGTTTGAAAAGCATTCCGCTGAGCTTCATCAGTGGAAGACGAAGGATTTTCTTTTAACATCTCAGCATATGAGCTCTTTCTCCCAGCGAGAGGAACTGGAGGAGACCCCATTGGGCCCTCCCGGGGCAGCGGACGAACCTTCAGAGTAGCACAAAGTCAACCCACCAAAGTCCCTGGAAAATCCTTCACACCAGAAACCCTAGAGCATCGCCCGACGCCTGCTCAAAAATTTTCCCGCCAAATCGCCAGAGCTCCGTGACACTTCAGTCATTCTTCTCAAATTAATTATTAATTATAAATAAATTTAATTATTAATTATAATTAATTTAAGCTAAGGTTAAATAACCCTAAGGTGGGTTATCAAATTTAATATTCAAAATTCGATTTTGAATAAAGCACCGTCGATGTGAGGAGAAATTAAAAATTTGTATATAAGGGGGGAACTCCCACCCTACCAAACCTTACCATGCCTTCAATTATTATTGCGAGCTTTACGAATTGTGTTACGTCTAAAGCAAGGAAAGGGTGTGCAAGTTTCATGAGAAATAGACGGTGAATGGAGGCATAAGAGGAAGGGGTTCTACCTTCCTTCACGTGGGCATTTGTAGACCACGCAGTGGGCTCCCAAGCGCTAAGGCACTTAGGATAGAGGAAACAGCGGATCGAATCTCGTCAAATCCCCTTTTGGGGAAGAAAGAGGTATGCTTGTAAATTGGCCATCAAAAATTTCGAGAATATAGTTTGGGCATTTAAAAATTAATTTTTGCATATTTAAATTGGTTCTAAGGTTGCTAAAGGAGTTATAAGGGTTTTGCAAAATAAAATTTTTAATGTTGTTTGCTCAAATGTTTTGAAAATATTGTAAGGTGTTTGGTTGATATTTTTATGGTGTTGGATATTATTTTAAGTTGGATTTTATAAGGTGTATCAAGGAAATTATCTTTATGTATGTTATGATGAGTTTTAATTTTAAAAGGGAGCAATAAGGCAAAAATTGATTTGTGATTGTTTTATGTCCAAGGAATATTTTTGGAAAGTGTTGAAGTCATATTGTTGTGTTTAAGCATTGGAATTGGAAAGAAGAAATTGTGATCAGGATAGGTTTTCTAAAGGCACTTCTACATCCAACAAAAGGTATGGGCATATTATTCCTAGTGAGTGATTGTTGAAAATTATGAATGGAAAGTTGGAGTGAAACTGATTGTTTGGTTTGCATTGTTTAGAGTGTTTTGAATTAATGCTTCAAGGTTTTCTGGAATTAAGAGTTGTTGATAAAACATTGTCTTATAAGCATTGTTGTTGAAGTGAGTTGTTGAGTAAAGAACTTGAACTAGGGTTTGCAAAGAACATGAGTATCATTGTTATGTGAAGATTGTATTATAAGCATTGTTGTTGAAGTGAGTTGTTGAGTGAAGAACTTGAACTAGGGTTTGGAAATAACATGAATATTATTGTTATGTGAGATTGATTTATTAAGCATTGTTGGAAATATTTGAGTGAGTATTCATATGCTTGGACTAGTTTTTGTGAGCAAGGATCATGTCATTGAGTGATTGGTTGAGTAGAGTTGGTTGAGCCTAGTCAAGTAAATGTGTGAAGTGATTGTTCAAGATTTGTGAAACAAATTATTCTATATTATGAATTGATTTGAGAAAGAGGTTGAGTATTGATGAGTGTGAATTGATTTGAGAAAGAGGTTGAGTCTTTAACAATTATCTATATGTCTATGTGATAAGAGAGTGATTGAAAGTGATTGAGTATTGAGGTGAATGTGGAGCATATTGAGTCTCTACCAATTCTATATATGTTTCTAAGAGAGTGATTGAAGGTGATTGAGTATTGAGGTGAATGTGAAGCATATTGAGTCTTTAATAATTCTCTATATATTTCTAAGAGAGTGATTGAAAGTGATTAAGCATTATGATGAATGCGAAGCATATTGAGTCTCTAACAATTCTCTTTATGTTTCTATGAGATTTAGACAAGTTCTAGTGTGTACTTGTTGAGCAGATTTGAGGTAAGTCTTTGAGAAGACTTGTGGATAGATTTGTGTGAGATTTTTTGGAAGATTACAATACAAATTGAGAGTAGAATTGGATAAGTTCTAGTGAGGACTTATTGAGTAGATTTGAATAAGTTCTAGTGAGGACTTGTTGAGCATATTTGAGACAAGTCTTTGATAATACTTGAGAGCAGAGTTGATTGATTGATTTGTTTAAACCTTGAGTTAAGGTTTGGGGCAGATCTAGTAGATTTGATTTGAGATTAAGTCAAGATTTGAGTTAAGTCTTGAGGACAGATATTGAGGATAGACTTGTGCTAGATCGAAGGACTGTATTTAGTGCAAGATCAGAGGACAGATATTGAGGATATATTTGTGCTAGATTGAAGGACTATGTTTAGTATTGATTCGAGGACAAATTTTGGCATAGATTTGAGGAAAAGTTTGTGCTAGACCAGAGACAGATATTGAGAAGATTTGTGCTATACCGAAGGACTGAGTTTAGTGTAGATTTATGACAAAGCTTTGAAGGTGACATAGTATAGAGGACGACAGTATCCAGTGGATATAGATCCATTAGCCAGGGCAGTGAGGACAGGTGTCTTTAGTGGATAGAGATCCATTAGCCAAAGTAGTGGGGGCAACAATTCTTCTAGAAGATCACCAGTCAAAGCTTAGGAGAAAGGAGTTCTCCTATGGATAGATATCCATGAGATTGATTAGGGGATTGGTGTCTCCTTTGGATGAAGGTCCATAAACATTGTAATAGGGAAAGGATTCCCAAGATATTGATTGAGAAAATTTTAGTGAAATATTTTCTCCGTGGAGTAGCCCACATTGGGTGAACCACGTGAAATTGGTGTCTCTATTGTATGTGGTGATTTATGCATTGCTTTGATTGCTGTTGTTGATAATTATATATATACATTGCATAATATTGATTGGGAAATAAAATTTAAAATTGGTCTTATACTATTCACCCCCCTCTTAGTGTAAGCTTGTATTCTTCATTTATTCTTTGTCAATTTCAATGGTTAGATGACAAAATTTGATACTAACACTCTTTCAAAATATTTCTCAATTACAAAAATAATCAATCTCAAACACACCTTATTACTCCTTGAAATTAGCAATCATAAAATCACACTTAAAAATAATCACTTCAAATTGCTCCTTATAATCTCCAATTTTAATAAGTCAATCTCAAAAAACTAACCGTTCAGAAATAATATTTGCCTACCCTTTTATCTCCCTCAAAACACTTAATAACCAAATTAATTCAGGTAAAAATTAAACCTCATAAACCATCAAAATATTTTTATTTTTCAACCTTAGGCACATACAAATATTTTTATTTTCCTTCAACCTTAGCACATCCGAAATTAAGCGACCAACACAAATGACATTAGCACATACCTTTGCCACTATCAAAAAGGCCTCGATGGGTTTTGAACAAGAGAACTTTCCGCCGATCGTCTTACCAAGGTGCTAGCCCACCATGTGGGCTAAGCGCTCCCATAGGGAGGGGATGGTGCAAGCCTCTCTTTAACCCCTTGTTTGATGCTTAATCAAAAGATGTGCCCTTTCTGCTTTGCCAAAAATGAATTCGAAGGGATTTGAACCTACACGCCTTGCTTGCCACACACCTAGTGCCTCCATCGATTCCAACTGGGCTACAATGCCTTTGGTGCTAATTATTTGTGCTCCCATCGATTTATCCTTTTGTCCCCGAAGATCCTTTCAAAAAAATGAGAAGTCTTTTTCTTTTTGCGCACGAAAATAATAGAGCATAGGATATTCGATCGATAGCTTAGGATTTGTAAGGAAAATAATTTTGCCACCATTTATACACAATGTTCCATGCCATATGACATTGGCACATCAAATCGAATTTCCAATTCGATTATTTACTTAGCCTTATAACCCTCTTTAGGGTTTATTAAATTAATAAAAATTAATTTATAATTAAATTAAAATTAAAATATAATTAACTTAAATAACTTTGAAGTTAATTAAATTAATTAATATATTAATTTATAATAAAATTATATTAATTAATTTAAATTTCCCTCTTTAATATTATAATATTATTTGCTTGGGCCTCTTCTTTGCACTTTGGACCATATCTAACTTTTTGAAACCGGGTCTTGACCAACTGAAGGCAAACTCTTCTTTTTGCACGAATTGCGGAACTGCTACCTTTTGCACTGCTTACTGAAACTAACTTTCGACATTAATGACCATTCATTCTTGACATCAATGACAACTCATCCACTCAAAATGTCCAACAGATACCTATATTTCAAAAAAAGCCTTAATTCTTGATTTTCATTTTCTAGATCTTCAATTTTTTGTGTGAATATAAATATTCCAAAATTGAACATCCTTATTCTTGATATTTTTCTACAACAACCTTAATAATACCAAAACTCCAGCTCTATTGTCTATGCATTGCATCTTAGTAAAGTAGTATTTCCAAAATTTCACGATATCATTGTTTACTTTACCATATATGGATTGTTAGTTTCCTTCCTAAAGCATAAGTGCAACCACAACAATTGTAAAAAATAGTTTATATGAAAGCACTTTAATGTTATACATTAAAACATTTTTTTTTTTAGATTTTGAAACTAAAACAAATATTACTAATGGAAAACATTAAAGTAAAACTTAATAATTATTTGATTCAAGTAGTCAACATTTTCTTGTTAGCTTCAACTAAACTTACTACTTCCTCTAATCATGGAAAAAATAATTTAACTTCACGAACTTCAATTAAAATCCCTCTACTAGCTAGCCTATCAACATATTTGTTTCCTTCCCTTAATGTATGTGTAAACATTATTTCTTTAAAATCTATAGCAAGATCTTGCATTTCCATAATTATCACTTGCATGTTCCATGGAGCCTTTGGTTTCCCCAAAATTACATTTATTACTACTAGTGAATCACCTTGCATCCATACTCTGTTCCATTTTATTTGTTTGTATATTTTTAACCCTTCTAGAGCTTCCCAAGTCTCGACTTTATTATTTATCTTAAATCCACTATTGAAAGCATAATGAGATAAAATATCTCCCCTATTATTTCTAATTATTCCTCCTTCTCCTATTGGTCTTGGATTTCCTTTAGATGCTCCATCAAAATTCAATTTAACCAACTCCATTTTTTGGTGGTTTCCTATTCTTTTCCTTCTTTGTGTTTCTTCTATACCCAACATCATAATTCTATTTGATGACTTGAATCTATCTATCAACACTCTTTGTTTCTAGATTAGATATTGGATGAGTTGATAGGGTTAGTTTAGACTCATCTATGGATAAACAAATCTTCTTTTTCATTACCTCTAAACTACTTTTCTTTCCTTTAAATATTCTTCTATTCCTTTCTAGTCATACAATCTAGGGAATTGTATCTTTTGATATATCCTATATTTTTTGCAATGCCTCACTTTTAAAAGTGCTCTACCATTGATTTATCCATTCATTAATTTTTCCATTCATCACCATACATATACCAAACATATTAAGAACCCATTGTCATGGATCTAGAATATTGAACAGTTTCCCAAGGGATAGTTTATACTCTCCTCCTCCTTTTTACATACAAAACATTGTGATGGGCCATGAAAACCCTTTTTCATAAGGTTATCCTAGGATAAAATTCTTCTATGACCTACTAGAAAAATACACATTTTGACTTTAGGAACTCTCAAGCTATCCCAATTATCTCTCCATATTCTTGTGGTATTTCTATTTTATTTGTGCTTTATATTATATCTACTTATTGTGTATTCCCCCAAGCTATTGAACTCCCAAACTAACTTATCCTTGGATTCCCTTTGAATAATCATTGTTGTTATCTTTCTACTCAATTGCCTCCTAGCATCAATGTCTTGTATACTTGTAAAAAAATCTTCTTTCCATTTGTATCTTCCTTCCTAATCCTTGTACAAAATATTTGAAACCCTATCACCATATTTATCTTGAAGTAATCTCATCCATGGCTTCAAAATTGGATCTAGATTGAGTGTTTTGTTATCACACCAAGTATCCATGCAAATAGAATTTTTTTCTCTAGTTCCCACCTCCTATCTTAAACCTTTAATCACTAGATCAATTGCTTTTTTTAAAACTGTTCTATAGTGCAGAACCATTTGGTAGAGATAATATAGTAAATATTAAGCTTGGGTCATTGGGCTCAACATACTTAGAAGAATTATTGCCCATTGTCTTTGACTCTCTTTGTATAATCTCCAAATTACTTTTCCCCTAAGAGCTAAGTTTGCATCTGTAAGAAATCTTAAATCAAGACCTCCCCTAGTTTTATCATCACACACCTTGCTCCATTTCACCAAAGGAAATTTTCTTTTATCATGTAATCTTGACCACAAAATGACCACATAATATAGATTAAACTTTTTTCTATCAATTTTGGCATAGTATAAAAGGACATAATATTTGGAATGACTTTTAAGATTGATTTAATTAGTTACACTCTTCTTGCTAATGATAATATCACTTTCCATGCTGGTAGTTTATTTTAAAGTTATCTTATAAATGGATTCCACAATTCTCTCCTCATTCTCCCCTCAAATAAGGGCATCCCTAGATAAGTTGATGGTAAATTTGTCTCCTCCATTTATGCTAACATGTATATCCCTACTTTTATTCCAGATGGAGTGTTTAGGAAGTAAAATTTGGATTTTGTCCTATTCACTTTCTACCTTGACTCTCTTTCATATTACTTTAATAATTTAGTCAAAGCTATAGCCTTGTTTATCCCTACCCCCCAAAAAGAGTTGTATCTAAAAATTATTAATGGGTGATGTTGTCAATGTTATTACTAGCTTTAAGTCCACTTATTAACCCATATTTGTTAGACTTATTGAAGTTCCTACCCAATACCTCTACCATAATAATAAATAATTATGGTGATAGAGGATCTCAATATCTAAGACATCTCTTGGCTTTACATGATTCTATTACTAACATATTGACCAACATTGAATATGATATTGTAGAGACAAGCTTTAATCCATTTGACCCATTTCTTCCCAAATCCAAAATTTCTAATACTAAAAAATAAAATCCCATTTAACCCTATCATAAGCTTTACTCATATCAAGTTTTAAGATCATTACTCTCTCTTTTCTTGAAGCAACTCAATGCATAACTTCATGAGCTACTATGAACTCATCCATAATCTCTCCTTTCACAAATCCTCCTTGCTATTTTGAAATAATTTTGTCCAACGATGGTCTTAGTCAATTTACCATCACTTTGGAGAGTATCTTATATGCCATATTACATAGACTTATGGGCCTAAATGAATCAAATAATTTTACATTATTTTTTTTAAGAATCAAGGTAAGATATGTCACATTTATTTTATAAGATATGTGTTGTTTTACCCTAGACTATTCCACTTCCACCAATAAAAAATCCTTCACTATATCCTAATTATGTGAATAGAATTTTGTAGAGGG
The DNA here is from genome assembly GCA_028583015.1 of Wollemia nobilis. Classification (NCBI taxonomy): domain Eukaryota; kingdom Viridiplantae; phylum Streptophyta; class Pinopsida; order Araucariales; family Araucariaceae; genus Wollemia; species Wollemia nobilis. The sequence continues at coordinate 2,485,964 of JAQPPZ010003429.1, forward strand.
ACCAACTAGACCTATGGATTTGTCCTTGTCAAAAGGCAAAATAGCTAAATGAACTTCTTCTAGAGTAATAGGCTCCATAAATTCCTATTTTCTTCATTTATTAAAACTGAAGTTACTTTTGTAGTAGTTTATCATTAAGAACTTCAAACTCCTCCATTCCTATAATATTATAGTAAAAATACATTACCTCATTTCTAATTTCACTATGGTCTTCATTCCAAACCCCTTTTATTGTATAAATATACTAATTTTTGATGTTGATCTTTGTACTATTCCCATCCTATAAAAAAACTTTATGTTTGTATCTCCTTCTTTCAACCAATAATATTTAAATTGTAATCTACAAAATTTCTCTTAAAATATTATGATATTCACTAAGCATATCCTTTTCCTTTAAGCTTGGATTATTATGCTCACCTTTTTTATAATTTTAAAAGTTTTTTTTAGTTCTTCTTTCTTCTAAAAACCATTTCCAAAAGTGTTCTTTTTCCATTATTTTTAATTTAGATGTCATTGGTTTAATTTATTTTGGAAGTGTACAACCCACTATTTCTTGAATAATTTTATGTTTTCACTATCATATCAACAAATTGAGAATGCTCTTCCCACATCTGCTCATTTTTAAAATATGATCTCTTTTTAAATTCACTTACCACCATTGTAACTCTATTTGGCCAATGATCTGAACCAATCCTTGTCAATGTATTAATTTTAACACAAGTCCCTTCATCTAGCCAATGAATTGAGACTATGCATTTGTCTAGTTTTTCTACTATTAGGTTTTGGATTCTCCTGTTGTTGGTCCATGTATAGTTGTCCTCTTCAAACTCGACCTCCCATAGATTATTATTTTGAATAAAACTTGAGAAATTTTTCAAACTTTGGGTTATTTTCCTAATTGCCCCAATCTTCTCATCCATATTGGTTATGGTATTAGAATATATTATGATCATAAATTTGGTTCTTGATATTTACTTATCTTAAGGGCTTTATCACACTCCATATTTCTAATATGTTTGACTACGTTGTAGGTCCATAGAAATTGATAAGGATGGAATGAAGATCTGCAAAGTAGCATGTGAATAATGAGGCTATCCAATACCTAGTTTTATGAATGGTTGAAAAGGAGGTTCTAACATAATTTCAATATGTTAGAATTCCCCCTACCACTACTTTGAAATTCATAGCATCCCATTCACATCTTGCCCCTATTGCTTTCATATTTTTGGAAACTTTTTTATTTATCATTTTAGTTTCTTGGATACAAAGAATATCAAGCTTATCACTTAAAAAAAGGTCCCTGATACACCTCTACTTTGAGGGGTAATTATCACCCCTTATATTCCATGATATGGTAATCATGTCTCATTATGAGCTACTAGTCCTTCTTGCAAATTACTAATATTATTTGTTGTTTGGTAAAGAGAAGTTCAAAAATCTTAGATTGTGTTCCTTTCTCTATGTTTGCTCTTGCTTCCCTAGCTCTCACTTTATAATTTGAGGGTTTTCATATTTTTCCCTTGCCTATATCAGGAATAGGTCTTATTATTCTATTCCTTAATATTATTTCACAACTTTACTTTTCTTTAGATTTATCCTCTCCTAGCTTTGCTATAGAAGATTTTGACTTGTTCTAATTATTTTATGGTATTTCCTTATTAATAACAGAGGTATTAACATCTAGCACTACATTTTCTCTACCACTTTTCTTATTCTAACAAGTACAAGGTTCTTCGAGAGAGTATTCAAAATATGATGAGGCACATTCCTTAGGTTCAACATGAATCTTAATTTTTAAATCATGATCATACTGAATATATGGTTTCTTATTAATATTTTGATCCTATTGTACCTTGTCCTCTAAGTTGTGATCTAATTTTTCATCATAGGATAAAGCCTCAAAAAGATTGATATTTCTTCCAATATCCTTCATTACTAGTATCCACTATTTATTTAATTTTGTTTGTTTGGAATTATTTTTTGGAAGTTGACAACCATCCTCATCCATATCCATTTGTAAGTTTATGTTTTGGTTTTCTACATATATTTGTGTTGGACTCTTCTTAGGTATGATATCTCAATATTCCCCACCTCATGACATTTTCTACATATAAATTATAGGCTTTCATAATCTATGGTTTGGATCCACAACTTACCCCCATACTTAAGAATAATTCTGGTAAAGGTTTACTTATATCAATCATGACCAATATTCAAGCATAAATAGCCAAGAATCCATCTTTTGTAGTTTCTAAAATCTCAAGGAATTCTCCTAGAGTGTTTCCTATTGCCTTGAAGGTATCCATTTCCCATAATTTAATAGGTAACCCATACATCCTAACTTAGATTGGTACTTGGGGTAGATTTATGTTTTTAGGTGCAAAGCCTTCATACTAGCAGGTAAGGAAGAGTCCTACTCTTCCCATAAACCAATGACCCCCTTAAGATTCTATTTCTTTGCTCCTTAGAATAGAAAATGGATAGGAATAAACCTTTGGTAAGAAAGGATAGAATTACTCCTCGAGACTTCTAACTCCTATCAATCCCTTTTTTCAAGGCCAAAGCCCCTAGCCAAGACCCATTAAATATACCAAAAACTACCCTATATTTGAGCAATAAGGATCAATTATTTGTGAGGTCCTTACTAACCTCTACTATTAGGGATTATTATAAGTTTAACTATAAATTGATTCATGGGAAGGAAACTATAACTCAAAATCTATTGAAGTTTACCAATATATCATGTAACAATTAATTATCTGAAAATAAACCTATAACAAGTTACATGCAAAAATCCAATGATAATGAAGGGGAAAAATAAAATTAGTTGAAAAATTCTATGCCCAGATAGAATGTCTTGTGTTGTTGATTCCTTATCTCTCTATTGCTCCCCCCATAATTTGAACCCTAGCTTACAGATATTTGCAATTTTATTTTTCATGACTTGAAAAATTGTTACTTTCCTTTTTTCGGATGGTTGACTTCACAGGGTTGTATCTCCCTCAATACTACTCATATTACTTCATATGACCACTCATTTTAGAGCTATTCAAAATATGCACAAATTGATCTAAGAATCATGTAAATTATACAACCTTTTGCAAAGAAAAGACTCCTAAAAGATGATATTTTTTTAATTAAAAATTTACCCTAACACTACCCTATTTTTGAACTATTATCTTCACATGGTCATATCTCCCTTAATACTGCTTAGATTCTTTGAAATGACAACATAGGATGTTTACATTCTTGAAGTCCCTATTATATATTATGGTTGAAATATTTCTTTTCTTGGTCAAAAAATGTATTATTATAGACACCTAAATTGTGATTTTGAGGATCATTATATTTCTTTTGGAAACCCTTAATATTTTCATAGAATAGGTTGATCCTATCATTGTTGATTTTATCAATGTTGAAATTACAACCAAAGTTTTATTTATAGTAAAACTTACGTAGCTCTGAGAAGGTACTAGGATTATGTCCATAAGTCCCATTTAAAAAATAATAATTTACGAGGATCATGCCACTCAAGTGCTTCAGATATTTTAATACAACTATAGTTCTTGATCATTGAGAGTGGGCATATCTTGATAATATATTCATGAGTCAATTTTGGTATAGTATTTTTAGGTCTTGGGGTACCTTCAAATTAGTCAACATGTGTAGAGGGGTTCTAACTATCTCTATCCCATGAGAGATATATTGGGTAACTATAACACAAATTCCATTACTTAAAGTATTTTTATTGGGATCCTTAGGTTTCAAGGGTTTTTGACCATCTTTCTTTTTCAATGTTCAAATACTTTTACAAACTATATGATCTTTTGTAAGGATGAAAAACTATATGGATTATTTTCGTAGATTTTATCTTTAAAAGTATACCATAATTTATTTACAAATATTCTAGTGGCTACCTCTTTAGTTAGGATCATATTAGAATTACATTTAAGCCTTACACATATCTTATAGAATTCAAATACAAACTCATTTGGTACTTTTTTGATATTTACAAACACATCCATCACTTCTATAATGTTCATGTCATTATCAAAATCTTGTTTTAATTTGTTTTGATAAAAGTATCTAAAGAGTCAATAGAGTGTTTGGGCACATAAGAAAACCAATCAAGAGCATTCTCTACCATATCCGTAGTCATTAATTTAACAATATTTTTTTTATCATGTAGTTAGTCCTTATAGTTTGTAATCAAATTATAAATAAATATTTGGGATTTATTTGTTCCATCATAAAATAATTTAACATGTCCAAAGAATTCCATGGATTTCACTTTAGAGGCTAGAGATAGGCTTTAGCAATTTTTTAAGGTAGGGTCCATAGATATAGGCATAATCATCCTATGACTACGTGGGGGAGGAGGAGGAGGAGGAGCATTAGGATTTAGGACTAAAGGAAGGATAATAGCCTGTACTATCGGGTCCCAATGAACATTCATGATCTAAGTAAGGTTATTCATCATATTTTGTATAGTGTCCTATAATTGTTTGGTTGTATCTCTCCTAGAGGCCTCTATTTGCTTTAAGTGTTTCTCATATGATTATCTAGTTGATAAGAAAAATATTCCTTAAGGGTAGTAATGTATTTATCTAATTTTTAATATATAAATTTAAAAATTTATTGAGACTGATGGGAGAACTATCTTTCATTTATTATTTGTGTTTATAGATTATTTGTCATGGTCCCCACATTAAATGAAGATCACAACCTTAGCAATGAATATAGACACTCTCAAAAACCTTGGGATTCTATGGTAGAATGATAGGGCTTATCATATTCCTTAGTTGGGTACCCATCATCATAAAATATGAATCTATATCAATATCCTTATCTATTGGTCAAATATTCAAAAATCACATCATTGTCATAACCAAGAGAAAAAGGATGAATGCCCTAGCTTTATAGAGGAATAGTATATCCTAAATCCTCTTCTGTTTATTTTATTTTCTTCTTCCTAGACTTGATAGTCATTCCAACCTATAGGGAAGAATTAGGAGGAGTCATAAGTATAGGCAATAAACTACCCAGGGGCACCTAATATTTTGATAATGTCTCTATCCTCAACCAATACACTAAGAAAATAAACAATAAAAAACCCTCACAACAAAGAAAAATTGGTTTGAAAAGAATCCCTAGGAGAAAGGAGAAATTCATAAAAAGACCAAATTATCTTACAACAAAAAGCAACAACTAACATAATACCTATGATAGATAACCATCTAAACCCTTGGGGCTAGAAGGTAGAAGGTGAATACCTTAGAAGGTAGTTGTATGTTGTGTTCATAAAAATATTTATAGGAAAAAGGGGATATCTCATATAATCATATGAATTAATAAAGAATGATGAATGAGAGTAAAGGAGATCACTACATAAAAAGCATCCACAAAGCATATGCAAGTCAAATCATAGTATAGAAATGCAAATACTTGATACCCTAGATCATCAAGGACTATGACATCAACAATATTATAATAATACAGTAAGGACCACACTTAGGATTAGTATAGATATGCAAATACTTGATACCCTAGAGCATGAAAAATAATCAATTCTATTCTATCTTACTTATGACATCACAATTATAAAAAAAAAAACACACCTAGGATTAGTATAGCGGGCTTGAATTGCCTTGGACACTAGTCCTTGAGCAACAACTTTTATCTTTATTAGAAATATTGGTGGAGAATCCTATCCTCCTCTATGGAATGCAACAAACTAGTGATCAATAAATTTTTTCATTCCTACAAGAACAAGAGAGATAGATAGAGTGAAAAGAGGGTTGCATGTTGCAATATCAATAGAGGTATTATAAGATTGAAGATAAGATTGATAATTTTTTTTTGATATTGAATGCTTGATGTTTGGTGAATAGTTGAGTGAATAAATTGGGTATTTATAGCAGTTAGAATAAACAAATTTTCCTTTTAAGGTTAATAACTATATTACACTCTTTTTTCATATATAAAATTACAACCATCGATCAAAATTATGCATTGGATTAACCCTAGGTTAAAAAACACACTTGAATCTGGACTATACCTAAAATATCCTAAAATTTGATCAACGACCATGATAACCACTTAAAGTGGTAATCATGCCATTATTCATCATTGAGATGAAATTTTTTGGCGAAAATGTAAATGCATCCATTAATCATGCTCGTATCCTTATTTTATATTTTAAGGCAAGATAATAAACAAAAATGACAATGAATGATTGTAAAAAAGTGATAAAATGGATGAAAGAAGGGAACCAAAACCTTGGATCAACATGACTCCCCACTGTCCTACCCAAGGACTAATAAAATATTCCACCGTATCCTATATTATGAGGATGGGGAGTTTCACCACCTATAAGTTAGTCATTAGTGCATTTTTTACAAATGCACTCTCTAAACACCATCATTGTGTCTAGCTCATCCTCATTAGGGCACCATAAATTGACACCTACAAGATCTACCATATATCCTTTAGTATAAGAGTCATCTCTCCTATTGATAACTAAAAGTTATTTATCTTTGAATACCATCTCTCTATTACCACTACCAATATGGATCTAACAAACTCTACTCTGGGCATTATTTCCATGCAATAGAGTCTCACTACAAATAGATATTTGTAATCAATTGTGCCCATGATTTGTAGCACTATCTCTAATGTATTCAATTGTTTCTCCCTCAAGTGTTTTCAATTGAATCTATAACAAAATATCCAACCATTTTAATAAATATCATATATATATATATATATATATATATATATATAACCACAAGTCAAACATACATATCCTTCAAATAATATCTAAAATATTTCATTTAATATATTTTCTACCATTAGTTAATCAAATCAAACAAATCTATCTATTAATATTTTAAAATAATCATTTAATAATCACTATTCAAAATTTGATCCAAAAATGACCAATCTATTTTAATTTATCCCTAGTACATTCATTCTTTGCTTACAAACATGCAAAATATTTTCAAAAGCACCAGTGCTTTTGAATTTTAGTGATGTTATTATTTCAATAGTGTGATATACATTTTAACTACACAAATATATTAGAAACACACAATAGTATTAGAAAATTAAAAAAAATCAAAGTTTGCTTTAAAAACACCTTTTCATCAAGTTTCAAACCTTTCACATATGAAATTCCAACTCCTCCTAGTGTGGGGGGTCAAATCAAGTTATTGCAATGAGGGCAAAAATTTTGAGCCATCATAAAATATGCAAAAACCACAGGTTTAGAGCTCTATTTATGCTATCACTCATGGTATTTGTAGTGAATTATCACTACACTTGAATTTTTTTGCCTTAGGAGAATTTTTGAAAGAATATTGGAGCCAATGAAAAGCAGGTAAAAGGCAAAAAAAAGACATCAGACAAATGTAGGCAACAAAAGTTTGATCAAATGTTGGTGCCACTTTTCAAAAGTTTCAATTAAAAATAAAAGTTGTGAAAAGCCACACACTATCTTAAAAAGTTCCACAAAGTTGGAAGAAGACAAAAATTCAAAGGGCAGAAGGGGAGGATAGGTCAAATTCATGACCCCATTTGAATTTTAAAAAGCACCAGAATTATTTTTGATAAAGGATTGACTAAGTGTTGCAAAATCTTCAAGATGACCCAAAATCAGGATGCTCAAGACCGAGACTACGCCAGCAAAGACAAGTGCAAATACTTGTCACCATGAAAATACGTAAGGTTGTGTCTGAACCTATGCTGTTAAAAATCATACTCATTGAAGAAGTGATGTTAGCTCAGCCATAAAAGAGCACAATATCACACATTGATCGAATGCTCGAAGTTAGGATCGCATGAAAGTGAAACTCTTAAGACTACTCAATATTGTATGACTTATAGCAATCATGTAAGTGCAGTCAAGACTAAACCCAATACCGCACAAAAAGGTCCAAAGTTCCCATAACTAGGATGTGAACAAAAAAATCTAAGTTACTCTAAACTGGACCACCCAAACTGGTGAGTCATCATTTCCAAGCCAGGGATTAGGACCACATGAAATAAAGAAAACAACATAAAAAGAGAAGTGTAAAAGGTCGGGATGGACCAAAACCATGACGAGATTTGAAAACAAAATTAAGAGCCTAGTTTCGAGCAACTTTATAGTTAAACACAATTTTCAAACCTGCAACTACCATGGTGCTTGCTATCTAGTTCTAGTTCATGACACCAAAGATGAAAATGATGACTCCAATAATACATCCAGTTGTAGAAGTTGGTTACAGATCAATAGATCAGATTCAAAATTATATGCAAGATGAAGCTTAGAGCTGCCACCTCAACTTCTAGAAAATTGTTATAGAACTTTATTTTCTTATTAACATAAATCATTCTCCAATATGTAAAAAATAAAATCATTCATCCACAATAATAATCCACATAATGAGACGAAGATAGATAATACCCTTAAGGTAGGGCAACACCAATAATACTCCTTAATGAAGGAATAACTCCACAAGATCTCCCAAGATGAGAGTACCACTCAAAGAGGGAAAAATACCATAAGCCACTTCATGGAAAATGAGGATTACATATGATTGATATCCACGATGATTACAATGATAAAATATCCCTTCTTTATATATACTTCTAATTCTACTTTGGGGATTCAACTACTAATATAATATTATATGATATTATAATATAATCAACCTTGGGTTATGTGTAGCCCATGCCAACCCTTATACAATATAATATCATATCCCCATATATCTATTCCTAGGTACCCTAACATTCCACCCTCATAAATGTTTCATCCTTAAAACATATGAAGAAACAAGATAATATGATTTGCTAAGCAATGTTAGCAACTGGGTACCAATATTGGTCATCCATCCATACAAGTGAAACATTGATTGATGGTGGTATTTGTTGATGCTCGTATGCTATTTTTCCACTTAAGTATACAAATCTACTTTGTTGGCTCCACACTTCTACTACTTTATTTTGATAATTTGAATGATGGGTCCACTTGTTCCTTGATGTTGATGCACCACTCTCGAAACCAGGATCACTATGATTTCTCTACCAAACACTTCCATACTTGGTGCCCTTTTGATTCCTTGTAGAATCATAATATTATTACCTTAATCCATGCCTCCAATATTGTTGCTACTCATGGTGGTGTGGATGACAATATGCTACAACGTTAACTTGATGGTCTACCTTATTCGACTCCTCAACATTTAGCTTCACTATTTTAAAATTTTCCATACATTTTTCTTTAATGTTCCCTTTGTTGGGTGTGTCCATGTGCTCTTCTAACAAAGCTTCCTTGGAATTCAGTACTATTATTTCCACAGACTCTATTGTTACAACTTCTTCTATGGAATTTGTTGTTGTTATTGCCTTCTTCGAGTCTATTTAGGTTCTTCAATTTGTTTCTCTATAATCACTTTTTTTTCCTTAGATCCTTGCTCCTTATGTTGAGAAATATCCTGTAGTATTATCTTATTTTTCCTATACCATAACTTCATAAACTTCTTTTGAACATTAATGTTAACAGTACCCAATGAATCCAACCAAGGATGACCTAGAATAATATCCAAATTATCCATCTTAATAGCAATAAAATCTGAATGTAAAACATATTTATCCATGGTGATCTTCAAATCTTCAAAAATCTAAACATTCTCACCCTCAAGATGTATGTTTATTTTTGTTGCTTAAGCCTACAACATCTTAGCTAAATCCATGTTAATGAAATTATATCTGCTACTAGGGTTAATGGAAATAATAACCTGTTCCTTTTTTGAATGCTTTCATGAACCTACAAAATGATACTTTTAGATGAATTTAAATCCTTTTGATTATTATGTTGCTTTGTAAATCTAAAGATGTGGCTTCATTCTTCTCAATATCTTCCTTAACATTTTTGCTCTTTCTCCTACTTGAGTAATTTTATTTCTTTTTCATAGTCTTAATTTTATTTCTTAAAAAATTTCCATTCTCCTTTCATTTCATTTTGCTCATTTTGAATCCCCTATAGTTTTTTTTCAAGGTCTTTGATGATATCCTTCAGGCTATCTATATTTTTATCCTTTTCCTTAAGATATCTCTTACTAAATATCTAACTTTCTTTGTAATTGAATAGGTACCCATTTGCTCAAGAATTCTAGTATCATTTCTTCCCAAGGATATAAGGGATTGCCCCTATCAAAGCTTTCTACCCATTGTAAGGCTTCCCCATAAATAAAATGATGAAAATAAAATTGTAACATGCCTTTATCATATTGAGATTTTACTATTTTCAATTACTCTCTCACATCAATATCATTTTCCCTAGAAAACTTTTGAATTGCCATGAGTTCACATCCATAAAGAATAAAAATGTAAACTAGGGTTCTAGAAAAATATATCTCCCCACTTATTTGAAGCTAAAATTCCATATAAACCATTAGATATGCATTTTTTCTCCAAAATAAAATAAACAACATTTGATTTGCTTACCTTGACAGAGAAATTTCATCTTTAAAAAATCATGATTTGAAAAATCGTCATTGCCCTTATTCCAGATGGCTAACTTCATAAGGTTGTATCTCCCTTATTACTACTCATATTCCTTCATATGACCACTCATTTTAAAGCTCTTCAATTTTCACACAAAATAATCCAAGAATAATCTAAATTGGGCAAACTTTCATAGAGATATGGCTCCTAAAATATGATATATTTTTCTAGATAAACAAAATTGGCCCTAATTCTTCAATCCAGAATAAAACAATCCTCACTTTGCTAGAAATAATTGCTCTGATACCACTTGTTACAAAACTTTATTTTATTATTAACATAAACCATTCACCAATATACAAAAATATCAAATCATTCATCCACAAATAATTATCCACACAACAAGAAAGAGATAGATAATACCCTTAAGGTAGGGAAACACCAATAATTCTCCTTAAGGAAGGAATAATTCCACAATATCTCCCAAGATGATAGCATCACTTAGAGAGGTCAAAATCCCATAAGCCACTTCGTGGGCAAAGATGATTACATATGATTGATCTTCATAATGATTACAATGACACATATCCCTTCTTTATATACTCATCTTCTAATTCTACTTTGGAGAGCTAACTACTAATATAATATAATATTATAATATAATCAACCTTGGGTTATGTGTGGCCCATGCCAACCCTTATACAATATAATATCATATCCCCATATATTATTCCTAGGTAATTTGGTGATGTCATCATTTCCAAGCCAAGGCTCAGGACCATGCGAAATAAAGAAAACAACATAAAAAGAGAAGTATACGAGGTTGATATGGACCAAAACCATGAATTCATTCTAAAAGAGCTCTACAAGAAAAAATACGAGCTCGATTTTGAGCAACTTTCTAGTTAAACATCATTTTCAAACCTGCAATTGCCATGGTTCTTACAAACTAGTTTCAATTCATGACACCAGAGATGAAAACGATGACTCCAATAATATAGCCACTTGCAGAAGGTGGTTTCAAATCAATGGGTCAAATTCAAAATTATGCACAATATGAAGCTTAGACCTGCCACCTCAACTTCTAGAACATTGTTGCCAAGTTGTCTTTTTAACAACCTTATAACTAATTGTAAATCTTATGTTGTAATATTAACCAAGTAACCTATAAATATGTAGAGAGACCTCATTACAAGGGTTGGCTCTATAGTCCTTTCTTGGTATTACTTTATAATTTTATTGTTAATCAATGAAGTGATAGCTATTTGACCTCCATTACTATATAGTTGCAGGTTTTTATGTGTATTTTGCTTTAAGTCATTTTTGTTACACTTAGTTGTTAGTGTATTCTATTAAAGTAATTATGCAATTTGGATTACCTATTGGATTACGAATAATTAAATTTCTTGGAATGATTAAAGCCTTTATACATTTCTTTAAGTCATTTTTATTACATTCAACACTTAGTCTATTATGTTAAAGTGAGTTTGAATCACCTATTAGATTGCTAATTGTTTGAATCCTTAGAATGATTAAAGTGAATGTTTTAAGTTAAATGAACTTGTAATTGTAGGTGATAATGGCTAGTATATTAAGTGTCATGTAGTTTATTTGATAGTATATTGCTCAGTGAGATCCAATGCTATTACACTATACCTCGTCCACTTTTTCATATCTTTATCTAACCCTTACTCTTTTCCTATCCCTTTTCCCAAATTTACATGAAATGGCCCCACTTGTCTAGGTGCCTCAAGTGCCATACCATTACAAAATATTACATAATATAATTATGATGGAGTCCCCATATTAGAAAAGAGGCCATTACATAATAATATTAGGATGGGGTCTTAACATACCCTTCCCATTCAAAAAGCTTTGTCCTTAAAGTTGAAGATGAGGAAATAGTTGCTATAGATACTGAAGGGAATTTTTGAGCATGCAAATGACACACACACTCTTCCTTTAGCCCCCTCTTAATGCCAATTATATTGAGTGCAAGGCCCTAGTAAACTTAGTGAATTAGTAATGTGATTGTCCTTCTTGTTAGGTATGAAGAGGAAAAAGTCAAACTATTGGTGTGTCAAGGGTAAGCCAACATACTTGGAATAGATATTTGTTCCCTCTTGAAAGAAAAATTATTTCCCCCAAGGTTCGGGTATGCTATGTCTTGGCTGGTGTAAATGAAATCAAAGGTATTTGTTAGTTATTCCTTCAAGGGGCCTTTGCTAGTTATGACTCAAAAATATAAATTTTTAGGCATAATGCTTTAAAATCAAATACTTAACTACCTGCAAATAATTCCACTACATTGATATTTAAATATACATGAGTTGAGTGGAATTAAAACTGGGTAACAAAAGATAAGTTATAATCTTTGTAAACTATGATTGCCCAATCAATATTATTTATTTCTTTAAAGATTATTATCGCTTATGTAACAACAATAACTATTTTAAAGTTGTACGAAATTTTAAACTACAATGTAGAAAATCATCTTCAATGAAAATTAATCTACTCCTAAATATAAACAAGATCTAAATAAAAGTCAAAGGTTTAAAGATAAGAGAAAAGAAATAAAAATAAACAAGCCCATACTACTTTGAAATTCTATTTTTATTTTATAAAGCAACAATTCTAATTTAAACCAATCTTGACCCAACTAGTAATCATACATTCTAAGGTCTAATATGGTGCAATATTTAGAGGAGTAGTAGACTATGAAATGAACTAAGTGCAACCACCATGAACATGTATAGATTGAACCCAAAAATTTTTAGAAGCCTTGTATTATAAAAATATTCTTTGAATATATTTGTTTCATATTTTCTCACTTTAGTGGATTACAAGAACATGGCTCAAAATAATACTAGGTTGGTTCAAAAATGCCATCCAACTACAAACAAAAAAAAACTAAGAAATAAGAAAAGCTAAAGGCTAGTTAATAGATGGTTTTTAAACTTTGTAAGAGGCTAGTGAGCCACTATTTATACATTTTTTGGCCTTCACATAGTGTTACTTTTACAATAAATTGCTTTTAGGACATGCTTCTCAAGATTGCTTTCAACCATATTGTGGCCATACCTCATTAAATATCCATTTGTATGATGCTTGGGATTCCTTGATTTTGATTGGTTATGAGGTTCAATGTTTGATATACCCATCACGACAAGTGGGCTTTGGGCATTAACTTCACCTTGTCTGTAATTTTGCACCCATGTGTTCATCGAGTTAGCATTAAATCTCCCACATCTATTGTATTTAATTTTTGAGTTGTCATGTCAGATTTGTTGATCAACATTAAAATCCCTCCTTTGTCATTACGTCTAACATTTAAAGTAGTCATAAAAACTATCCTGCAAATAAAAACAAAAATGCAAACATTAGAAGTTTAATAATTTCTATTATTAATTAAGTTAAAATTTTTATTACCGTTATTTAAAAAAATTATATATATATATATGTGTGTTGGAGTTGTATGATTGAGAACGCTGTTTATGGTTACCTAATTGTCCTATTATGTTGGAGTGGTCTACTGATTATTCATAGTAGGTATCATTTGATTCAGGGGTACCAGATTCAAAGGTTGGTTTTGGTTGGGATACATAACTCCTGGAAATGTATTCAACATGGGAAGGTGCTATGTAAAGGCCTGATTTAATAGTAGTTTCTGATTATAAGCCCATGGTTATCTAAATGAAGGCCATTAATCCAAACCAAAATCTTGAGGTATCAATTATTGTTCAATTGTTAGAGCTTTACTATATGCCATCGGAAAAGATGTGATTTGAGGAGCTCTCCTCACAAACATAAAATGCAATGGGTCTAAAGCTCCAAAGTACATCTATATGGTTGCTTCCTCTATGAGGATGTAAGATGTCACCAACACAGGGTATAACTTATGGAACCTAGTGTTGAAAACACTTTAGGGTTCGTTAGGTTCTTTATAGATAGAGGTAAACTAATGATATACCACATTTGGTTCAATAAGTATTCTAAAATGGCTAATAAATATTGCTTCTAATAAGTGATAGAACTTGAAGGTAAGCTGATATACCAATCATATGCAAATTCATCCAATGTTTGTGGGAAAATTCAATATGCAACATCCTTGTTATAAATAACTTATATTACATTATTTGGGTCATGTAAATGTACCTTTCTTGGTACAAAACTAGGACATTAGATTACTTTAGGGGGAAGTTATCTAGTTACTTCATGCAATGTAATAAATGCACAAGTGTCAATGTGCAAGGTGTCCCTTGTACAACTAGGTAGAGTGTTGGCCAAGGAACCTATCTTCCTATATAAAGGGCCATAGATATAGAGGATACAATGTAGTAGTGTAGGATAGACACAATAGTGTAGAGTGTGTGATCTATAAGCTTAGAGATAATTCATTGATAAGTAGCTTGTATCATAAAGTGTTTGTTTCCTCCATAGCTACTTTTGTACTCATTTTCATTATTTCTATTTATAGCACATTTCAGTCATCTCACAAATTTACTTTCTTTATTATTATTCTACATCTTGTGTTTGCTATCTCCCATTACATGTTGTATCAAAAGCTAATAGTGGTATCAAAGCTATTGTAGATCAATAGGAAAATCACCATTATTATTGACCCTGAGTTTTTTGTCAACCTAATGCGCCATTGGACCAATCACTGTCAAAATTTCTCAAAATATTATAGGTGATAGAATTAGGGAGAGACACAAGTTAGGACTAAAAGAAATCTTAGTTTTACAAATATTGAGATTGCATATGGCTAGAGTCTTTCCATAAAGTTGCAGAAAAACTCATGAAGACTAAGACTCAACATTTGATCCACTAGTTTGATGAATCAACTATATAAGCTCATCTAAGAAATCTAGAAATATTTACCTCAAGTCTCTTTTATTGCAGGGAATTAATTCTCAAATGATTGTGACAACTCCTACAAAAAAAATCTATGAGACCTCAACTTCTTTACCCGAAGGTCGGAGTGCCTTCACAGTACAGAGATTAGTTGTAGAAAGGAGAATACTTCAGAAGAAACTTCTGGAAAATAATTGTGATGAATTCAGGAGACAGGAGATATCCATTTATATATTGAAGAACTTCATAAAAATAAAAATTCCATAGAAGCCTTGATTCAGAATAAAAGGCCATAGAAGCCTTGATCCAGAAGAAAATGCCACAAAAGTTTAGAAAAGGCCATAGAAGCCTTGATATCGAAGAAAAGGCCATAGAAGCCTTGATATTAAAGAAAAGGCTATAGAATCCTTAAAAATGCCATAGAAGCCTTGAAACTAAAATAGGTCATAGAAGCCTTTATACTGAAGAAGACTCCAGAAGAGAGTACCTAATTTAGAAGCAGATTTTAGTACTAATATTTTTGTTGCAGGAAAAGGAGATCCAATAAGTCGAGAAAGCTTCCTACAAGAAATTTAGGAAGATTATCCTCTTCTGAATCAATATAGCACCTAAAGCAAAAGAGATCAGGAGGAGATCTAATTGAAGAACTTCCAAAAAATGAAGAAGAAGAAGGACTAGGAGAGTCTTGCTCAAATCAGAATCAACAAAATAGAGATCTGGGAGATGGTCTCACTACCAACACTTCTAGAAGTATAAGGTTGAATATAAGATCTCAACGAATACTAGAAGAAGTTGCAAGGTCAAAGACCTTGGAGAGGTATTGATGAACATGCAGTAAAAGGCTAGGAGAGCCTTCTTGAAGAAATCGTCAAAGGAGAACTCACTGGAGAAGTCCACTACCAAGGAGAAGCCCTTGATAGTGAAGGAATTGGGACAATTATCGCCATTCAACAACAATCCCGAGAGGAGGATAATTTGGAAAGGAGTGCCAAATCTAAGCAGAAGAATAATCTAGTTTAGACCTCAAGAAATTAAAAATCTTGAGAACAAGATCCTGCTTGAAGTCAGACTTCAATAAGAAGAATTGAATACAAAAGAAGCTTGCCAGAACCAGAATATTAAAGAATACCTCTCACAAAAATAAGGCATTACTTGTTGAGAATTTGTAGCAAGTTGGAGGAGACTACAAGAGGAGGACGAGCCACCAAATCCTAGTTCCTGAAAAGAATTTTGAGACTACAATTTGGTGAAGAAGAATCTAATAAGACATCAAAAAAGCAACAAGATCTACAATGTCTATGTAAACTACATCCTCAAAAATGTGTGCAACAATTGGTGCAAAAATATTTATTATTAATAGATTTATTGGAGCACCTTATCTAGATTAAATTTGTGACCTAAATTACAGTCTTCAAAAGTGCAAAATAAAAAGGTTCCTTTTAGAGGTTCATTTGCACACTAGGAGTTGATTAGATTCCAAATATTAATTATCTATCAACTACCTATTATCTACTTTGGAAAGCGAAAAGAAGACTAAATCCTACAATACTAATTGTAGTGAATTTGCATAATATTTGAAGGTTCATTTCAAATTATTCTTGATTAGTTGCAGTGAATTGATTAAGTGCATTTTATTGAGAGTAGATTGGAGTGATAAGGTGTAATTTGTTAGTGCATTAAAAATTGAAATTTATTAGATTCATTTGCACTATTATTACTCTAAAAAAAATTAGTTTTGTGCGTTGAAAAAAGGCTACAAAATCTAGTTTGCATCAAGTGTCTAAAGACACTCTTAAAGCACAAAAACCTACAACTCTTAGTGGCCAATAGAAGCCACCAAAATTGGTTAGTACAAGAAAAGAAAAACTAACCAAAAAGAAGCTTCAAATATTGAGACTTGGTGAGTCTCAAATCCAAAGCACTTAGGGGTTAGTGCAATTGAAATAAAGCTTCTATTTTATAGTGTTTAAAAATCTTGGATTCACCATAAAATATCCAAGCAAAGAGGGTAAGGAGTCTACTCAAAAGGACATCCTCAAAACCCTCATTTGTGCATTCAAAAATATGCTACAAAATCAGACTACAAAACTTGAAAAAGGGAGTGCAAAAAGGGTGCAAAAGAAAGTGTATTATTCACAAGGTATTGCACTACATTGTCCATAAAAAGGAAGTAGATAGAAGGTGCCATTAAAGGCACAAAGGTCACAGGGAATCCAACCAAGAAGGATGTACGAAAAGCACTCCATATCCATGATACAAGGAGCCATCAAAAAGGCTCATTCCTCACATATCTTGGATGGACAAACCTGCACAACACAAGCACACAATAGAAGATCAATATCCTACAGTTACATAGAAGAAGAAGGAGCCATACTACAAGCAAAGGCATCACTATTACCTCATCCAAACATGCACGAACAACACTGCAATTTGCACGTCAAAGAGAACCAAAAGCGAGGAGAAAAGGTGCTAATTGCAAAGGTATGAAACTTGGTGAAGAAAATCCACCAAAGGTAGCATCTTCCATGCCATTCAGAGCTCCAATACCACCTCAAGGATCGACTGCAAGAGAAAATAGTTTGCTTGTGCTTCAAGGAATGTAGCAAGCAAAGGAAGAGGCATAAATAAGGAGTTACATTCTCCTTGGAGGCGTTACAGTGATAGATACCATGCAAAAACTTTGAGTGCCACTTGGCACAATATCTCAACAATGCTTAACGTCCAAGAAACCTTACAAGGAAGGTTACAAGTGCCTACTCAAATTTGAAGTGTTACAAGAGATGGTAGATGCGTTACTAAAGGTTGGTAGGGGAATTACATAAAATATGCAAATGTTACACAGGTTGAAGCACCCATGAGTAATGTAAGTGACACTTGGCAGCTTTTATCTCCATTAAAACCATGCAAACCTGAAGTGAATGAAGCAGAAGGAGGAATAACATTTTTACAATCAAAGCTTTTGGAGAGGAAAACGTAGTCAAACTAGTTTTTGAGCACAACATGTAAGAGAGGAAAGAAGGAGCATTTAAAGCTCCATGAAAGGGAGGTCAAATGTAGTGAACTTCATCTAGATCAAAGAACACTCACCAACTATCCAAAAACCACATCCGAATTGGACTCACCATCTCAAGCACAGAAGCATTTGAACGAGGTATTATAGTGCATTTATGTTCGAGACGTGGGAGCCATCACAGCGTGGAAGCAAGGTATAGAGCATTCAATGCTCTAGTCCGAACATAGTCAAAGTAGCTATAATCAACAAGTGCAACCATTACACGTCTGAAATTAGCACCGATTATTGCTTGGTATGAGGTAAGGTTTATTCCTATATTTATATGCTTTCATCTCTAGGGAGTTATAAGGTTGAATTTAGAGAAATATAATTATTGAAAGCAATACCTCAAAGGGAATTATTTATCAAGCTAATATAATATTTGCAATATTGAACTTAGGAGTAATAAGGTTTTCTACTAGCAATTAACCTTAATACTTGCAAATATTATTGTGATCTAATTTTTCCAAAATTAGGGAGTCATAAGGGTTACTACATCAAACTAATTAAATTGGAAATTAGATACACTTGGATTAAAAACCTAAAGGGATATTTAAAGAGAGTTTTATCAAAGCATTTTAAAGGTTGGAAATTTATAATATTATTGTCTCAAATCTTCTCAAATAGAGACAAAAGATCCAACATTAAAACCTCTTTAAATTTGGGAAAAGTGCTTAGTTCAATAGGAGCAATAAGGATAATAGAAGTTGATTTTGGTATTTACAAAACTTTACAAAATCAACCAAAATTGAACTAAAATTTACAAAAGCACTTTATATCTTATCCAAAACATACTAGGGAGTCATAAGGTATTCTACAAAACTTGGTAATATCAGAATTTATCAAAATTATCAAGTTGAATTAGCAATATATAAGCTTTCTACAAAACCTAAAAATCCTTAAGAGTATATATTCTCATACTAGGGAGACATAAGGAAGCCTAAAAAACCAAGGATTAATAAAGGTTTTACCAAATCAAGCTTATATACTTCTATCAGGGATCATATATCCGAATAAGGAGTCATAAGGTAGACTACAAAGAAGATCCTATCTCATTTCTTCTATTTCTTCAAATGGAAAAAATAATGTCATATAATGAATGTGGAATTTGTTCCAACAAAAACTAGTCTACAAAACATGAAAATATGTGGTACATTGACTCAGCCAATCATCATATGATAGGAAATATGCAATGGTTCAATTGTCTTGAAGATACCAAAGGCTACATACTAAGAATTGTAAATAGCCAAACTTATCCTATACATGGATATGGATGTGTAACACCTAGCATATCATTTCCAAATCTTCTACTACAAAAAGTATTGTTTGTTCCTGGATTAACATTCAATCTCATTTCTATAAGCAAGTTGGTAGAAGATAACTATATGATCTACTTTGGATATATGGATGGAATCAATACATGTCTCATCATGAATCAAGGTGAAATAAAAGCAACAGGATCAATCCATGGAAATACATACATCCTGGATTCAATGGAAATCTCACAAGATATTGTGATGTTTCAAAATGATGCTAACATATTTTCAAAGGAACAAGTTGATGAAAATGAAGAACTAGTACAACACAAATCCAAGCATAGAAGAATCAAAATCAAGAAGATGAGAGGACAAGTGCACCATGCTCTACTCAACCATCAACATTCAGAACCAAATGAAGATACTTGCAAAGAGACCAATAAAGGTGGCTGGATAGAAGACAGTGATGATGAACCTGAAGAAGCCAAAGATCATTTTCAAGAGGAAGATCCACATTGAAGACTAAAGTCTTCAATACCTAAATATTGTAATACAGGGGTGTTAGAAATAGCTTATATTACATTATTTGGATCATGTAAATGTACCTTCCTTGGTACATACTTAGGACATTAGATTACTTTAGGGGGAAGTTATCTAGTTACTTCATGCAATGTAATAAATGCACAAGTGTCAATGTGCAAGCTATAATGTGCAAGGTGTCCCTTGTACAACTAGGTAGAGTGTTGGCCAAGGAACTTATCTTCCTATATAAAGGGCCATAGATATAGAGGAGACAATGTAGTAGTGTAGGATAGACACAATAGTGTAGAGTGTGTGAGCTATAAGCTCAGATCTCATTCATTGAGCAGTAGCTTGTATCATGGAGTGTTCATTTCCTCCATAGCTACTATTGTACTCATTTTCATCATTTCTATTTATAGCATATTTCAATCATCTCACGGAGATTTACTTTCTTTCTTATTATTCTGCATCTTGTGAATGTTATCTCCCATTACATGTTGTATCAAAAGCTAACAATTATCATGCATAATTTGTAAATAAAATAAAATATCTTTATATTTCTGAATGTGTTCTTCAACTAACCTCATTCCATCATGCCTATACCAAGGGAGATATCTTTAAGCATTATTAGACATATCATGTGTAGGCCTTTTACACTAGAAGTAAGTATCAAGGATGAGATGATTGAGCATGATATAATGGTTCTTAAAAGTAGAGATTTAATATGTAAGTTTTTTAGATCATGGTTAGAATTTTTGGAGATTCAAAATTGGATCAAGCGGAAGTGGAGATTGAATTCAAATTATTCAGTGACTTTTCTTCCTAATAGTTTTTTTCTTGTCGTCTTTTCCAATTCAAAAATTAGGGATAAAATAATGGTTGGTGGTCCATGGTTTAGGGGAAGAAATACACTTTAATAAAGACCATGGAATGGATTTTTTTGTTGCGACATAAACTATTAAGAAGCTTCCAGTGTGGGTTAGGCTTTTTGGACTTCCATATTAGCTTATAAATAAGGATGTTTTAAAGAATATTAGAAATACCATATGGGAATTGATCAAGGAAGGACCAACAATGAAGGAGTGAAAGCATGCTATATATACTTGAATATGTGTTGCTATGGATATTTAAAAACCTTTGCACAATCCATTAAGATTAAATTTGAATCAAGATAATGGAATCAACAAGTATGATTATGAAAATATCACATTTCATTGCCATAATTGGTATGGTATTGGACACGTGGCAAGAGTTTGCAAAGTGAAAAATATGAAGAAAGAGATAAAAAATTCTAGCCATGAGATAAACTTCAAGACAGAGCAAGGAAATCATACAATAATAGAAGCTAGATTAGATCAAGGATATTCCACTCCAAAAGAAGATATAAAGAAAAACTATCTACAGTATCATTTTACAAGTTTAGAAGGAATTAAAGGTACAAAAGAAGACGTGGGGATAAATTCTAAAACAAAGATAACAAAAGAGGTCAATTTTATTCTAGGTAAATCATATTCATTTTCCTTAGGTAGAATAGAATCCTCTCCAAGAAATAAAAGTGAAGGGGTGAAGATGTTATCCCTTGCACTTTAAGGTTTCAAAAGTAGAATAATAAATAAATAAAGGTTGGAGGAAACCCATACAAATTTAGGGTTTTTAGGGAAGAATAAGAAGGCAATTGCTATAGAAGAGCATCCTTGCACTTTAGGGTTTCTAGGGCAACATAAATAAGATTATGCTTTTGAGGTTGTTCCTTGCACTTTAGATCCTTTAGGATAAGGCAAACCTAAAGATGATAAGTCTTACTATGAGCAATGTGAGAAGATTAAAGAGATTGATGAAGATGAAAGTATTGCTAGGAATGAAAAAAAAGAGAGGAATATCCAAGAAGTAAAAACAAAGAGAAAAAGAAACCCAAAGAGATATTGATATGGAAAAACAAAAGCAAATATCACAAGTGTTAACAATAAGTGGGGCTAAACCCATAAATAAAAACAAAAAATAACAATGAAAATAATATCTTGGCATATTAGGGGAACAATTAAAAACCCTAAAAAAAGGTATTAAGAAATTGTGAGGTTGTTATAGACAACATATTTAAAGATATAAAAGTTGGGCAATAAATATTTTAGCCATTCACGGTGTTGAATTTGATCTTGATAAATTTTAAATTTCGGAAGGCATCTAATATAAAGGAAGTTGATTGTGGAAACTTAGCAGTTTAAGGAAGATGTAGAATATTATTGATAGAAAAGCAAAATTGGATATGTGTTAATTAACTTGTTATAAATGTAACGAGAGTAATGTAGTGTTTTGTTTTTGTAATGGGAGTGGCCCCCAATAGAAGCCACACATAGCTTATTAAAAAAATAGTAATTTTCTATTTTTAGATTTTTGTAGCCAAAATGCATCCAAGTTATGTTGACACATCATTAGAAGATAAAACATAAAATGACAAATCATATGTATAAATTTTTTATTTAATATAAAATTTGTAACTTATGGAATGTGAATCACCACATTTCCATATGGGTGACCTTCTAACTCATGGAAGGTGAACCACCACATTCTATATGGGTGACATTTCATACTCAATACAATGGATTTGCAACATACCAATTCTAGTATAAATAAAGATGCACCTTAGATTTTAAAAAACATGACTAATGAACACAATGTTATAGCCTCACATCTCTTCTCAAATATTGTTTGCATTACACTTTGTCTTCTAAGTAATACAATCATTTTGTTATTTTGTTTATATATGTATGCTATGCTTTGTTATTTCTGAATTACACTCTTTCATGATATTTCTTAACTCAAAATTTTGAGGCTTAGATCATTCATATATTTTCATCCATAGGAGCAACAACATTATTATGTAGGATGTCAACTTATAAAACAAAGTCACCAACCACTTGAAACAAGTAAATCTTAGTGTGCACAAGGTGTTTTGGATTTGGTGCATATTTATTTGTATGGTCCAATGAATACACCTTCTGTTTGTGGTGTAAAGTAATTTTTGTTAATGATTGATGATTATTTGAGGAAGATGCAGGTATACTTCCTCAAATATAAGTTAGAAAATTTTTCATACTTTCAAACTTTTAAAGGTCATAGACAAATAATTTGGAAAACAAAATAGGGTCTCAAGGTCATTTGGAGGTGATTTTACCTCAAAATAGTTTCAAATATTTTTGTAGGCATGAGAGTATGCACAATAAGAAGGTTAGGGAGAGATATTTTCTCCAATTGAAAAGATGGTGGTTTTCAATTAGTTCCCTCTAGTTCAACACAATTTGGGTGCTAGGTATATCAAAGGGATGTTAAGAGTGTCTTGATTAACGGAGATTTGGAAGAGAAAATCTACATGGTGTAACCACTAGGGTTTCAATTGCTAAGAAAATAATATTTGGTTTAAAAATTGTTTAAGTCCCTATACAAATTAAAGCAAGCTCCTCAATCTTGGTATTTTAAAATTAATCAACATCTTAAAGAGTTAGGTTTCAACTAAAAGATTTATTATTCTAATTTTTATATCAAAACTACAAGTAATGACACTATCATTCTCATTATGTATATTCATGACCTTATCATTACTAGTAGTGAAGCCTACTTGATTCAATAAGTAGAATATAATTTATGTTCAGTTTAACAGATATAGGTCTCCTTCATTACTACATATGTGTGTGATTTTAGCAATTTGATCATAAAGCAAGTGGAAAGATTTTATATGGTATATTATAATTCAATTTCTATGCCTAAGGAAGTTGGGATGAAATTGTCAACCTACTCTAATTCATCTCTCATCAATGAGATAGTATATAATTAGTTGGTGGACAACTTGATTTATATTACAACTACTCGACTGGATTTATGTTTTATAGTGAGTTACTTGTCTTGCTTTATATCAAATCCTCAAAGAGAGCATTGCCAAGCTACAAAAAATATTCTTAAATTTATCAAATATACCTTTAAATTTGATCTATTATACCAAAAACTAATGATTTACAGTTGGTTGGATACACTGATGTAGATTGGGCATGATCAATTGATTATAAAAAATCTACTATTGGTTATATGTCTACTCTTTGGATCAAGGGATATGTCTTGGTAATAGCATACAATTATTTTGTCATTAATTGAAGTAGAATATAAGGTAGCATGTAGTGTAGGTTGTGAAGTTTTTGTGTTGCAATCCATATTGTACGATCTTCAAATAGATCAAATGTCATCATCTTTTTTTTATTTTGACAATCAAAGTGTGCTCAAGTTGGTGAAGAATCTAGTACATCATGCCAAAATAAAATATATTGAAGCTCATCATTACTAATCCAATAGTTGGTGGAGCATGAAAAAATTTATCTAAATTATTGTCTAACTTTTGAATATATTGTTGATGTAATGACTAAACTCTTAGAGAAAAAATATAAAATTTAAGGGTAAAATTGGGATTGTTTCAAGGTTAATCATTAAGGAGGGTGTTAGCATGAGTAGATATAATAGGGATTTCTATTATTATAATATTTTTGTTACAATAGATTTTAGGGATAACTTATTAGGATTTGTAGACATAAGTCATTTGGATTTTCAGGGATCTTTTTTCACCATACCTTAAATCTTTGGGTGAGGCAGATAGGGAGTCGTGGGTATTTTGAGCCTAGCTTGTTAGGATTGTGAGGATATAATTTTATTAGAACAAAATGTGTCTTATGTAATATTCATTTAAAAAAGGAGGCAAATAGAGAGGATCTAAAAGTGTTTGATTATAAGCAAAATCAAAATAAATGCTTTAGTTCTATATGAAAATACTCATAGCAAAAATAAGCATTTTTTTCTATAGGGCATACACAAAGGTTCATGTTTTAGAATATCTTAAAAATTGGAATAAATGGATGTAAATATGTGGCCTAAGATTATTGTAGAAGATTATTGGCCTTCAATTATTATTGCGAGCTTTACGAATTGTGTTACGTCCAAAGCAAGGAAAGGGTGTGCAAGTTTAATGAGAAATAGACAGTGAATGGAGGCATAAGAGGAAGGGGTTCTACCTTCCTTCACGTGGGCATTTGTAGCCCACGCGATGGGCTCCCAAGCGCTAAGGCACTTAGGATAGAGGAGACAACGGATCGAATCTCGTCGAATCCCCTTTTGGGGAAGAAAGAGGTATGCTTGTAAATTGGTCATCGAAAATTTCGAGAATATAGTTTGGGCATTTAAAAATTAATTTTTGCATATTTAAATTGGTTCTAAGGTTGCTAAAGGAGTTATAAGGGTTTTGCAAAATTAAATTTTTAATGTTGTTTGCTCAAATGTTTTGAAAATATTGTAAGGTGTTTGGTTGATATTTTTATGGTGTTGGATATTATTTTAAGTTGGATTTTATAAGGTGTATCAAGGAAATTATCTTTATGTATGTTATGATGAGTTTTAATTTTAAAAGGGAGAAATAAGTCATAAATTGATTTGTGATTGTTTTATGTCCAAGGAATATTTTTGGAAAGTGTTGAAGACATATTGTTGTGTTTAAGCATTGGAATTGGAAAGAAGAAATTGTGATCAGGATAGGTTTTCTAAAGGCACTTCTACATCCAACAAAAGGTAGGGGCATATTATTCCTAGTGAGTGATTGTTGAAAATTGTGAATGGAAAGTTGGAGTGAAACTGATTGTTTGGTTTGCATTGTTGAGAGTGTTTTGAATTAATGCTTCAAGGTTTTCTGGAATTAAGATTTGTTGATAAAACATTGTCTTATAAGCATTGTTGTTGAAGTGAGTTGTTGAGTAAAGAACTTGAACTAGGGTTTGCAAAGAACATGAGTATCATTGCTATGTGAAGATTGTCTTATAAGCATTGTTGTTAAAGTGAGTTGTTGAGTGAAGAAATTGAACTAGGGTTTGGAAATAACATGATTATTATTGTTATGTGAGATTGATTTATTAAGCATTGTTGGAAATATTTGAGTGAGTATTCATATGCTTAGACTAGGGTTTGTGAGCAAGGATCATGTCATTGAGTGATTGGTTGAGTAGAGTTGTTTGATCCTAGTCAAGTAAATGTGTGAAGTGATTGTTCAAGTTTTGTGAAACAAATTATTCTATATTATGAATTGATTTGAGAAAGAGGTTGAGTATTGATGAGTGTGAATTGATTTGAGAAAGAGGTTGAGTCTTTAAAAATTCTCTATATGTTTATGTGATAAGAGAGTGATTGAAAGTGATTGAGTATTGAGGTGAATGTGAAGCATATTGAGTCTCTAACAATTCTATATATGTTTCTAAAAGAGTGATTGAAGGTGATTGAGTATTGAGGTGAATGTGAAGCATATTGAGTCTTTAATAATTATCTATATATTTCTAAGAGAGTGATTGAAAGTGATTAAGCATTATGATGAATGCGAAGCATATTGAGTCTCTAACCGTTCAGAAATAATATTTTCCTACCCTTTTATCTCCCTCAAAAAACTTAATAACCAAATTAATTCAGGTAAAAATTAAACCTCATAGACCATCAAAATATTTTTATTTTTCAACCTTAGGCACATACAAATATTTTTATTTTCCTTCAACCTTAGCACATCCGAAATTAAGCGACCAACACAAATGACATTAGCACATACCTTTGCCACTATCAAAAAGGCCTCAGTGGGTTTTGAACAAGAGACCTTTCCGTCGATCATCTTACCAAGGTGCTAGCCCACCATGTGGGCTAAGCGCTCCCACGGGGAGGGGATGGTGCAAGCCTCTCTTTAACCCCTTGTTCGATGCTTACTCAAAAGATGTGCCCTTTCTGCTTTGCCAAAAATGAATCCGAAGGGATTCGAACCTACACGCCTTGCTTGCCACACACCTAGTGCCTCCGTCAATTCCAACTGGGCTACAATGCCTTTGGTGCTAATTATTTGTGCTCCCCTCGATTTATCCTTTTGTCGTCGAATATCCTTTTGAAAAAATGAGAAGTCTTTTTCTTTTTGCGCACGAAAATAATAGAGCATAGGATATTCGATCGATAGCTTAGGATTTTTAAGGAAAAGAAATTTTCCACCATTTATACACAATGTTCCATGCCATATGACATTGGCTCATCAAATCGAATTTCCAATTCGATTATTTACTTAGCCTTATAACCCTCTTTAGGGTTTATTAAATTAATAAAAATTAATTTATAATTAAATTAAAATTAAAATATAATTAACTTAAATAACTTTGAAGTTAATTAAATTAATTAATATATTAATTTATAATAAAATTATATTAATTAATTTAATTTTCCATCTTTAATATTATAATAGTATTTGCTTGGGCCTCTTCTTTGCATTTTGGACCATATCTAACTTTTTGAAACCGGGTCTTGACCAACTGAAAGTAGACTCTTCTTTTTGCAGGAATTGCGGAATTGCTACCTTTTGCACTGCTTACTGAAACTAACTTTCGACATTAATGACCATTCATTCTTGACATCAATGACAACTCATCCACTCAAAATGTCCAACAGATACCTATATTTCAAAAAAATCCTAAATTCTTGATTTTCATTTTCTATATCTTCAATTTTTTGTGTGAATATAAATATTCCAAAATTGAACATCCTTATTCTTGATATTTTTCTACAACAACCTTAATAATACCAAAACTCCAGCTCTATTGTCTATGCATTCCATCTTACTAAAGTAGTATTTCCAAAATTTCACGATATCATTGTTTACTTTACCATATATGGATTGTTAGTTTCCTTCCTAAAGCATAAGTGCAACCACAACAATTGTAAAAAATAGTTTATATGAAAGCACTTTAATGTTATACATTAAAACATTTTTTTTTTTAGATTTTGAAACTAAAACAAATATTACTAATGGAAAACATTAATGTAAAACTTAATAATTATTTGATTCAAGTAGTCAACATTTTCTTGTTGGCTTCAACTAAACTTACTACTTCCTCTAATCATGGAAAAAAGAATTTAACTTCACGAACTTCAATTAGAATCCCTCTACTAGCTAGCCTATCAACATATTTGTTTCCTTCCCTTAATGTATGTGTAAACATTATTTCTTTAAAATCTATAACAAGATCTTGCATTTCCATAATTATCACTTGCATGTTCCATGGAGCCTTTGGTTTCCCCAAAATTACATTTATTACTACTAGTGAATCACCTTGCATCCATACTCTATTCCATTTTATTTGTTTGTATATTTTTAACCCTTCTAGAGCTTCCCAAGTCTCGACTTTATTATTTATCTTAAATCCACTATTGAAAGCATAATGAGACAAAATATCTCCCCTATTATTTCTAATTATTCCTCCTTCTCCTATTGGTCTTGGATTTCCTTTACATGCTCCATCATAAGTCAATTTAACCAACTCCATTTTTTGGTGGTTTCCACTTTATATTCTTTTCCTTCTTTGTGTTTCTTCTATACCCAACATCATAATTCTATTTGATAACTTGACTCTGTCTATCAACACTCTTTGTTTCTAGATTAGATATTGGATGAGTTGATAGGGTTAGTTTAGACTCATCTATGGATAAACAAATATTCTTTTTCATTACCTCTAAACTACTTTTCTTTCCTTTAAATATTCTTCTATTCCTTTCTAGTCATACAATCTAGGGAATTGTATCTTTTGATATATCCTATATTTTTTGCAATGCCTCACTTTTAAAAGTGCTCTACCATTGATTTATCCATTCATTAATTTTTCCATTCATCACCATACATATACCAAACATATTAAGAACCCATTGTCATGGATCTAGAATATTGAACAGTTTCCCAAGGGATAGTTTATACTCTCCTCCTCCTTTTTACATACAAAACATTGTGATGGGCCATGAAAACCCTTTTTCATAAGGTTATCCTAGGATAAAATTCTTCTATGACCTACTAGAAAAATACACATTTTGACTTTAGGAACTCTCAAGCTATCCCAATTATCTCTCCATATTCTTGTGGTATTTCTATTTTATTTGTGCTTTATATTATATCTACTTATTGTGTATTCCCCCAAGATATTGAACTCCCAAACTAACTTATCCTTGGCTTCCCTTTGAATAATCATTGTTGTTATCTTTCTACTCAATTGCCTCCTAGCATCAATGTCTTGTATACTTGTACAAAAATCTTCTTTCCATTTGTATCTTCCTTCCTAATCCTTGTACAAAATATTTGAAACCCTATCACCATATTTATCTTGAAGTAATCTCATCCATGGCTTCAAAATTGGATCTAGATTGAGTGTTTTGTTATCACACCAAGTATCCATGCAAATATAATTTTTTTCTCTAGTTCCCACCTCCTATCTTAAACCTTTAATCACTAGATCAATTGCTTTTTTTAAAATTGTTCTATAGTGCAGAACCATTTGGTAGAGATAATATAGTAAATATTAAGCTTGGGTCATTGGGCTCAACATACTTAGAAGAATTATTGCCCATTGTCTTTGACTCTCTTTGTATAATCTCCAAATTACTTTTCCCCTAAGAGCTAAGTTTGCATCCGTAAGAAATATTAAATCAAGACCTCCCCTAGTTTTATCATCACACACCTTGCTCCATTTCACCAAAGGAAATTTTCTTTTATCATGTAATCTTGACCACATAATATAGATTAAACTTTTTTCTATCAATTTTGGCATAGTATAAAAGGACATATAATATGTTGGAATGACTTTTAAGATTGATTTAATTAGTTACACTCTTCTTGCTAATGATAATATTATTTTCCATGTTGGTAGTTTATTTTAAAGTTATCTTATAAATGGATTCCACAATTCTCTCCTCATTCTCCCCTCAAATAAGGGCATCCCTAGATAAGTTGATGGTAAATTTGTCTCCTCCATTTATGCTAACATGTGTATCCCTACTTTTATTCCATATGGAGTGTTTAGGAAGTAAAATTTGGATTTTGTCCTATTAACTTTCTACCTTGAATCTCTTTCATATTACTTTAATAATTTAGTCAAAGCTATAGCCTTGTTTATCCCTACCCCCCAAAAAGAGTTGTATCTAAAAATTATTAATGGGTGATGTTGTCAATGTTATTACTAGCTTTAAGTCCACTTATTAGCCCATATTTGTTAGACTTATTGAAGTTCTTACCCAATACCTCTACCATAATAATAAATAATTATGGTGATAGAGGATCTCAATATCTAAGACATCTCTTGGATTTACATGATTCTATTACTAACATATTGACCAACATTGAATATGATATTGTAGAGACAAGCTTTAATCCATTTGACCCATTTCTTCCCAAATCCAAAATTTCTAATACTAAAAAATAAAATCCCATTTAACCCTATCATAAGCTTTACTCATATCAAGTTTTAAGATCATTACTCTCTCTTTTCTTGAAGCAACTCAATGCATAACTTCATGAGCTACTATGAACTCATCCATAATCTCTCCTTTCACAAATCCTCCTTGCTATTTTGAAATAATTTTGTCCAACGATGGTCTTAGTCAATTTACCATAACTTTGGAGAGTACCTTATATGCCATATTACATAGACTTATGGGCCTAAATGAATCAAATAATTTTACATTATTTTTTTTAAGAATCAAGGTAAGATATGTCACATTTATTTTATAAGATATGTATTGTTTTACCCTAGACTATTCCACTTCCACCAATAAAAAATCCTTCACTATATCCTAATTATGTGAATAGAATTTTGTAGAGGGACCAACTAGACCTATGGATTTGTCCTTGTCAAAAGGCAAAATAGCTAAATGAACTTCTTCTAGAGTAATAGGCTCCATAAATTCCTATTTTCTTCATTTATTAAAACTGAAGTTACTTTTGTAGTAGTTTATCATTAAGAACTTCAAACTCCTCCATTCCTATAATATTATAGTAAAAATACATTACCTCCTTTCTAATTTCACTATGGTCTTCATTCCAAACCCCTTTTATTGTATAAATATACTAATTTTTGATTTTGATCTTTGTACTATTCCCATCCTATAAAAAAACTTTATGTTTGTATCTCCTTCTTTCAACCAATAATATTTAAATTGTAATCTACAAAATTTCTCTTAAAATATTATGATATTCACTAAGCATATCCTTTTCCTTTAAGCTTGGATTATTATGCTCACCTTTTTTATAATTTTAAAAGTTTTTTTTAGTTCTTCTTTCTTCTAAAAACCATTTCCAAAAGTGTTATTTTTCCATTATTTTTAATTTAGATGTCATTGGTTTAATTTATTTTGGAAGTGTACAACCCACTATTTCTTGAATAATTTTATGTTTTCACTATCATATCAACAAATTGAGAATGCTCTTCCCACATCTGCTCATTTTTAAAATATGATCTCTTTTTAAATTCACTTACCACCATTGTAACTCTATTTGGCCAATGATCTGAACCAATCCTTGTCAATGTATTAATTTTAATACAAGTCCCTTCATCTAGCCAATGAATTGAGACTATGCATTTGTCTAGTTTTTCTACTATTAGGTTTTGGATTCTCCTATTGTTGGTCCATGTATAGTTGTCCTCTTCAAACTCGACCTCCCATAGATTATTATTTTGAATAAAACTTGAGAAATTTTTCAAACTTTGGGTTATTTTCCTAATTACCCCAATCTTATCATCCATATTGGTTATGGTATTAGAATATCTTATGATCATAAATTTGGTTCTTGATCTTTACTTATCTTAAGGGCTTGATCACACTCCATATTTCTAATATGTTTGACTACGTTGTAGGTCCATAGAAATTGATAAGGATGGAATGAAGATCTGCAAAGTAGCATGTGAATAATGAGGCTATCCAATACCTAGTTTTATGAATGGTTGAAAAGGAGGTTCTAACATAATTTCAATATGTTAGAATTCCCCTACCACTACTTTGAAATTCATAGCATCCCATTCACATCTTGCCCCTATTGCTTTCATAGTTTTGGAAACTTTTTTCTTTATCATTTTAGTTTCTTGGATACAAAGAATATCAAGCTTATCACTTAAAAAAAGGTCCCTAATACACCTCTACTTTGAGGGGTAATTATCACCCCTTATATTCCATGATATGGTAATCATGTCTCATTATGAGCTACTAGTCCTGCTTGCAAATTACTAATATTATTTTTTGTTTGGTAAAGAGAAGTTCAAAAAGCTTAGATTGTGTTCCTTTCTCTATGTTTGCTCTTGCTTCCCTAGCTCTCACTTTATAATTTGAGGGTTTTCATATTTTTCCCTTGCCTATATCAGGAATAGGTCTTATTATTCTATTCCTTAATATTATTTCACAACTTTACTTTTCTTTAGATTTATCCTCTCCTAGATTTGCTATAGAATATTTTGACTTGTTCTAATTATTTTATGGTATTTCCTTATTAATAACAGAGGTATTAACATCTAGCACTACATTTTCTCTACCACTTTTCTTATTCTAAAAAGTACAAGGTTCTTCGAGAGAGTATTCAAAATATGATGAGGCACATTCCTTAGGTTCAACATGAATCTTAATTTTTAAATCATGATCATACTATATATATGGTTTCTTATTAATATTTTGATCCTATTGTACCTTGTCCTCTAAGTTGTGATCTAATTTTTCATCATAGGATAAAGCCTCAAAAAGATTGATATTTCTTCCAATATCCTTCATTACTAGTATCCACTATTTATTTAATTTTGTTTGTTTGGACTTATTTTTTGGAAGTTGACAACCATCCTCATCCATATCCATTTGTAAGTTTATGTTTTGGTTTTCTACATATATTTGTGTTGGACTCTTCTTAGGTATGATATCTCAATATTCCCCACCTCATGACATTTTCTACATATAAATTATATGCTTTCATAATCTATGGTTTGGATCCACAACTTACCCCCATACTTAAGAATAATTCTGGTAAAGGTTTACTTATACCCATCATGACCACTATTCGAGCATAAATAGCCAAAAATCCATCTTTTTTAGTTTCTAAAATCTCAAGGAATTCTCATAGAGTGTTTCCTATGGCCTTGAAGGTATCCATTTCCCATAATTTAGTAGGTAACCCATAAATCCTAACTTAGATTGGTACTTGGGGTAGATTTATGTTTTTAGGTGCAAAGCCTTCATACTAGCAGGTAAGGAAGAGTCCTACTCTTCCCATAAACCAATGACCCCCTTAAGATTCTATTTCTTTGCTCCTTAGAATAGAAAATGGATAGGAATAAACCTTTGGTAAGAAAGGATAGAATTACTCCTCGAGACTTCTAACTCCTATCAATCCCTTTTTTCAAGGCCAAAGCCCCTAGCCAAGACCCATTAAATATACCAAAAACTACCCTATATTTGAGCAATAAGGATCAATTATTTGTGAGGTCCTTACTAACCTCTACTATTAGGGATTATTATAAGTTTAACTATAAATTGATTCATGGGAAGGAAACTATAACTCAAAATCTATTGAAGTTTACCAATATATCATGTAACAATTAATTATCTGAAAATAAACCTATAACAAGTTACATGCAAAAATCCAATGATAATGAAGGGGAAAAATAAAATTAGTTGAAAAATTCTATGCCCAGATAGAATGTCTTGTGTTGTTGATTCCTTATCTCTCTATTGCTCCCCCCATAATTTGAACCCTAGCTTACAGATATTTGCAATTTTATTTTTCATGACTTGAAAAATTGTCACTTTCCTTTTTTCGGATGGTTGGCTTCACAGGGTTGTATCTCCCTCAATACTACTCATATTACTTCATATGACCACTCATTTTAGAGCTATTCAAAATATGCACAAATTGATCTAAGAATCATGTAAATTATACAACCTTTTGCAAAGAAAAGACTCCTAAAAGATGATATTTTTTTAATTAAAAATTTACCCTAACACTACCCTATTTTTGAACTATTATCTTCACATGGTCATATCTCCCTTAATGCTGCTTAGATTCTTTGAAATGACAACATAGGATGTTTACATTCTTGAAGTCCCTATTATATATTATGGTTGAAATATTTCTTTTCTTGGTCAAGAAATGTATTATTATAGACACCTAAATTGTGATTTTGAGGATCATTATATTTCTTTTGGAAACCCTTAATATTTTCATAGAATAGGTTGATCCTATCATTGTTGATTTTATCAATGTTGAAATTACAACCAAAGTTTTATTTATAGTAAAACTTACGTAGCTCTGAGAAGGTACTAGGATTATGTCCATAAGTCCCATTTAAAAAATAATAATTTACTAGGATCATGCCACTCAAGTGCTTCAGATATTTTAATACAACTATAGTTCTTGATCATTGAGAGTGGGCATATCTTGATAATATATTCATGAGTCAATTTTGGTATAGTATTTTTAGGTCTTGGGGTACCTTCAAATTAGTCAACATGTGTAGAGGGGTTCTAACTATCTCTATCCCATGAGAGATATCTTGGGTAACTATAACACAAATTCCATTACTTAAAGTATTTTTATTGGGATCCTTAGGTTTCAAGGGTTTTTGACCATCTTTCTTTTTTCAATGTTCAAATAATTTTACAAACTATATGATATTTTGTAAGGATGAAAAACTATATGGATTATTTTCTTAGATTTTATCTTTAAAAGTATACCATAATTTATTTACAAATATTCTAGTGGCTACCTCTTTAGTTAGGATCATATTAGAATTACATTTAAGCCTTACACATATCTTATAGAATTCAATTACAAACTCATTTGGTACTTGTTTGATATTTACAAACACATCCATCACTTCTATAATGTTCATGTCATTATCAAAATATTGTTTTAATTTGTTTTGATAAAAGTATCTAAAGAGTCAATAGAGTGTTTGGGCACATAAGAAAACCAATCAAGAGCATTTTCTACCATATCCGTAGTCATTAATTTAACAATTTTTTTTTTATCATGTAGTTAGTCCTTATAGTTTGTAATCAACTTATAAATAAATATTTGGGATTTATTTGTTCCATCATAAAATAATTTAACATGTCCAAAGAATTCGATGGATTTTACTTTAGAGGCTAGAGATAGGCTTTAGCAATTTTTTAAGGTAGGGTCCATAGATATAGGCATAATCATCCTATGACTATGTGGGGGAGGAGGAGGAGGAGGAGCATTAGGATTTAGGACTAAAGGAAGGATAATAGCCTGTACTATCGGGTCCCAATGAACATTCATGATCTAAGTAAGGTTATTCATCATATTTTGTATAGTGTCCTATAATTGTTTGGTTGTATCTCTCCTAGAGGCCTCTATTTGCTTTAAGTGTTTCTCATATGATTATCTAGTTGATAAGAAAAATATTCCTTAAGGGTAGTAATGTATTTATCTAATTTTTAATATATAAATTTAAAAATTTATTGATACTAATGGGAGAACTATCTTTCATTTATTATTTGTGTTTATAGATTATTTGTCATGGTCCCCACATTAAATGAAGATCACAACCTTACCAATGAATATAGACACTCTCAAAAACCTTGGGATTCTATGGTAGATTGATAGGGCTTATCATATTCCTTAGTTGGGTACCCATCATCATAAAATATGAATCTATATCAATATCCTTCTCTATTGGTCAAATATTCAATAATCACATCATTGTCATAACCAAGAGAAAAAGGATGAATGCCCTAGCTTTATAGAGGAATAGTATATCCTAAATCCTCTTCTGTTTATTTTATTTTCTTCTTCCTAGACTTGATAGTCATTCCAACCTATAGGGAAGAAGTAGGAGGAGTCATAAGTATAGGCAAAAAACTACCCAGGGGCACCTAATATTTTGATAATGTCTCTATCCTCAACCAATACACTAAGAAAATAAACTATAAAAAACCCTCACAACAAAGAAAAATTGGTTTGAAAAGAATCCCTAGGAGAAAGGAGAAATTCATAAAAAGACCAAATTATCTTACAACAAAAAGCAACAACTAACATAATACCTATGATAGATAACCATCTAAACCCTTGGGTCTAGAAGGTAGAAGGTGAATACCTTAGAAGGTAGTTGTATGTTGTGTTCATCAAAATATTTATAGGAAAAATGGGATATCTCATATAATCATATGAATTAATAAATTATATACCTAAATACTTTAACCAAGACAACAAAGCAATGACAAAGAATAAAAAATTAGATAAAGAATGGTGAATGAGAGTAAAGGAGATCACTATATAAAAAGCATCCACAAAGCATATGCAAGTCAAATCATAGTATAGAAATGCAAATACTTGATACCCTAGATCATCAAGGACTATGACATCAACAATATTATAATAATACAGTAAGGACCACACTTAGGATTAGTATAGATATGCAAATACTTGATACCCTAGAGCATGAAAAATAATCAATTCTATTCTATCTTACTTATGACATCACAATTATAAAAAAAAAAACACACCTAGGATTAGTATAGCGGGCTTGAATTACCTTGGACACTAGTCCTTGAGCAACAACTTTTATCTTTATTAGAAATATTGGTGGATAATCCTATCCTCTATGGAATGCAACAAACTAGTGATCAATAAATTTTTTCATTCCTACAAGAACAAGAGAGATAGATAGAGTGAAAAGAGGGTTGCATGTTGCAATATCAATAGAGGTAGTATAAGATTGAAGATAAGATTGATAATATTTTTTTGATATTGAATGCTTGATGTTTGGTGAATAGTTGAGTGAATAAATTGGGTATTTATAGAAGTTAGAATAAACAAATTTACATTTTAAGGTTAATAACTATATTACACTCTTTTTTCATATATAAAATTACAACCATCGATCAAAATTATGCATTGGATTAACCCTAGGTTAAAAAACACACTTGAATATGGACTATACCTAAAATATCCTAAAATTTGATCAACGACCATGATAACCACTTAAAGTGGTAATCATGCCATTATTCATCATTGAGATGAAATTTTTTGGGGAAAATGTAAATGCATCCATTAATCATGCTCGTATCCTTATTTTATATTTTAAGGCAAGATAATAAACAAAAATGACAATGAATGATTG
This sequence comes from Wollemia nobilis, assembly GCA_028583015.1. NCBI lineage: Eukaryota > Viridiplantae > Streptophyta > Pinopsida > Araucariales > Araucariaceae > Wollemia > Wollemia nobilis. The sequence goes on from JAQPPZ010003429.1 coordinate 2,523,124, forward strand.
TAAAAAAGTGATAAAATGGGTGAAAGAAGGGAACCAAAACCTTGGATCAACATGACTCCCCACTGTCCTACCCAAGGACTAATAAAATATTCCACCGTATCCTATATTATGAGGATGGGGATTTTCACCACCTATAAGTTAGTCATTAGTGCATTTTTTACAAATGCACTCTCTAAACACCATCATTGTGTCTAGCTCATCCTCATTAGGGCACCATAAATTGACACCTACAAGATCTACCATATATCCTTTAGTATAAGAGTCATCTCTCCTATTGATAACTAAAAGTTATTTATCTTTGAATACCATCTCTCTATTACCACTACCAATATGGATCTAACAAACTCTACTCTGGGCATTATTTCCATGCAATAGAGTCTCACTACAAATAGATATTTGTAATCAATTGTGCCCATGATTTGTAGCACTATCTCTAATGTATTCAATTGTTTCTCCCTCAAGTGTTTTCAATTGAATCTATAACAAAATATCCAACCATTTTAATAAATATCATATATATATATATATATATAACCACAAGTCAAACATACATATCCTTCAAATAATATCTAAAATATTTCATTTAATATATTTTCTACCATTAGTTAATCAAATCAAACAAATCTATCTATTAATATTTTAAAATAATCATTTAATAATCACTATTCAAAATTTGATCCAAAAATGACCAATCTATTTTAATTTATCCCTAGTACATTCATTCTTTGCTTACAAACATGCAAAATATTTTCAAAAGCACCAGTGCTTTTGAATTTTAGTGATGTTATTATTTCAATAGTGTGATATACATTTTAACTACACAAATATATTAGAAACACACAATAGTATTAGAAAATTAAAAAAATCAAAGTTTGCTTTAAAACACCTTTTCATCAAGTTTCAAACCTTGCACATATGAAATTCCAACTCCTCCTAGTGTGGGGGTTCAAATCAAGTTATTGCAATGAGGGCAAAAATTTTGAGCCATCATAAAATATGCAAAAACCACAGGTTTAGAGCTCTATTTATGCTATCACTCATGGTATTTGTAGTGAATTATCACTACACTTGAATTTTTTTGCCTTAGGAGAATTTTTGAAAGAATATTGGAGCCAATGAAAAGCAGGTAAAAGGCAAAAAAAGAGACATCAGACAAATGTAGGCAACAAAAGTTTGATCAAATGTTGGTGCCACTTTTCAAAAGTTTCAATTAAAAATAAAAGTTGTGAAAATCCACACACTATCTTAAAAAGTTCCACAAAGTTGGAAGAAGACAAAAATTCAAAGGGCAGAATGGGAGGATAGGTCAAATTCATGACCCCATTTGAATTTTAAAAAGCACCAGGATTATTTTTGATAAAGGATTGACTAAGTGTTGCAAAATCTTCAAGATGACCCAAAATCAGGATGCTCAAGACCGAGACTACGCCAGCAAAGACAAGTGCAAATACTTGTCACCATGAAAATACGTAAGGATGTGTCTGAACCTACGATGTTAAAAATCATACTCATTGAAGTAGTGATGTTAGCTCAGCCATAAAAGAGCACAATATCACACATTGATCAAATGCTCGAAGTTAGGATCACATGAAAGTGAAACTCTTAAGACTGCTCAATATTGTATGACTTATAGCAATCATGTAAGTGCACTCAAGACTAAGCCCAATACCGCACAAAAAGGTCCAAAGTTCCCATAACTAGGATGTGAACAAAAAAATCTAAGTTACTCTAAACTGGACCACCCAAACTGGTGAGTCATCATTTCCAAGCCAGGGATTAGGACCACATGAAATAAAGAAAACAACATAAAAAGAGAAGTGTAAAATGTCGGGATGGACCAAAACCATGACGAGATTTGAAAACAAAATTAAGATCCTGGTTTCGAGCAACTTTATAGTTAAACACAATTTTCAAACCTGCAACTACCATGGTGCTTGCTATCTAGTTCTAGTTCATGACACCAAAGATGAAAATGATGACTCCAATAATACATCCAGTTGTAGAAGTTGGTTACAGATCAATAGATCAGATTCAAAATTATATGCAAGATGAAGCTTAGAGCTGCCACCTCAACTTCTAGAAAATTGTTATAGAACTTTATTTTCTTATTAACATAAATCATTCTCCAATATGTAAAAAATAAAATCATTCATCCACAATAATAATCCACATAATGAGACAAAGATAGATAATACCCTTAAGGTAGGGCAACACCAATAATACTCCTTAATGAAGGAATAACTCCACAAGATCTCCCAAGATGAGAGTGCCACTTAAAGAGGGAAAAATCCCATAAGCCACTTCATGGAAAAGGAGGATTACATATGATTGATATCCACGATGATTACAATGATAAAATATCCCTTCTTTATATATACTTCTTCTAATTCTACTTTGGGTATTCAACTACTAATATAATATTATATGATATTATAATATAATCAACCTTAGGTTATGTGTAGCCCATGCCAACCCTTATACAATATAATATCATATCCCCATATATCTATTCCTAGGTACCCTAACATTCCACCCTCATAAATGTTTCATCCTTAAAACATATGAAGAAACAAGATAATATGATTTGCTAAGCAATGTTAGCAATTGGTACCAATATTGGTCATCCATCCATACAAGTGAAACATTGATTGATGGTGGTATTTGTTGATGCTGGTATGCTATTTTTCCACTTGAGTATACAAATCTACTTTGTTGGCTCCACACTTCTATTGCTTTATTTTGATAATTTGAATGATGGGTCCACTTGTTCCTTGATGTTGATGCACCACTCTAAAAACCAGGATCACTATGCTTTCTCTACCAAACACTTCCATACTTGGTGCCCTTTTGATTCCATGTAGAACCATAATATTATTACCTTAATCCATGCCTCCAATATTGTTGCTACTCATGGTGGTGTGGATGACAATATGCTACAACGTTAACTTGATGGTCTACCTTATTCGACTCCTCAACATTTAGCTTCACTATTTTAAAATTTTCCATACATTTTTCTTTCATGTTCCCTTTGTTGGGTGTGTCCATGTGCTCTTCTAACAAAGCTTCCTTGGAATTCAGTACTATTATTTCCACAGACTCTATTGTTACAACTTCTTCTATGGAATTTGTTATTGTTATTGCCTTCTTCGAGTCTATTTAGGTTATTCAATTTGTTTCTCTGTAATCACTTTTTTTTCCTTAGATCCTTGCTCTTTATGTTGAGAAATATCCTGTAGTATTATCTTATTTTTCCTATACCATAACTTCATAAACTTCTTTTGAACATTAATGTTAACAGTACCCAGCGAATCCAACCATGGATGACCTAGAATAATATCCACATTATCCATCTTAATAGCAATAAAATATGAATGTAAAACATATTTATCCATGGTGATCTTCAAATCTTCAAAAATCTAAACATTCTCACCCTCAAGATGTATGTTTATTTTTGTTGCTTAAGCCTACAACATCTTAGCTAAATCCATGTTAATGAAATTATATCTTCTACTAGGGTTAATGGAAATAATAACCTGTTCCTTTTTTGAATGCTTTCATGAACCTACAAAATGATACTTTTAGATGAATTTAAATCCTTTTGATTATTATGTTGCTTTGTAAATCTAAAGATGTGGCTTCATTCTTCTCAATATCTTCCTTAACATTTTTGCTCTTTCTCCTACTTGAGTAATTTTATTTCTTTTTCATAGTCTTCATTTTATTTCTTAAAAAATTTCCATTCTCCTTTCATTTCATTTTACTCATTTTGAATCCCCTATAGTTTCTTTTCAAGGTCTTTGATGATATCCATCAGGCTATCTATATTTTTATCCTTTTCCTTAAGATATCTCTTACTAAATATCTAACTTTCTTTGTAATTGAATAGGTACCCATTTGCTCAAGAATGCTAGTTTCATTTCATCCCAAGGGCACAAGGGATTGTCCCTATCAAAGCTTTCTACCCATTGTAAGGCTTCCCCATAAATAAAATGATGAAAATCAAATTGTAACATGCCTTTATCATATTGATATTTTACTATTTTCAATTACTCTCTCACATCAATATCATTTTCCCTAGAAAACTTTTGAATTGCCATGAGTTCACATCCATAAAGAATAAAAATGTAAACTAAGGTTCTAGAAAAATATATCTCCCCACTGATTTGAAGCTAAAATTCCACATAAACCATTAGATATGCATTTTTTCTCCAAAATAAAATAAACAACATTTGATTTGCTTACCTTGACAGAGAAATTTTGTCTTTAAAAAATCATGATTTGAAAAATCGTCATTGCCCTTATTCCATATGGCTAACTTCATAAGGTTGTATCTCCCTTATTACTACTCATATTCCTTCATATGACCACTCATTTTAAAGCTCTTCAATTTTCACACAAAATAATCCAAGAATAATCTAAATTGGTCAAACTTTCACAGAGATATGGCTCCTAAAAGATGATATATTTTTCTAGAAAAACAAAATTGGCCCTAATTCTTCAATCCACAATAAAACAATCCTCACTTTGCTAGAAATAATTGCTCTGATACCACTTGTTACAAAACTTTATTTTATTATTAACATAAACCATTCACCAATATACAAAAATATCAAATCATTCATACACAAATAATTATTCACACAACAAGAAAGAGATAGATAATACCCTTAAGGTAGGGAAACACCAATAATTCTCCTTAAGGAAGGAATAATTCCACAATATCTCCCAATATGATAGCATCACTTAGAGAGGTCAAAATCCCATAAGCCACTTCGTGGGCAAAGACGATTACATATGATTGATCTTCATAATGATTACAATGACACATATCCCTTCTTTATATACTCATCTTCTAATTCTACTTTGGAGAGCTAACTACTAATATAATATAATATTATAATATAATCAACCTTGGGTTATGTGTGGCCCATGCCAACCCTTATACAATATAATATCATATCCCCATATATTATTCCTAGGTAATTTGGTGATGTCATCATTTCCAAGCCAAGGCTCGGGACCATGCGAAATAAAGAAAACAACATAAAAAGAGAAGTATACGAAGTTGATATGGACCAAAACCATGAATTCATTCTAAAAGAGCTCTATAAGAAAAAATACGAGCTCGATTTTGAGCAACTTTCTAGTTAAACATCATTTTCAAACCTGCAACTGCCATGGTTCTTACAAACTAGTTCCAATTCATGACACTAGAGATGAAAACGATGACTCCAATAATATAGCCACTTGCAGAAGGTGGTTTCAAATCAATGGGTCAAATTCAAAATTATGCACAATATGAAGCTTAGAGCTGCCACCTCAACTTCTAGAACATTGTTGCCAAGTTGTCTTTTTAACAACCTTATAACTAATTGTAAATCTTATGTTGTAATATTAACCAAGTAACCTATAAATATGTAGAGAGACCTCATTACAAGGTTTGTCTCTATAGTCATTTCTTGGTATTACTTTATAATTTTATTGTTAATCAACGAAGTGATAGCTATTTGGCCTCCATTACTATATAGTTGCAGGTTTTTATGTGTATTTTGGTTTAAGTCATTTTTGTTACACTTAGTTGTTAGTGTATTCTATTAAAGTAATTATGCAATTTGGATTACCTATTGGATTACGAATAATTAAATTTATTGGAATGATTAAAGCCTTTATACATTTCTTTAAGTCATTTTTATTACATTCAACACATAGTCTATTATGTTAAAGTGAGTTTGAATCACCTATTAGATTGCTAATTGTTTGAATCCTTAGAATGATTAAAGTGGATGTTTTAAGTTAAATGAACTTGTAATTGTAGGTGATAATGGCTAGTATATTAAGTGTCGTGTAGTTTATTTGATAGTATATTGCTCAGTGAGATACAATGCTATTACACTATACCTCATCCACTTTTTCATATCTTTATCTAACCCTTACTCTTTTCCTATCCCTTTTCCCAAATGTACATGAAATGGCCCCACTTGTCTAGGTGCCTCAAGTGCCATACCATTACAAAATATTACATAATATAATTATGATGGAGTCCCCATATTAGAAAAGAGGCCATTACATAATAATATTAGGATGGGGTCTTAACATACCCTTCCCCTTCAAAAAGCTTTGTCCTTAAAGTTGAAGATGAGGAAATAGTTGCTATAGATACTGAAGGGAATTTTTGAGCATGCAAATGACACACGCACTCTTCATTTAGCCCCCTCTTAATGCCAATTCTATTGAGTGCAAGGGCCTAGTAAACTTAGTGAATTAGTAATGTGATTGTCCTTCTTGTTAGGTATGAAGAGGAAAAAGTCAAACTATTGGTGTGTCAAGGGTAAGCCAACATACTTGGAATAGATATTTGTTCCCTCTTGAAAGAAAATTTATTTCCCCCAAGGTTCGGGTATGCTATGTCTTGGCTGGTGTAAATGAAATCAAAGGTATTTGTTAGTTATTCTTTCAAGGGGCCTTTGCTAGTTATGACTCAAAAATATAAATTTTTAGGCATAATGCTTTAAAATCAAATACTTAACTACCTGCAAATAATTCCACTACATTGATATTTAAATATACATGAGTTGAGTGGAATTAAAACTGGGTAACAAAAGATAAATTATAATCTTTGTAAACTATGATTGCCCAATCAATATTATTTATTTCTTTAAAGATTATTATCGCTTATGTAACAACAATAACTATTTTAAAGTTGTACAAAATTTTAAACTACAATGTAGAAAATCATCTTCAATGAAAATTAATCTACTCCTAAATATAAACAAGAGCTAAATAAAAGTCAAAGGTTTAAGGATAAGAGAAAAGAAATAAAAATAAACAAGCCCATACTGCCTTGAAATTCTATTTTTATTTTATAAAGCAACAATTCTAATTTAAACCAATCTTGACCCAACTAGTATTCATACAGCCTAAGGTCTAATATGGTGCAATCTTTAGAGGAGTAATAGACTATGAAATGAACTAAGTGCAACCACCATGAACATGTATAGATTGAACCCAAAAAAATTTAGAAGCCTTGTATTATAAAAATATTCTTTGAATATATTTGTTTCATATTTTCTCTCTTTAGTGGATTACAAGAACATTGCTCAAAATAATACTAGCTTGGTTCAAAAATGCAATCCAACTACAAACAAAAAAAAACTAAGAAATAAGAAAAGCTAAAGGCTAGTTAATAGATGGTTTTTAAACTTTGTAAGAGGCTAGTGAGCCACTATTTATACAATTTTTGGCCTTCACATAGTGTTACTTTTACAATAAATTGCTTTTAGGACATGCTTCTCAAGATTGCTTCCAACCATATTGTGGCCATACCTCATTAAATATCCATTTGTATGATGCTTGGGATTCCTTTATTTTGATTGGTTATGAGGTTCAATGTTTGATATACCCATCACGACAAGTGGGCTTTGGGCATTAACTTCACCATGTCTGTAATTTTGCACCCATGTGTTCATCGAGTTAGCATTAAAGCTCCCACATCTATTGTATTTAATTTTTGAGCTGTCATGTCAGATTTGTTGATCAACATTAAAATCCCTCCTTTGTCATTACGTCTAACATTTAAAGTAGTCATAACAACTATCCTGCAAATAAAAACAAAAATGCAAACATTAGAAGTTTAATAATTTCTATTATTAATTAAGTTAAAATTTTTATTACTGTTATTTAAAATATATATATATATATATAGATATATAGTATATATATATATATATATATATATATATATATATATATATATATATATATATATATATATATATATATATATATATATATATATATATATATATGTTGGAGGTGTATGATTGAGAACGCTATTTATGGTTACCTAATTGTCCTATTATGTTGGAGTGGTCTACTGATTACTCATAGTAGGTATCATTTGATTCAGGGGTACCAGATTGAAAGGTTGGTTTTGGTTGGGATACATAACTCCTGTAAATGTATTCAACATGGGAAGGTGCTATGTAAAGGCCTGATTTAATAGTAGTGTCTGATTATAAGCCCATGGTTATCTAAATGAAGGCAATTAATCCAAACCAAAATCTTGAGGTATCAATTATTGTTCAATTGTTAGAGCTTCACTATATGCCATCGGAAAGGATGTGATTTGAGGAGCTCTCCTCACAAACATAAAATGCAATGGGTCTAAAGCTCCAAAGTACATCTATATGGTTGCTTCCTCTATGAGGATGTAAGATGTCACCAATACAGGGTATAACTTATGGAACCTAGTGTTGAAAACAATTTAGGGTTTGTTAGGTTCTTTATAGATAGAGGTAAACTAATGATATACCACATTTTGTTCAATAAGTATTCTAAAATGGCTAATAAATATTGCTTCTAAGAAGTGATAGAACTTGAAGGTAAGCTGATATACCAATCATATGCAAATTCATCCAATGTTTGTGGGAAAATTCAATATGCAACATCCTTGTTATAAATAACTTATATTACATTATTTGGGTCATGTAAATGTACCTTTCTTGGTACAAAATTAGGACATTAGATTACTTTAGGGGGAAGCTACCTAGTTACTTCATGCAATGTAATAAATGCACAAGTGTCAATGTGTAAGGTGTCCCTTGTACAACTAGGTAGAGTGTTGGCCAAGCAACCTATCTTCCTTTATAAAGGGCCATAGATATAGACGATACAATGTAGTAGTGTAGGATAGACACAATAGTGTAGAGTGTGTGATCTATAAGCTTAGAGATCATTCATTGATAAGTAGCTTGTATCATAAAGTGTTCGTTTCCTCCATAGCTACTTTTGTACTCATTTTCGTTATTTCTATTTAAAGCACATTACAGTCATCTCACAAATTTACTTTCTTTCTTATTATTCTACATCTTGTGTTTGCTATCTCCCATTACATGTTGTATCAAAAGCTAATAGTGGTATCAAAGCTATGGTAGATCAATAGGAAAATCACCATTATTATTGAACCTGAGTTTTTTGTCAACCTAATGCGCCATTGGACCAATCACTGTCAAAATTTCTAAAAATATTATAGGTGATAGAATTAGGGAGTGAAACAAGTTAGGACTAAAATAAATCTTAGTTTTACAAATATTGAGATTGCATATGGCTAGAGTCTTTCCATAAAGTTGCAGAAAAACTCATGAAGACTAAGACTCAACATTTGATCCACTAGTTTGATGAATCAACTATATAAGCTCATCTAAGAGATCTAGAAATTTACCTCAAGTCTCTTTTATTGCAGGGAATTAATTCTCAAATGATTGTGACACCTCCTACAAAAAAAATCTAGGAGACCTCAACTTCTTTACCCGAAGGTCGGAGTGCCTTCATAGTACAGAGATTAGTTGTAGAAAGGAGAATACTTCAGAAGAAACTTTTGGAAAATAATTGTGATGAATTCAGGAGACAGGAGATATCCATTTATATATTGAAGAACTTCATAAAAATAAAAATGCCATAGAATCCTTGATTCAGAATAAAAGGCCATAGAAGCCTTGATCCAGAAGAAAATACCACAAAAGGTTAGAAAAGGCCATAGAAGCCTTGATATCGAAGAAAAGGCCATAGAAGCCTTGATATTAAAGAAAAGGCTATAGAATCCTTAAAAATGCCATAGAAGTCGTGATACTAAAATAGGTCATAAAAGCCTTTATACTGAAGAAGACTCCATAAGAGAGTACCTAATTTAGAAGCAGATTTTAGTACTAATATTTTTGTTGCAGGAAAAGGAGATCCAATAAGTCGAGAAAGCTTCCTACAAGAAAGTTAGGAAGATTATCCTCTTCTGAATCAATCTAGCACCTAAAGCAAAAGAGATCAGGAGGAGATCTAATTGAAGAACTTCCAAAAAAGGAAGAAGAAGGACTAGGAGAGTCTTGCTCGAATCCAGAAGCAACAAAATAGAGATCTGGGAGATGGTCTCACTACCAACACTTCTAGAAGTATAAGGTTGAATATAAGATCTCAACGAATACCAAAAGAAGTTGCAAGGTCAAAGACCTTGGAGAGGTATTGATGAACATGCAGTAAAATGCTAGGAGAGCCTTCTTGAAGAAATCTTCAAAGGAGAACTCACTGGAGAAGTCCACTACCAAGGAGAAGCCCTTGATATTGAAGGAATTGGGACAATTATCGCCATTCAACAACAAGCCCGAGAGGAGGATAATTTGGAAAGGAGTGCCAAATCTAAGCAGAAGAATAATCTAGTTTAGACCTCAAGAAATTCAAAATCTTGAGAACAAGATCCTGCTTGAAGTCAGAATTCAATAAGAAGAATTGAATACAAAAGAATCTTGCCAGAACCAGAAGATTAAAGATTACCTCTCACAGAAATAAGGCATTACTTGTTGAGAATTTGTAGCAAGTTGGAGGAGACTACAAGAGGAGGACGAGCCACCAAATCCTAGTTCCTGAAAAGAATTTTGAGACTACAATTTGGTGAATAAGAAGCTAATAAGACATCAACAAAGCAACAAGATCTACAATGTCTATGTAAACTACATCCTCAAAAAGGTGTGTGTTGAGTGGTATTTTCACCCGATTGTGAAAACACACTCTCCGATAGGATTTGGGTTCTAAATCCTCTGCTTGCAAAGAAACAATTTCTCCAAGGTTCTTGTTATTTTAGCATTCTGCATTTGTGTATTAATAATCTTAAATGAAAATATTCATTTTAAATGCTTGGAACACCTTAGTGGTTGCAAGTAACTGAAAACAAGGGGCATTGTGGTTTATTTTACTGTGAAATTAATGATTGTTCATTGAACCCTTATAAAACAAACGTGATCTGATCCTTATATGACCATGCTGTAACTTCAAAATAAAGTTTAATGAAATGCCATAAATGATGGAATTATTTATGGATTTTGAAGTTTTTTAATTTTTATTTTATTTTAATGTTTGAAAATAAAATTGGAGCTTCTGAAAAATAAAATACAGCAAAAAGAAAATAAAATGTAAAAGAAAAGAAATTAAAATTGCATTCAGTTTGATGCTATCCCGTCCTGGCAAAACCGAAGACAATGAGGTTTTCTGCATACAACCTAACCTATTGAACCTACAAAACATGCACAATCCAAATAAGTTAGGTGCTGGTCTCTGGGGTTTTACTGTGATTTTCCAGATTTAGACATTCGCATGAAGCAACCAAGAGAACTTGCATTCAACTTCACCTATAAGCCTAGAAATCTGAAAAAGGGAAAGATAAACATTAAAACATGCATGCAGAAAACAACTCTTTCTTTCTTGCCAACAAGATGCAAATTTTTGAACACTCTGCATTAAAATAAATCATGTTACAATAGCAGACTTTCTGGTTTTCTCAAAACCAGGAAAAGGAAGGAAAGCAGCCTCAAAGCAGTCCCAGAATGACCCTCTGGCCTCTAGCACTGCAACTCTGCTCCAGCGGTTTCCGACCCCTGTGTCAATCTGTGCTTCTGCATTTATAATTTCTGGCAATGCTCTCTGTTTTGGCCTGTGACGCTTCGCTTCATCTTCCAGATCGATTCGTTTCATATTTCTTTGACTGCGTGTGTTTTGGATTTATGCTCGACATTGAGATGTTTGATCTTCTCTATAACGCTTTTGCAGCCTGTACGCCACATGTCCCGCACTTTTTTGCACGTTCTGTAACGGCCCCATGAAAATTGCAACAAAAAATAGCATGCAGCTTTGCCCGCCTTCCTGGCTGCGAAAACGCGACATGCCGTGAAATCGTGACATGTCGCGATATTGCGACGTTTTCCTGCCAACAGCATTTCTGCCATCACGTCCAGCGAAAACGTGACATGTCATGAAATCGCGACACTTTTCTCATTCCGTACCAATTGCCCGTAACCTGTCGCGATATCGCGACATTTTTCCACTTCGGGCACCTTCGCTGCATGCTGTCGCGATATCGCGACGTTTTTTCACTTCGTGCCCCTTAGCTGCAACCTGTCGCGAAATCACGACGCTTTTTCACTTCGGGCACCTTTGCTGCATCTTTGTCGCGATATCGCGACACTTTTCACTCGGTGCTGCTTTGGCTGCAACCTGTCGCGATTTCACGATGTTTTTCACTCGACGCTGCTTTGACTGGTTTGACCCATGATTTTGCGACATGTCACGATTTCGCTACGCCTTTCTGCTTCTCCTTTCTCTCTCCTCTTTCGGTCGCGACAGAGCTACATGTCGCGATTTCGCAACACTTTTTCATTTTGCCTTTCTCTCTCCTCTTTCGATCGTGACGGAGCAACATGTCGCGATTTCGTGACACTTTTCTATTTTTCGGCAGCGATGGCGCGACAGGTCACGATTTCACAACATTTTCTATACTTGTGCATTTTTGCCCCTTTTTCTTGAATTTTAGCATCTGGGTCACTGAGATTCCTTTTGAAAGCATGCAAAAAGGATGGGTCCCCAATTTTGGGGTGTGTTGTGGATCAGCCACAACAAATGGTGACTCTGTTGTCAAATGATCTTGAGCATTTTAGTGAGAACCCAACCTGAAACATATACAAACTCAAAAACATGCGTTAGCACATAAGCAATATAACAAATGCCCAAAGATTAGAAGTACATGAATCATCAGAATCATCAAGTATTAGCTCAGTGTGTGCAATGAATTTCTTTCCCTATCGTTTGAAATTGATCCACACTCCATTGTCGGCTTTGCATGAATGCATATATGAGATTGTGAATGATTTGTGTAACCTAATGAATATGCTAGGAGATCTTGCTTTTATAAAATACATAGTCTTTCTTCTAGTATCATGTACAAACATTCAAGATTGCCAAACCCTCTTAGGATCCACTAATTAATTGCCTTATTATATCCCAAAGTTGGTTATGAGCCCCTACTATCTTGAACCTATGTGCAAGTGAATGTGAAATCAGAACTTTGGGGAATCAGACTCCCAACCAACCGAGATGAGAGTTTAACCCTATCCTTACTATTCTGATTTAGAATTCATTACCTCACTTTGAGCAAAATAATTTAACCAATTATGGAATAAATGGTCATGCTAGTCTAACCCTTTGGACAATCAGTGGTCTTGTTTTTTAGACAAGACATGTTTCCATGCATGGGCATACTTAACCCCACAATCCAAAACTTATCTTCATTTATTTGGACCTTGGGGATGACTACCCATCCTTTGCAGAGGACAAGTAGTACGATCCTTCCAATCCAATATAAATATGAGATGGGAAGAATTTATTTTTACTTCTTGGACCTTAGGGATGACTACCCATCCTTGCTAGGGACATGTAGTACGATCCTTCCAATCAAAAATTTAGATGTAAATGGAAAATATTAATTTTATTGCTTAGACCTTGGGGATGACTACCCATTCTTTGTAGAGGAAAAGTAGTACGATCCTTCCAATCCAAGATTTATTATGAAATGAGACATAGGAGCTTTGGGGAATCAGATTCTCAACCTAAGTGAGATGAGAATTTATGCCCTATCCTTACTACTCCATGTAGGTCAAATCAAAGCTTTGGGGAATTGGATCCTCAACCTAAGTTCAATGAGGATTTAGCCCTATCCTTACTACTCTGATTTTAGGCTTTAAGCTTTATGGAAGTGGTCAAAACCACTGTCTTAAGGATCATGCTACATAAATAGGATAGACATGAAATACTTCTTTCACCCAACCCTTTCTTCTAAGCAAGGTTTTGATCATTTTGCTCAAGATCCTTTTTAATGTGTATAAAATGTGCTTGGTTCTAGATATCTCAAGACTCAGTTCCCAACCTTAGGATCTTCTTCTTATTTATATGATAGCATAACCTTAAGAGGATTTGACACACTTTAATGATTTGTACCTAAGATGCATATGCAACTAAGATGGAATGTATATGTAAAGTGAAATGTAACATGAATGCATTATCTCTTGAATTGCAAATGAAATATTTGTCATACAAAACTGACTACTTCATGCATCACAAAATCAAACGATACTATTAAACTATTTGTGTTACTTGTGGAGCTTTTACAAGACAATTCCAATGTTTCATATTCTCCCGATCTAGAACATAAGTTAGCATCTCAAGGCAACTTTTTCATCATTTTTTTTTTTATAGACAAACAAAACATGTCAAATAAACACACAACTTTAAATTAAAATCCAAATAGCAATCCCAAAATGAAACTTGAAAACACAAACCCAAAACCAGAAACCAAAATCTATATACAAATGTACACTATAATACAAAATGATGCAAAGCTTGGATTATCACTTTCCTGGATCCCACACATGATTAGAACATTTCAACAAAAATATGACATGATATGCATGCCAAATGTTGTGGGAATCCAACACAAACAAGACTAGGCCAAACAATGCAACAAATTTCCACTTGCAATGCTCACCATACCAATTTGATTTAGTTCCAATAATACTCCCATAGGTGAGCATCAAATTACTAAAATGATTAGAAAATAAATGATTTTCAATTTTATCTTGTCTATTCTTTAAAATGTAAACTTCATAATTCCCTCCTTGATTTAGAATTAGGCTATCTTTTTCAAATATGCAATTTTGTAAGTAGAAGCCTATTTCTACAAATTTCAAAGCCAAATCATCTTCCAAATTCGTAGGCCAATCAAATTTATGTAACAATTTACAAGCATCTAGGATATTTACTAAATTAGGATCATTAAAAGTTTTTATCCTAGATTCAATTAGCAATTGTTGATGAATTTGATTTAACAATTCAAGTGCATCAACTTCTTTTTCATTCATTGAAACAATGTTATTAAAGGTGTGATTAAAAAATATACCTTGTTTTTCAGTTACCTTTAATGACATTTCACCATAAACATTATTTAAATTCAAAATATGGTCATCCTTTTCAGTCCTCAAACATTCTTGGTCAAAGTGTATGTCAAGTAATCTGTTTTGACGATCACTTATTTGAGTTGCTTCCAATTGATCCATCTCTTTGTCATTTGGTTCTAATTATTTGTTCACTATCCATGGTATCTCTTCATTCGAATCCTCCAAATCATCATGCAAACTTGTATCCGCACCTTCAATGAATTTATATCCAACATGATCAAATTTTGTCACCCTTTCAAATCTCGTGAATATGAGATCTTCGTATGATGTAGAAAATTCAACATCCTGCATAACAAGTGAAATATGAGTTTCATCTATAGGGATGTGAGAAAAGAATGCATCATCATATCTCCCCCAACCATTGTAAAAATCGTCATCCAAATCCATAGAATGAAAATCCATGATGTTTGTGACATGATCTCTTGATTCATTCATCAATTCTTTTTCTTCTTTGTCCTTGGCAATAAGATGGTTATAATCTTCCAAAATTTGATGAGATTTGAAACCCTCTTCCAAAACATCCTCAAATTGTACAGGAGTTGTAATATCTTCCTTTGAGTAGGCAATTATGTTGTCCTGTATATCAATTGGCACAAAAGTTTCATTAGTAGTTTTGGAATGAGTGAAGTCTTCCCACTTCTTCCAAGAATCATAATAATCCTCTTTCAAAATAAAGTGGTGGCGTTCAACTACTTCTTCAACATCTTCCAATTCATCAATGTGTTTCTCATCAAATTCATCTTCACCTTCCTTAGATGGTTCAATTATTTCCAAAAGTGGGTTATTTCTTGAATTCAAATTTATAAGGCTATCATTGTCCAAATTAGTAACCCATGATTCATTATCATAATTTGGAGGGTGAAGAATTTCTTGATCTTTAATTTTACACGCCTCATCAATAGTATCTTCCAAGAACAAGTGGTGAAATTCTATCATACCTTCAAATTTATTTATTGATTTTCTTTCCATTTCACTTTCAACCACTTCATTCAATTCTATGGTGTGTTCCATCCATTCACATATATCAAACATTGCTGAATTTAGAACCCCTTCATCTAGATAATCATGTATCTCTACATGATCCTCACTAGTGGATGTTGTCTTAGCAATTTGCACCTCCTCGTGGACTACATCTAAGGTGGTTGTAAGATTTGGATATTCAAATTCATCCCCTTGATCATTTACCTTAGATATCATTGGAGTGGAGGGTGCTATTTTTGATGGTTGGTGTAGGTTGCCATCAAAAGAACAATTTCTCATATGAACATGTTGTGCCTTTTCTTCTTCAAGACCTTGTCGTTCTATCTCTTCTAAGACCTCATGGATTTTCTCTAGAGACAAGCCACTCAGTTTTTCCTCAATGAGTGAAGCAAGTGTGGGGTGTATGGCTCCTAGGTATACTTCCATGGCTTCTTCTTCCAATGTGTTAAAATTTTCCCACATTTGGGAATGCAATTCATGAAATCTTCCATTAAACTGACTCAAGGATTCATTAGGCTCTTTACATATGGAGGTAAACTGATTTTTCAATATTTCTAAGTCAGCCTGATTACCAAAATGATGAAGATAGGCTACTTCTAATTGTATCCACGAAGTCCTAACCTCCATGGGTAGTTGGCTATACCAAAAGAATGGTTTATCTTCCAAAATGTATGCAAATAACCTACAAGCCACCTCCTCATAGAAAATATGGAATTTACATAATGTATCCTTGTAGACATGTAGTTTTTGCAAGTATCCTAGTGGCACCTCTTGATTAAAACACCGTAAAAAATCCAATAACATTTTAGGAATTTGATAGGGTACCACAGGTATAGATAAACCCTTATAATGATCCTCTATCATTGATACCATTCTCTCTCTTAGAGACACAATTTCTTTTCTCAAGGATACCATTTGCTCCTCAAGTGTTGCCATTAGTGAAACTTAAAATGTATCTTTAGAACC